>JBAJHX010000039.1:3593036-3603982 GCA_037176925.1 Amniataba percoides | reverse complement strand
GAGGAGGGTCAGCTGCAGGTGAGTGTGACAGCATGAGGCCAACAGACCAGAGGAGAGTGTGTGTGTGTGGGTGTGCGTGAGTGTGTGGGTGTGCGTGAGTGCGTGCAAGCAGGCTGGTCCGCCATGTGTGCTCTGGTTGGTAGTGGGTTTGGTTTGATGGCGTTGTGAGGTTTGCTCAGCGAGATCCTGACCTGTCTCCATAGGTGTCCCTCCGTGTTCATGGACTTGCCGGACAGTGAGCTGCTTGGGAACGGATTCCCAGGGTAGGCGCTCGGGGTGGGGGTAGGGTGGGGGAGGTGGCATGTAGGGCTGTGTGTGCATCTTGTCACTTTTTCTGTGTCTGATGGGTGAGCTTCAAAGATGTCGGTGCTGACCCCCACCTACATAATCCCTGCTTATCTCTGTCTAACTCACTTTTTCCAGTCCTAATGTAAGAGCATCTCCCCACCATGCGTCAGTTTTTCATTTGGTTGACGTCACACTCATTGTTCTAATTTCTTTTACTTTTTTTTTTTTTCCATAATTCTTCAACCAAATCCATTCATATGGATTCAAGAGTTCAGAACACTTCTGCTGTGATTATGTGAAGGGAAAGAGGTTTCAGATAAAAGCAGTATTACTGATTTTAAAATGATTTCAAAATGATTTAATCCATAAACATGCGAGGAAAAAGCCATGTCAGTTTTAACAAAGACGGACTAAAAGGAAAAGAAAATGGTACCTCGTTACACCGGAGTAAAGGCTCATTCGATCCACTTAATCCTCTGTGCTAACCATAACCGTCATGAGATTCACTGTAGAGGAGCTGTCATTGATCTCAGTTCATTGTGAAGTACTTCACTACCTAAAAGGGAAGCAGGGAACATTATGTAGCATGCTTTTTGGGATTTCTATTGAAATATCTGCATTTCACTGCATGTCTTTGCATTAGATCTTATTATATTTTTGGACGTGACAGGCACAAATGCTGACTTTTCACTTGTAAAGTGTACCAAACACTGCTGCAGAATCAAAGCCTTTCCACTTCAGATAATCTCCTGCGGTCACTGACAAAGACCAACACTGACGCAAGTTAGTAGGTGTCTGTTATTTCATCACTTGTGGTCAGATGGGATGACAAAGAAACCAAAAGCATTTTGACTAACACGCACAAGCGAGCGTCTGTTTGTAATCTACAATTTTTCTTTTTTTGTTCTGTTTTCTCCACAGCACAAACTCTGGAAACACCAGTGACCTGTTCCCAATGTCGCCTCGCACCCTCGACTCCCTGATGCACAATGAAGCTGAGGCCAATCCAGGACATTTGGGTCAGTTAGTCACTAATGGCGCACACACACTTTTACTTTGGTAGGACAGCGATTGACGCAATGATTGCTTGATTCTGTACCCATAACCTTAACCAACACAACTACACGCCTCCAAAACCTGATACCGATCTAAACCTTCAAAACCCAAAACCCAAAATGACTCATGCTGTAAAAATGCCCTCAAATAGAGCAGTAGACTCTGATTAACAATTATTCATTCTCATTATTTTTTTCACAGATTCACTCACTTTGGACATGGATGTGGCATCACCGATGTGAAGACATTCGTCAAGTTTCTCCTTCTTTGTTGGGATTTGATGTTATGTGATGGAGGATGTGATTCTGATTTCTTTCTCTATTCACAGTCTGCCTGTACAGTTTGTTTCTTGTTTTTGTGTTTAAAAAAACACAGCAAAAAAAAACATGATTCACTTTCATGCCATTTAAAATTGAATGATTTTTTTTACAGTTTAAAAAAACGCTTTGACTGTCCATTAGTAGTTTAGTGTGTCAGACTGTGATACTGGCCTGTTGTATTTCTGCTCCTTTTCAGTACCTTCCCATCATAATGGATATCATAAATACCTTTTAAGTATCTAGAACTGTATTTTTTGAGAACATTGTATTTTTGGTTGTCGACTTTTAAAATGGTAAATGTAACAATGATAATTATTGTATAAGCTATGCCGCTTTGTACTTTGTTGATTTATATGCATTTAATGGTTTTCAGTATTTTTTTTTTTTTTTGGCACATTTTGAATCCCTGCCAAAACGTCACAGGTGTTACTCAGTTCTTTTATTTCATTCAAACTGGTTTCTGTTTCATCCTGTTTTTGTTTTCAAAATGAAATATTTCTTATGTTTCTCTGTCAAGTGTTTTAAGATGCTTCTGAGGTTATTTTCCTTTAAGATTTTTTTCCCCCTTATAGTGGTGTGAGAAATGACTAACAGCCGGTAAAGTGGTGCTCTGAAAGCAGTTTCTTCTCTCTCCCATTTAAATACTGTCATTTGTGATCATGTGAATTGCACTTGCTTTTGAAATGAGGAGTTTTAATATTTTTGTTTTGCCTGAATTTACCTGATGTGATCAGATATGTAATGTAAATCCTTTTTATGAACAATTAATTTTACAGCACACTCGTTATCAAAGTACCCATGGATGCTTAAGAAAGATATTTCACTCTAACAGAGTGTACACAGTAAGGTGTGTAGCGGTTGACTTTTAACCTTTCGTACACTTGAGTAAACCTTATCAGTTGAGTTGAACGCAACCCACGTTTGTCTGTCCTGCCATGAAATGTCACGAGGTTTTCTGTAAAATGTGCTGTAGCTATTCATTATTCGACAGAAGGCAATAAAAACGAGTTAGCACTAATGGTAGTCCAGTGATCTGTCGGCGTAATTATTGTTCATCAGCATCAGAACAACAAGAACAGATGAAGCACTCGATATGGAAATGACTGAGTTTACAACATATTACTACATCACTGCTCTAACAGGAAGATACAATATGCAAACTGTTGGTGGGCTCCTAAAAAGACCAACATAATGACTTTTTAAACAATTGAAAACAGCAGTCGTGTCTGAACTTGAAAATGAAAATGACTCAGAGATGTGAAACCAAACGCTTCTTAGCTTGATGTTTTTTTTCTGTTTGCTATCGAAATCTCTGCTTCAGCATTTCACTTTAAAGTTATATTAGCAGTTGTTTATACAAAGTGTGCAAAAGCGCAAACTTCACGCATAAAAGCCATTCTCAACATCCAGCATTGTAGAACAGAATAATTCTGCAAATTCAACATTTCTTATTGGGCCAACAACTGTTTTTTGTTTATATCAGTTCTTGATTTATGTACCAGTTAATGCACAATTAAAGTATCCTCCTTATCGTGTTTGAATGTGCAGTCAGTCCTCACTGCTCCAGATATAAAGCAGATAAAGACAGATGATGAGGAACAAAGAACAGACACCAGCTCAAACCACGCTGGATGAGAACGTCACGCCGCCTGATCCAGAGTCTGGATAATGTGAAGCTGCTAAACCAGATGAGAGCTGACGAACTGAGGTTTCTTTTGTTTTTTTGAGAGCACCTCAGATGAACAAACGGGTGTCAGAGTTGTCTTTCTGATCTGCAGAAAGTCCCAGACAGGTTTTATTTGCCTCTGCAGTGTTCTCAGGAAAGAGTTTGTGATTGGAAATTGGTCTCCAGGGCACCAGTGGAGATGGGAAATGGACCGTAACACACCATTAACAAAGAGGAAGTCTGAAGATTTAAGACCAGCAATAAAGCGATGTGTGATCAGTAATATGCAAGCAATAAAAGTTTATCTTAACGAGTAGCTAGCTGGGGGGCGAAAAGAGCTGGGGGTCAATGCGGATGAATGGATCTGCTGTGCAAAAAAAACCCCAAAAAACAAATATAATCAACCAACTTCTCCAACGTCTTTTCAATTGCAAAAAAGACAACTTAATCATAGAGGTCCTAAAAAATAAAACCCCACAGTTTATTAGTATTTAAAAAAAAACTTGAACAATGAAAATGCAAGAAACCTGCAATAAAAGATGCCAAATAACACTTGTTAATAGTTGCTGCTGCAGCTTGAGGCCCTTCTGCTCTGGTTTGAAAGCATCTGTATCGTTTGACATTTTCTACTGTAGTTGCCAGGAAGTGAAGGTCATATCTGCTCCGTATGCATTCATCAAACAGTGACCCGTCATTGCACTTCCAATTTTCTATTTGTGTCCAATGAGCGGTGTCACAAAAGATCTGTCGGTGCAGGACTGGACTTCCCTTACTGGAAACCCCGCTCTGCGTGTGTGTGCCGCTCCACTGCATCTTCAGGCCAATAACGCAGCAAGAGTGTGTGACTGCTGGGATTCCCATGAGTCCCTGGGTGGAGAGCGTGACAGCTGAGATAAAAGCAGCTAAACAAACAAGAGGCGGTAGAGAGAAGCAGTTTCTGCCCCACGCTCGCTGGCTTTCAGTCTCTCTGTTTGTGTGTGTGTTTGTCTCTGTGATAGGAAATGAACACACACTGGCTCAGGGTTGATGAGGGGGTGTGGAGATGTGCAGCTATTACTGTCAGCAGCTGCTGACTCAGCTGTCTGAGGAAGCGACTGTCACCCTTCAGCTCAGGCCTGCAGCCAATCAATCCGAAGAATCGATGAAGCTTGAGCAGCGTGGGGACTGTGTGTGTGTGTGTGTGTGTGTGTGTGTGTGTGTGTGTGTGTGTGTGATTGAGAGAGAGAGAACCTGTGAATTTAAATGATGACTTTCTGACATGGATGTTGGGAAATGAAGTCATTTATTTCTGCAGCATGACAGGGGATTTTTCAGATTACAGTCAGAAGCAACCTTCAAAACCATCTCAAGACTTTTTTTTTACCTGTTACTGTCTTAAAGGGAGAAATTACTGTGAAAAAAAGGGATATTTCTGCAAGTGGTGTTCAAAACTCTTGACCCTCTCCTGGACAAGCGAAAATTCAGTCATCCAGGTCCTGATCATTTCTAAGAGGCAGAGGAAAGTTTCACCTCTCATCCAAAAAGCTTCTTCAGTTCTTCAAAGCCTCTTCGATGAGAGGTGAAACATCTTCAAGCCCCTCAAATGAGTCCAGTTTTTTTTTTTTTTTTTTTTTTGTGAAAGCACATTATTTTACTTCACTTCAGTCCAAAAACTTTATTTCACCGGGCTAACATTAAGATTTTTCTTGACTCTTTCTGAACTGCTGTCATAAACTCATGTGACGTTTTACGCTTTAAGTTTTCCCCAATATGATTCAATGTTTGGAAGATTACTTGAATTCCCAATTTATTTAGATCTTTTCTCTCTTTCGTCTTGACACACTGATAAGGTCAAACCTTACTTTACCGTACTTTTACTTTTGATTCTCAGCTCAGTCACTCTGCAACACTTCTCCAATTTTTTCTTTCTGTTTAAAGCCAAAATGTTTGACTTGTAATTTTCCACTGTTCCCCTCAGATCGAGGCCTGTGTCTGTGTTTCTGAATGGTAAAGGTCATAAAGATAAAACAGAACTGACACCTTTTCTTCGACAGGCCGCTCGCACGGTGGCCGTTTCCCCTTTTCTGCCTCTTTTGTTTGGTTTCTGCTGCAGACGGGGAGCAACACACTCTCACATGCTGGACCGGCCTCGGGTGGACGTGGTCCTCTAATTAACTTTGGCAGGTTTATCTTTGGAGCCTCTTCATCTCCAGTTTACAGCTGTGTGTGTGTGTGTGTGTGTGTGTGTGTGTGTGAATTAATTTACCCAATAAGAGTGAATCTACAAATGATGAATGAACCAAAACAACAAATAACATTTAAAAATCTCTTCCTAAGTCTGCATTTTTTTTCATTTATTAGATTTTTTTTTACAAGTTGTGGGCTGAACTCTCTCTCTCTCTCTCTCTCACACACACACACACACACTGTGCATGGTTGTATTTGTGCACACAGGACGTGAGTGGCGCTCTGTTTTGCGCCAGACGGCGTCGCTCTTCTCCAGATTGAAGGCGGCAGATTTGGAGTTGGACACAACAAGATTTGCTGCGCACAAGATTAGTCTTAATCTAATCAAGCTCCTGAGTGTGTGAGGCAGAGAGAGAGAGAGGGAGAGGGAGGCTTTGATCACAGAGAGCCACAGAAAAGTCCGAGCTTAATGACCTGCACAAACACACACTCCCTGTGTATTTAGGAGGAATTAACACATGCAAACATCAGGATATTATTATTAATCACATCCATGTTGTTGCTTCCATTAGTATTGCAATTATTGTTATTGTCATTTGTTTCATTCTTACTTTTTATTTTGTGTTTTGCAATATGTGCTGAACAAAATAAAAGCTGAAAAGTCCTCAAAAGTTCACATATTGTGCAGCTGACAGATGAAATGCATGAATTATAGAGAGATTACATGGAGATAAACTGTGCACAATAAAGGGAGATTTGACTTTTTTTAATAATGTAACACACACACACACACACACAACATGAGGGGAGGAATAAATTTGTGTCTTCAGAAGAGACATGTGAGGGGTCACAGGTCAGCTCCTCCATCCTGAATCCTGCAAAGATCCACAAATACAAAAACATTAAAAAAACACCACAATCATCATCAGCAGCAGCAGCAGGAGGAGATGAAGAGGAGGAGGAGAAGAAGAGGAGGCAGCTTCCATTCACAGAGCCACCGGAAGTGGGCGGTGACAGAGAGAGAGAGAGAGAGAGAGAGAGAGAGAGAGAGAGAGAGCAGTGAACTGTGAAGCCAACTGTTGGAAACTCGTCCTCTGACTGTCGGACTGTTTCTCTCGCTTGCTGGTCGGGCTGTTTTGAGAGATTTTCTTCCCCCCTCTCCTCTCTTCCTCTCCTCCTCTCCTCTCTCCTCCTCTCTTCCTCCTCTCCTCTCCGGTCGTGGGTTCGCTCGCGTCTCTGCCGCCGCTCCGCCGCGTTTTATGAGAAAAGGAGCGCAGCCGGAGTCTCCCCGCGGAGGTAAGCGCGCACACACACACAAACACACACACACACACACACACACACACACACACACACACCTGTCTCTTTAAAGTCCTCCTGTCCTCCCTCTCTTTAAACTGTGTTGGAGCAGAGGCTCAGTGGACGCAGCGCGGCTCCGGAGCGCGCCGCGGACGCACGGAGCCGTTTGGATGCGCGGTGATAACAAGTCTGTCTGAGTGTGCTGCTTCTTTATTTCCTCTCTTTCTGTTCGTTTTTCTCTCATTTCTGCTGGTTTTATGAGCTGAATCAACAGGCACCCCTCCCCTCTCCTCCCCCTCCACATTCACGTCGCTATAATAATCTCCAGCCTGTTTTGCTGTCACCGCGGCGCATGTGACTCGGTGTCCCCCCCCACCCACCCTCCAACGTTGCTACTGGCACTTTTTGTTGCAGGCTACAGGCCATGTCACCCCCGTGCCATGTCTGGTTGGGGGTGAAACAGAAGCGTGAACCTGCGGCACCGTTTGAGGCCGTTACGCAGCGCGCAGAGGTCCAATAATGTTTTCAGTGGGCACGCTTCAAAAAGTACGACAAGCCTGGCTGAGAGTCTGTCTGTCTGAGCTTCTGACCCTTTTGTGCAAATGCTTCCCTGCACGTTTTCAGCGGAGGGATGTTGCACTTTGCACTGTTCCATCTGTGGGACTGTGACTGGCAGATAAAGGCTGCGCGTGCAGACAGGGCAGGCTCATAAAACTGAAGCACTTATGAGTTTTTGCCACCTGCACCAGCTGCAGCACAGACCAGGCTTCTGCTTATAATGTCAACACAGCAGCAGGGTTTTCACTTTTGGGCACATATCGCTGCTCCGCTGTGGTCAGTTTCAGTTTATTCAACCGAAACGTGCTTTTTAAAACCGCTGATTTGTGTGTTGTGAATGCAAAATGCAATATGACACATGATATCCTGATTGTGCAGTAAATGTTTGGAGGATGTCGGAGTGGCCACATGCAAATGAAGCTGAACGCAACCGCAAAGCACAATAAGCTCGCTCAGTGTTAGACACCATAAATATGGTCGCCCTCCCCATGGCAATATGGGAGACTTCCAAGACAACCACAAAAAGGTCACTAAAATCTCAGCAGCAGAGCTCCACGCAGACACACAGCGGGCCTTTATACTGCGACCGGTTTGAGAAGATGAAGGAGATGGAGAAAGGAAAGCTGAGGCCTAAAAATCGAAACAGGACAGGAACGTGTTTTGGACACACGAGGCCGGCGCCCCGCTCATGTTATCTGGTGCATTGCTACAAAACAAAGGAATAATTGTGTTACTGCTGCTGATGTGAGTTCAGAAAATAAAAAAGCCAGAGAGGATGTTTCATAAAGGTCAAAGTGAAGCCGACTGTCAGAGCTGAAGCAGAGACTCCTGATTCGAGACCCCGGCGCCCGCGCTTGCTTACAAACAGAACTGAAATGTCACCAACGCTTTGATGGCTGTCACTTCCAAGAACACGGCCTCATGTGTGTGTGTGTCTTTGTGCACTGGTTTACATAAAGAGCACCACCTTCCCCACGCTCCATATTAAGATCCGGTGTGTTTTCCCTGTGGTGTCGTGCAGTCAGGCTGGCATTGACTTTGTCCTCCTTGTAGCTGAGAGTCGCGTGTTTTGATCCTGCCCTCTGCCCCCCCCCCCCGGGATAATGTCTGTGTTGCATGAAAAGTTTGATGACTCCTTTCCATCGAACAGGACAGAAACAGGGAAATTTCAGACTGCTGATTTGTCATTTTGTCGCTCACAGCCGCTTTGTTTCCTCTGGTCATATCCCTGGAAATGTGTCAGTCTTCTGTGTCCTCTGACGGTCATCTTTCATTTCAGAACATTTCAGTCAAGCTGTAATCGACGGGAAATAATTGCTGCTGCCTTTTTAGCATTTACCCCTGTTGGCACTCGCTGTGTTACCCCCTCTCTCACTGCAGGGAGCGTTTTCCCAGGTTTCTGTGAAAAAGGAGCGTGTTTTTGGGGTTGGCGTGGGATTACGACATGCTGGCCAGGCATGAACTGGCTGGCACACTGTGTCCCTGACAGAAAGACCCAGATGCAGGAGCGTCAGCGGGGGGGAGATGTGGAGGGAGGGGGGGCCCAGTGTTTTGTACCCTCTCCGCACCATGTGCTCACAGCATGGCGTGTCCTTAAGCCTGTGTTCGCTTCTCACTTTTTTCGCTCCCCGCTGCCAGACGAGTGTAGGGTTCAGCGAGGCGGGAGGAGGGCAGAGGAGAAAATGAGCGCCCCGGAGGTAAGGTTGGAGTGGGGTGGGTGGGAAAAGGCGCAGGAGACATGTCCTCAGCGTTGACATCATGAGTGCCTGGAAGTGAGCCGATTAGAGCAGCGGTTTTGATCTGCCATGAGTCAAAGGTGTCCAAATCACTGACGCAGTAATGACAGAGTGCGTCGCTCCTCCTCGCCGGCTGGAGCAGAGGAGGACAGGGTGGACGGATGAAAGGTGAAAAACAAGGAGCCTTTCCTCTGCTCCTGAGCCACTTTTTTAGGCAAAATGTTGCTCCAAGATTGAAGCACATCAGGTGAATAACACCACAAAAACCCCCCACAAACAATAACATAACATGAACTGTGGGAGACAAACGTGAGGACGAGTGGGGGGGATTCAGTGTGAAACAGAAAGGGAAACATGTTCAAAGGGAAGTGATAAGGAAGCTTGTGGTGACATGCACTCTAACCTCCTCCCCCTTTCAGTTGGGCTAACGCTAATCCACTGGTCACGTGACCATGAGCTTTTAGCCCGGTCTAGGCCAGCAGCTCTCTGATCCATCTGTGGAATAGTGTTGCTGATTGTTGGCATCTGAGGCGTGCACTTCTGTCCCCTGATCACTGCCTGCTCTGCGCAAGACTCAGATTTGATCATTGTCATCGCTTTGAGCCGTCACCTTCATCACTTTTGCATGTTTTTTTTAATCAATGTTTTCCTTCATCACCCTTCCCTCTATCTCTCTTTCTCTTTTTGTCTTAATTTTCATGGAGCCCCTCTTCTCACTAGCGGGGAGGAGGAAGACAGTCGGCCCTTCCAGATGCAGAGAAGCGTGATAAGGCCTTGAGTTATTATCTCAGTCGCACAACAAGAATAGCCGGAGCGCTCAAAGGCAACGCTTGTGCTGAGCCATATGAAAGAAGTCACAAATCGCATGCTTGAATTCCCGTCGGAGTCGCTAGGGGAGCTTCCCTTTTTGTTCTGGTGATTTTTAAATAGTGTAAGGAGACGTCGGACAGAGGTCAGCCCAGAATAGACCCAGAATGGATATATGTGGTGTGGAGTGATCGTTTTTCTCATGTTTACATGATACCCCTCTGCACAGGAGCGAAACACCCATAAGGCTCCCAACAACACACCTTTTCACGCCTGGAGGCCGATTTGCATAAATCATAAGCACATAATCACAAATGCAAAGACTGAATTGAAATAATCGCTTTCTTGTTGATTCAACAAACTGGCTTTGTTGTTTAGGTTCTAGCCTTTATGTTGTGTGTAATGATATTTCTCACGCTGCGGTTTGATCCAAGCTGTTACGCTTCAGTAGAGGCACACACGCCCAGCTGAGGGTCAGTAGCTTGAAGGTTGGCGAAATGACTGGCACGCTGCCTCTTTCTTCGGATTCCCCAGAGCAGTTGGGGAATCTGAGTGCGAAAAAAGAGAAGTAGTCCCCTCGCCGCGCCTCCCTCTCTCCCAAAACTAGCATCAGTGTGCTCTTTCACCAAGAATTTTAACCCCAGAATTACTCCGGGAGTATCGCAGTGACAAACAGCGCACAACTGTGACTTTGCCTCGCAGCTGTGAAATATGGACACCATTAAAATACAAACTCTTCTCAGGCTGTTGCCGCATATGTGCCGCAGTTAAACTGTTTTGTTAAATAAGACTTTGATAAAAAAAAAGAAATTGCGGAATCTTGGATTTGTCAAATTGATTTCAAACCTTATTTTTCCTCTTAGAAGTGCTGTTGGAAAGTTACACTGCAAAAGCTATTTTGTGTTTTATTAAAGCCTCGGGCTTTGAGTCATGCTTGGGCTCTCATGCATGAATTATGTGGACCTCATCGATGCCCTCAAGAAAATTCTATCATGTGAAGCCTTGAACCTTAGAAACAGGGAAAGGCGTGCAAAATGCAAATTAGTCAGA
>JBAJHX010000039.1:3577539-3592936 GCA_037176925.1 Amniataba percoides | reverse complement strand
CCCTCAAGAAAATTCTATCATGTGAAGCCTTGAACCTTAGAAACAGGGAAAGGCGTGCAAAATGCAAATTAGTCAGATTTAATGACTTCTATTATAATAGAAGTCATTAAAGCTATTATAATAGCTGAATTGTGATTGACAACAGCAGTGCCTATATGCTACAAGGTCAAACTGTTCAATACGACGGTAAAAGTAAGCATACTAAATGGAAAAAACATTGTTACCTCTGTGGGTCCTGACCTTCTGCAGCCTGACCGGGTGGCCTACTTCTGAAAGCAGTGTAGTCTGTCACCCATCGGGTGACCAGGAAGCTGCGTTACTATCATCTGACAGTATGTGTCAGTTAGAGATCTGTGGCAGTGACACTTTTTATGGCAGTTGTCCCTTTAGTATCTCACAGGAAAAAGAAAGTTTCTCAGTGTAGTGCACAGTGCAGGCTTAGCGACAAGAAAAATAACTTGTCCTTAAATGCTCCCGCTGAACCGATGAAAGCTCTTAAAATGGAAGAAGTAGGAATGTGATCCTGTTCGTGCCAACATTACTTGGCTCCTTTACGTTACTAAATGTAAAGGCTATGCAGTGCTGCTATTTTAGATACAGAGACAACTGTTTTATTATGAAGGTACACATAAATAATATGTATTTTACAGATACATGTTATTTACCTTTCATTTCTGTAGATCAAAACTTTATTTCTCTTGATTTGGAAATGATTTGAAAAGAGCATCTTTCAGTCCCCGTCTGTCCAGTCTTTTATGGTTTCCTTGATTTTTAAAAACTTTTCTATCAGCCAGTTAAAACCAGCCTCAAGCTTACGGTATTGGGTCCTTTAAACTTGATAAAAGTGTGAATTACTTCACCTTAAGGCAGTAAACGATTGGCTCATCCCGCCCTCCTCAGCCTCATTTCATCACCTTCACGCTCCGACACTCATTCCTGATACAAAGCAACTGAATCTGTAACTGTGTCCGCCACCACAGGTGTAAAAGAGGCAGCCAGACATGAAACCCGAAACGATGAAAGCCACTTGAATCATTGATAAAACAGACATGATGCAAGATGGGCCCTGGGATTGACCCAGCCGGCTGACCTGCTGACAACCATCACTTACCATTTCACATTAGTTGTATTTGGTGAAAAGTATATTTACCTGAGTATAAATAGTATTTTTTATTTTTTATTCACTCTGTTGTAATATGCAGCTTTTCACTTTGGAACATCAAGTGTTGCCTGATCCTGCCCTCGTCACCTTCAGTCAATTCTTTTCACACCCCAGCGCATCAGTGAGGCGTGAGCTGTAACGTGATGCTCAGGTAACCTCATCTGCTACTCCACGAAGGAGTCGGCAGATGGGAGAGAAGCCACAGAAAGCTCACTTTTCACTATGTGGCTGAAGTACCTTTTTTTTTTCTCTGCCTCGGTTTTGGCAACTTCTGGAAACCGATCCGAAATGTAGACTCCAAAACTCAGCAGGTAGACGGCTCAGACTGGTCAGTGTCCAAACGTATTGTGGAGTCAGCGGCAGACAGGCGGGAGAATCAGGTTATTAGATCAGGAAAACAGGTAACAGGCAACCAACTGGAGCGGCCTGAGTGCCTTGGCAGCGGCGCAGCAGTAACATAAAAACCCTGGCAAATGAAAATGGAAAATGAATTTTTTTTTTAGCATTTTGTGGACAACTGGTGAAAAAAAAGGTTTTGAAGTTAATGGTAGATATAACAATATGACTTACATTTCTCTGTAATGCTCTGTGATTTACAGCGTTTCTAAGCTGCTTACACAGCCAAACATGGACTTTATGCCTGGATATCATTATTTCCAAGCAGCGGCTTTCTCACTGGGCCATTTTATAGTTGAAAAATAAGTCCTTGCAGCTTTTGGGGGGGTGGAGGGGAAAAGAAGAAGAAGATGATGTATCAGGCCTCCCTGTGGCAGATTCAATCAAATGGCAACTGTCATGGAGATGATTAATGTCACACTTTATTGTTACTTTAATGGGAGAAAGGCACACTGAAGCTGAAATGTACTGAACAGCTCAGTCTCAGCTTGCTGCCTCGTCCCTTCATGTTTCAGCTGTGCAGGATGAGAGCCGCTGCCTTCAAGCCTATTACAGGCTTACAGGCTGCAAAAACCAGGGGAGAGCTTGCAGACAAACACCTATGTTTGCAGGGGAGGAGGGTAGTGGATGCAAACAGGATGAGGCTCCACAAACGGCGAACATGCTGTCAGCAAATGAAATAATGCCGTCAAATGCATCCCTACCTGACAGCACACAAGCAGCCCGTGTGTGAACGTGAGAAGGCCAACATAAACTATTTTGCTCAGTTTTCTGTGCTGCCATTATTCATGACCCCTGTTAGGATGAATGTGTGTGTGGCATGTATTCATGTGTTTTGTTCAAATAGATTTAGGTCACGAATGCTCCCTTGTGTCTGGGGAAAGAGCTAACATCTGTGTAAGATTACTGTAAGGAGCATGTGATTAAAAAATGATTACAATGACATACTGGGTAAAAAAGAATTTTCAATTATTCATGCTTTTGTCTCATTTATATTTGGTTGTATGTCGGATTAAAATGTACTGGATTAGAGCGGCCGAATGATCGAATGCAAATGCCGTCTCTGGGGAATCACTCCCTTGCTTTCCTTATTGTTTTGGAATAGTATATGTGGCTTTTGCTGCATTTTCTGCTCTTTTTTTGCACAGACACACCTCGTGATCTTTTATAAGCCAACACCAGGGCACAAGGGCAATAAATACTCTGTATGTGTCTCTCCCAAGCTTGCAGAGGCACTGGCACAATATAATGCATAGTCAGGGTTTGGATTTGTGGAGCTGTTATCCCGTATTGATCCAGCAAGCTCATCTGTGCCCACGGCAGCATCTGCCTAACAAGGCTCTCCGATGGGCTCTGCACGACATCTCCGACAGGCCTGCCGCTCCCACAGCAGAGGAACAAAACTCTCTTTATCTGCTTTTTTTTTTTTTGTAATAAGAAGTGAGTGCTTGAATCGTTTTAATGCACACAATCCACATTTAATGTATAGTTTTTAGTATGTGCGCTCGCTGATGGCAGAAGTTAATCTGACAGAGATAAAGATTCATTTCCACTTTTCACTGTTTCTGTGTACATGTGCATACATTTTGAGTATGTCTAGGTGCAAATTATTGACATACATATGTCTAGTTTTGGTCTCTGTATTAAAGAATCTCACTATTAACGGAGAGGTCAAAGAGAAATCTACAGCATACATACATACACGCTGGCTTCACTGCACCCTGCAACCCCTCCAGTGGTTTTGGCCATGTGAATCCATCATATGGGCTGTTAAAGATATGTGGAGAGAGGATGGGAGTTCAGGGGTAGGACAAGACATTGTGTGCATGTTGTATAAATACATGGCTGAGAATAACCGTGGCTCGTGGTGTGTAGCATTACCATCGAACCTCATGAAACCTCATTGTAGAGAACAAGACAAATATATGGACCTGCGAATAATAAATAGCAGCACCGGAGAGCTTGTTTTGTTCTTTTCTATATTCCTATAAATGTATTAGTTATAGAAAATGCAGTCCACTTTGAGCTGAGGATCATCTATATTTAATAGGAATTGCATTTGTTGAGATGCGAACTAACTAACAATAAGAAGAACATGAATGGCATTTCATCTACAATGCTAGGCAGCCTTTATTTCCCTGAATGCAATGTCATCTGTTTTACATTTTCTCAGTTGCTATGATTGAACTGATACTTTTCTTATTGTTGGTGATTAGACTACATTATCTGCATTTGTGGTGAGTGCTTTGGTGAAGTGCAATCATCAAAAATAAAGAATTACTTTTGCTCAAAGCAGTGACCATCAACCTGCTTGGAAACATTTCCTGGATCTTGCTGCTGTCTTGGCGAGGATCCTTATGTTTTGTGTTGGGGTGATTATTGACGTCTGTGCATGGAGGGATGCATGTGCAAGTTTGGGAGCATTTTCATTAAACATCGTCTGACCTCACACTGCTTTAGCAATGCATACAACTCACATGGGCTCCCGGTGAATTAGGAAATCATCTCATGCAGGGAACGAGGCTGAGGGGGGGTTGCTGTGGCACTCGGTGTCCATGCTCAGCTTATCCAGATTATCCCTGTGCCACTACCATAATGACTGAGACGCTACCATGCATACAGCACCATAAGGCTGAGGTCTTTGTTTCTCTTGTTTAACGGGGCAGAGATGAGAGGTCTGTCCTGTTTTTCTGTTTGGAAAGGATGGTCTTTCTTCCATAAGCACCTTAGCCACACCTCACTGTACGATACTTGGATTATTAGCAGCTCTCCTTCTCTGTGGACGCTGTGTGTGGGCCACCGTGCAAAAGAAAAAAAACACATGCATGCTCTGTGTCTCAAAAGTATTTTTATATTCTCTGGAGCGAGACTATTGAACAGCCACGGCTGTGTTAAAATAAGATAAATGATGGACTTCTGATGGGAAAATATGATAGGCCCCCTCAGCTGTTGCACTGCTACTGCTCTCTCCTTCCTTCCCTCTCTGGCAGCAAATTCGCACCGGGTCTGCCAAGTGGCTCAAGTTAGCAATATGCAAAACCACGTAGTCATACAACATTAGCCGAATAATCTTCTAAAGTAAATAAAAATGCCTGCTATCAATTTTAGTGAATAAAATTAAGTCCATTGATAATATCTGACCATTAAACATAGTAAAATGTGTTTTACAGATGTCGGTGTGTTAAAACTGGCTTTGCGTGGTCTTCAGTAGGCCATGAACTTCCATGTTTTTGCTGTCCACAAATAAGCACGACAACATTAGAGGTATTCATGAGATGAAAACTTTCTGTTTTTCACATTACTTCTGGAAATTGACCCAGTTTAATGCTTTGGCGGCTTTGTGATATTTACTGGCCCTCTTGGCCTCTGGATTAACATCTGCGATCTTGAACTTTCATTTGAGACACAGCTCTGCTGGACTTTGAGCGTTCTGTCAATTGGCTCTCGGGCCCACTCCCAGGAACCCAAAGCCAAGGTCAGATGTGGTCGCCACGTTGGGCTGGACTCTGATCATGGTGTTGATACTTGATTTTGAAACCAGGAATGTGGAGAAAGCTTCATAAGGGGGTGGCCCCAGATTTTGACCCCGACTCTGCAGTGTGTTAACGTGGACTGGTTTCCTTCAGGGCTTCGGGCCGCGGCTTCAAGCTCAGTCCTCGCACGTTTCTTTGCAAACATTGCAAAGTGCGCTTTGGGTGGTCAGGAAGGCTCAGTCAGAGGTCAGCCGTCAGCCTCCTTGAGGCTTAGTAGAGACCTGACAAAAGTTTACCGTCATCTTAAGTAAAGAGAAATGAAAATAAATGCAGGCTGTGTGTGATCTGGACAGTTCTCTCCAAGACACACACTAGCACAATGAAGTTTAATGATGCATTCAAGTTGCCATCAGTATCCTTCTGTATCTGTGTTGAATGAAAATTCAGTCACCAGCTATGTTGAGTGTGACGTTTTGATTAAAGAGGAAGTAACTACTTGTGTTACGTGCTTGGGAGCTTATGAATGAACCAATGAAGGAGTCACAATTTGGTTCTTACCTTTTTTTAATAATCATATTTCCCCCTGAAAGAACTGATAGTCTGGTCGGGACATGTCTTGTAGCTTGGTTGTTTGTGTCATGACTGAACACTAAATACGGGGAATTTCCTGAGATTCCAGTGAAGGAAGTGGTGGAGTAATTTACTTCAAAATAGTGAGATGAATGAAATATGTCACGATAAGCTGGTACGACAGCAGAACCACATGATTTTATATTGTTAACCTGCAGTCGAAGTTAATAATTTCCCCACTGTAACCAAATAAAGTGAGCCCTGTTAATGCTTGAACTGGGGCCTGCCTGTCATGGAGCGGCGCTGCCGTTGCTGTGGGGCAAAGACCTCCATGCGGTAATGGTGGAGCTGACCTTTACTGAAAGCACTGAGCTTGCAATGAAGGGAGGGGGAGACATGGTAAGGGGAGCAACAGCGAGGGGGCGGGGGGGCTCCGGTGACCGGGTTAGATACTGTGTGTGCGAAACTGCAGTTATCTGACCTCTGACACATAACACGCTGGGAAGATCAAAGGGCAGAGCTCTCAAAAGCTGCCTGCTCCGGCGTGGAGGAACGAGGGGAAGGAGGAGCCGGAGTGAAAGGGGAGACTCAAGCTGGAGTTCAAGTTCTTTATTTGTCAGATGCTCCACAATCACAGCGAAGCGCTGGTTGGCGATGGAACGGCAGAGTTAATATTGGATATAAAGCAAAGCAGAGAACAAAACCAAGTTCCCTGAAAACCTTCTTGACCGTTCAATCATTCCCATTTGAAACTCTCGCTCTAT
The DNA here is from genome assembly GCA_037176925.1 of Amniataba percoides. Classification (NCBI taxonomy): domain Eukaryota; kingdom Metazoa; phylum Chordata; class Actinopteri; order Centrarchiformes; family Terapontidae; genus Amniataba; species Amniataba percoides. The sequence goes on along the minus strand of JBAJHX010000039.1, from coordinate 3,586,571 downwards.
TTTGTTCAGCTGCTGCCTGTGACTGATGTTGTTAGACCAGTTTGATGGTGTTGAAACAATACATAACCCATATTTGCCTCTGCTCTACACACACACACACACACACAGACCGTGCCCACATGCACACACTTTCTCTTGATTCTTAGGGCATGATGTGCCTGGCGTGGAGGTCACAAAATTAAGTCTGCATGACTGAAAGAGGAAATGAATAAGGACACGAGCTCTTGAGACAGGAGTTAATAGAATTAGGGCACTTACACACAAATGAATTAGGCATAACTAAAGTTTCTCAGGGTAACTGCGTTAGGATTTGTCAATCTTATGCAATTACATGTAAATGTCAGGTTATTTGTTCCAGTAAGCTAATTTAGCAGCACACCCTTTATTCCAGCTGATGAAAAGCATTGATTTGACCTCCTGAATCTCCCTCATGGATGCGATCTCACGCAGCGCGCGGCCCTCCTGACTCCTCACACAGCAGGTCGGCTGAGTCCACACCAGCCGGGGGTATGCAGCGAGCTCCTTTTACAATACGTCTGCAGCGCAGTGACTGTAAGATACTCGCAGCTCCCCGACAGTTCAACAGCAGTCAGCAGAGCAGAAATGATAGAAAAGGCCTGCAAGATGAACCATGTCAACAAGATTAGAGATGAGCTGCACTGTCAACATCGCAGAGGGAGGAGGTACACTAAGAGTAGAGGAGTGAGCACGAGCAGGTAAACAAGGAAGGACGCAGAGCAGTGATCCCGAGAGAGGAAGAGGAAGTGAAGGAGTCCAATGGATTATTAAAGGATGCAGGAGTGTGATAAAAATGAGAAAATGACAAATTCATGTCAGATCATCCAACCCGTCATTGTCATTTAGCATAAAGCTGTGTTGCATATATATTTGTATCTATATGTATATATGCTTTATATGTAGTTGCAAGGAGTTGATAAAATAGGGAGGAGGAGACATCTGATCCCAGGCTTTTGGCTTTTTTCACGATATTCAAGATGTCAAAACCAACAATGTAAATCTCATGCATGTGCATGCTGTATGTAACCATGCATACTGGACCCCCCTGATTCCCACCCACGATGGTGCATGGCTGCCTGTTTACTTTCAAGCTTAGTCCAGTAATAATAAAATACCATTTTCTGAGATGTACCTCAGAGTTTCATTTCCTCCCGTGTGTTACGCTCAGACAGCAGCTTTTGAAAATCCAGCCTCAGCGTTTTGTAAGCCCAGACAAGGTGGGGGGTGGTGGTTACTGCAGGGCCTCCTCATTTGCCCTCGCCAATACCCTCATGTGGTGCCTCATCACAAGTCCTCTTTGACCCCCCCCCCCCCACCATCCCTCCTGCAGGTCCTGTCTGGGGCCTCCCCGGCTCCCTGGTCTCGGTTAAACGTGGAGGCGCCCCTATGATGTTTGTTCACTTGTCAGATGGCATTTAACACTCTGTTTGGGAAGACAACAAGGCCTGAAGGGAGGGGAGGGGTTAACTGATGAGGGTTTGCAGGGAGGTCTGATGGGGAGGATCAAGGTGTGGTTGTCTGTTTTCAAAATGAAATGAAACCGTCGTGATACCCTGTCATGTTTTCAGTAACACAAATATCTGTTTTAAGGAGATTCTTGTACTCACGTTTTGTAGGTGAATTAAATTTTTCAGCTCTCAGTATAATATAATGTTTCATGTTGTCCCTCTGTGTTTTAATTCAGCATATCAGAATGCTTTTTTATCTGCAAGGATTATATTAATCCTCTTGTTTATGTTGGACAAGATTAAATAATGTATAAACTGGCCGATAGACGAGCAGCTGGCTGTGAGTTTAATGTTCCCTTCCAGCCATCGTCTGATCTCAGACAAACAGTAGAGCGTGGCGGCGGTGCTGTGTCGAAGGGCCACGTGCTGCTCACGATTGGACTTGTTTTTTCAATGACTGAGTGACTTACAAGAAACGGACACTTCTGCTGGGCAAGGTCTAGCCAGCGTGGATAAAGGTTAACCGTCACACAGGAACGTGACGTGTGTTGCTGCATAACACAACCCTGCAGTGCCGCATCATGGGTTAAGTCTCCACGTTGGTCCAAACTAAACGCTCAATAATTATAAAAATGATACTGATAAATTCACTCTTGATTTGTTTTTATCCAGTCATCAAATTAATCCAAAATCATGCTTACTTTAAAAAAGTGATAGTCAAAACCACAATTATTTTGAGATTTTGAATGAATATTTTACTAAATTAAACAGCACGCTGCAATGGATTTTTTTTCTTTTTTTTCCCCATTTTTGTGGCTGTATGAATTGTTTATTGGATACAGCTCATCTCATATTAATCAATACATCTACATATTGTGCAGTGTTGACATTACATGCAGCTTTAATATTATATAAATATATTTAATAACTCCCAGAGACTTTATCATGGTATGTTTATTGGACATGAAACCTTTATAAATGATCTGCACACGTTTCTCACGCTCTTTCTTGTCAGTGATTGAAACCGTTTGTCGGTATGAATCATTGTTGGATATTTTATGGCAAAGGGACATAAATACATATCAGCCCTGCTCCTGCGGGGGTGCTCGCTGTGACTGAGCTGAAAGGGAAAGTGTGTGTGTTGGTGTGTGCCAGGTACTAATTTGGTTTGGTCTTCTCATCAGGCGCCCCCTTACCAGGCCTGGAAGGAAAAAAAAAAAAGATGAGCAGTGGCAGGGGGCCCCGCCGCTGGTCCTGACTCTGAACAATAGATGCTTCGCTCTGCTCCACTAGCTCAGGAAAATGATTTCTGTCTAATTGTACAGCAGATTCACAATTGTGGCTTCTGTTTTGTTCTTGTGTCGACTATTTATAGATTCAACGAATATTGAGCCAAAGGAAATCAAGTGTTTCTCATGTTGGAGCCTGCACGATCCTGCCATTTGACAGCGCTGATTTCATGATCCGATGAATTAAAAGAGCAGAACTGGCCATTATATTATCAACACTACCTTCGGTCTTTTAAGACCGAAGGTAGTGTCGCATGTGGAAATGACACAGCAGTTGGGGTTTAAAACCGCAATGTTGCCAAAGGTCTGTGTGAGCAGATTAGAGGTCCCACCGCATGTGTTTGGTTCGGAGGAGAAGGGGACAGGACATTATGACAATTACCCCAAATGCCCTCAACTAGCACATGGAGCGAACTTATTCGTCTTATCCGCTGCATGTTCTTTGTTTCCAATTCATTCATTCATTCATTCAGCGCAGTATGTAGGTTAAGCTTCTTGTCGGGCGATTATTTTGAAAAGTGTTTTTCTTTCTTTCCGCTCAGCCTAAAGCCTTCTGCTCGGAGCATGTTGTCATCCTGGAGTGCCGCCCTGGGACGGTTAATTGTGTAACGATGAATAACAGGGGATGTTTGACAATCGACCATTTTTTAATCAAAAGATGATGTTGTCATTCATCGCTTGTTGCCTTCTTCAGAAACAAATGTTGGAAGTTTTTCACTGTTGTCCTTCTTATGAGGATCTTGGCAGTTTGGTAAAACTGATATCAACATTAAGAGTAATCTCATTTCTAAGCTGTTAGTCTGAGCATTGAATATGAAAAACAATTTGATGATTTCCCTTCAGACTAGGACACCGAGATGCATTTGTCTTACTGTTGTGTTGTTTTATAGAGAAACTATAATTGTCATATTTGATGATGAAAGTAATCTGTAGTTGCACCTGAAATGGTTGAGAAGTTAAAACTCTGGATGTTTCTCTCCTCTGCACAGCTGAACAGTCATGATGTGAAGTGGGAGTGAAATGCAGACTGTTGGTTTTGAAAACTTACAGATTTGTTAGACCCTGGTTGCGACATCAGAAAGTGGCGGAGGGAGAGGAAGGAGGGGCATCCACAGCTATCTGAGTATCCTACTAACACTTCTGACAAATCTTACCGGCAGCTTAAAGGGTAACAGGTTGGGCTTAGAACTAATGTCTGTTTTTACAAGTGGACTAACACTATCCTGTGCTGATGTCTCATTACAGCAGACTGTTGGACGGTGACAACTGGCTAGCCGGTTGTCCGTTCTGTCCCTCTGTGCTCGTTTGTTTTCTGGCTGCAGGATCCTGCTCCAAAAGTGGCTCTGCTCCAACAGGCTGGCGTTCCTGCCGCCGCAGACTTGGGCTGCAGGCCGTGTCCGTATTTAACACTCCCTGTGGGCCTCAGATTATATAATGATACCCACCGGTTCTCTGTAGTCAACACCAACACGCTTGGATGCTCACGTATGTGCAGGCACACAGCAACAATACACACAGAGACTTTTACAGCGGTTCTCCCAGCATGCACAGATGCAGCGATTTCACAAGGGCCGAATTCAGCATCCGTAAGAGACATGCAAAGCTTGGCAAGGGTGAGACAGTTAAGAGAAATGCAGAAGTTACTACTTTAAATGATGTCAAACACACTGTGTTTCTATTCCCTTGCATGCATCGTTCGAGTCTTACAGTTTCTTGCGCTGTAATGCTTCGTCGGCAGCACGATTCAAAGGTGTGAAAAGCGACGGAGTGAACGACAGAGTGGTCTTGCACATTTTATCTTATTACATTTGCCAATATTTATGCATTTGCAGGCAAATACTGAGGTCGAGTGCTGTCGGAAAACAATTGCACACACAGTTTTGCTCCATGTGTGGATGCAGGGTTTGATTTTTGCAGCTCAAATAGGACAAGAGAAAGAGGAAGAAAATTGCTGAGGGGAAGGAAGGAGTGATTGTGTGAATTTTAAAAACACTGGTTGGTTGCCACTGGGTTTTCATTCTTGACAACACAAAAATAAAAAACCCACATGCCTTGAGCAATTTCTCTGCTTTTTTTTGCCTTATTAAAACATTTTTATGAAGTAATACATTTGTAAGCTGGGGCTGTTTCTCTTGGAAGTACTTTCAGAGACACTGTAATGGCCATAATAAATACAAAAATACAGTGTGATGGAAAGGACAGAGAACAAAATATTTATCTCAAGAAGACTTTTTGACTCTGCTGGCTGATTTACATATGTCAACAGCAGCAGACTGTGATGGGTGTCTGGAAGACAGGAAATCCTCCAAGAGATCCAAACATGAATCACTGCAGTGGATCGTCTCGCTCGTCTCTTGTGTTAGTTGTTGCTCAGAGTGCAGCAGGAGAAGGAGGTGATCACACAGCAGAGCTCAGCTGCTCGCGTGTGTCACCGGTTTGCGAGGTTATATGCATCTGTTACTTTATGGTAAACAAATTCACAAACAGAGATGCTGATTGGCTGCTGGTTCCCCCTTTTGCAAGCTCAGCGTTTACATTTGCGGTGCTCACAGTGTGCAGAAGCACTGTAACAGACGTCACACTTCATAGAGCTGCTTTTACAGAATTATTTGCCAAAGCTCTTCTACTTTGCACCCGCTGCACAATGTGAAGGCTGTGCTGCGCTCGAGTGAAGAAGTACAGCCTGAACCCTTGAAAGTATTTCAAAACGGCGTAGTTTCCTTTTCACATATAGGCTGCAGCCGTTTCACCTCAAATACCCCGACTTGCTCTTAGACGTCTGTCCAGATGGTTGGAGAGTGTGAGCCGTGGCAACAAAGTAGAGCATTGGCTGGTTGGAGCTCTGGCTGGAAGGGGTTTAGGGCGGGGGGATGCAGAGGCCAGCGGGCCAGCTGAGCACAATGAGGTCACACTGCCAGGGAGGGTGCAGCACCAGAGATCTGCAAAGAGGCACTCAGTCGCTCCCTGTGAAACGGCGAGTGACACAGCACAGTGTGTGTGCCGAGATATGTCGCGCGTTTTGTGAGTTTCATTCTAAAGTGACACATCTGACATTTAAGAAAGCATTACTCACTCACTCTACTCACTATTGGCTATTGCTATTAATAATATAATCTTTTATCCAGGACTACCTAGTAGATGTGACGCTGGTTGAGTATACATTACAAATTAATGGAAAACATTTCACGCAACAGTTAGTTTTCATAAATGAGGTCGTCCTGGTTACACTTTATTCACTGTTGACTTAAAAAAGTCACCTGAGGATCGCTGATGATCACAGTAGAACAAAATCATACTGCCGCCTCTCTCCCTGCCCAGCCAGCTCCTTTAAATAGTCTGCAGCTCTTTCAAAGTTGCGAAAGGCCACCATTGCCACATGTCATCACAAGTGAAATAAAGCTTCTCTGTTACCAAAACAAGCCTCAGCGAATGCACTTCAGCATAACGTTGCAGAAAGAGGCAACCACATACTAAAATACCTCACTTGCTGCATGCGGCAGCATCACATCCGTGTGCCCGTTATTTTTCAGGCCGGATTGGCGGAGTCCAGCAGGGCGCTGTCACCTGCAGTATATTATGACTCCCTGATTGATCCGACTTCATACTGACTGCTGCTCCATCATTCAGCCTGCAGGCTCGCTCCGCTCACTCACAGCTCCAGCCGCTGACACAGAAATAACGGATTACTAAGGCTTGGCGTTTCATCAGGGAAGCAGGGGGAGGCGCGAGTCAGAGCCGAGCACGGGCGCTGCAGTGGGTCCACTGCGAGTAAGGTGGCTGGTGGTCAGAGTTTCCTCACTTCAGTTTGGCTTATTTTCATCCTCCATCTCAGCCCTGTTATGTGCAGAGTTTGCATTTTCTCTCCACGCTCTTCTGATGCTCAGTTTGAAAGTCACAGTCAAAAGTCTGCTTTATTGTCAATTCTGCAGTTCTCTCAAATCCTGGTGCAGGAAATACAAAAAATAAGCACCCTGCAACAAAATAAACAAAACCAGTACAATCAAACTAGAAGAATAAATAAGACATGATAACAAATAGACATGGCAAATCTGCAGTCTGTGTAAATATTTATGTTTATAGTGCAAAAGAAATTGAGTTAGCTTATGATCTGGTTAAACTGAATAAAGTGTACAAAGTGGGTGTGTGCTTATTGAATTTCTGAGGGTGTCAAAAGTTCAAGTGTTGGTGGGGGGTGGGGGGTCATAGTCCAAGGTGTGTGTATGTGTGTGTAAGGGGTGGCAGAGAAGGGTGAGAGTTCAGTTTAATAGATAAATGTCATTTGCGATGGACCTTTCTGGGAAAATGTACCAACAAATATACAAAAAGGAAAGAAAAAAAAGCCAAAACAGTGCAAAGAACATGAATTATGCACTCAATTAGCAATGCCCACTTGAATATCCATTAACAGCCAGAGTTTAGAAGGCTAATGGCCCAGGAAATGAGTTTGTCGGCCTGTTAGTCTGCCTCTTGGAGTAGAAGACATGGTCAGATCGGTGTCCACACTTGTAAAAAAACATCACACAGCACCGTGTTGTTTTGATTTAATCGTCACTTATTTGGTTACACTGAAATGTGATGTTAGTGTGAAATCAGAAATGTGATTAAGTGTGAGGATTCCCTGGCACTGTGTCATTTTCTGTGACATTATCTTATTTCTCACTTAGTGCTGCGCACAAGAAAAACAAATTGTGCCAGGAGTTCAGATCAGTGTTTTTCTCTTTGCTTTGCCTGATCTGCCCCTCTCAGAGAGTTTTAGCAGTCACCCTGTAATAGTGTACTAGTCCTACAGCCTCCCCCGGGAGCTGCTGTAAGCTGATAATAACTTTATTTTCTTTCAGGAAAAGGCGACTAGCTGGATTTAGTTGACTGTGCTGTCATTGTCTATGAGCGTGTACAGACGTACTCTTACAAGTTCAACTACAGTGACTGCGGCTATAATGCTGTCACATGTCAGATGTAGTCATATGCACCATGAGGCACGCAGTAAAACACAGTCAGTGCAGATACATATGGTGATAGTGCACAAATGGAGTCAGCTTATAGACTGGTTAGAGTGGTTAAAGAGAATGTGTGCTTGTGCAGGTTCTTGAGGTGTCCATAGATCTACTTATACACAGAAAAAAAGGCTGCAGAAGTTACCTAAGAATGATCATATTTTTAGGTTTTCTTCATTTGAAAGCAACTGACTTATTACCAATCCGCCTACATGTAAACAAATATAGGGTCAAAAAAGCAGAAATTTATCCATTGATCCATCTATCAGTATCTCTGCCTCATCTGAAAAAAACAAACTACCTATTTAAACTGAGGAGAAAAAAACATTTAAGGGAGAGGAAATACTCCGGCGAGGGTGTTCAGATGTACAGATGCTTAGTTGTCGTTAGTTGTTGTGTGTCGCAGTGTTGACAATAACTACACAGAACTTACGCCCCCTCCTCCTCCGCCACACCCCCCGCCCGGGCCATTCATCACCTGTGTGAAATCGGCTTTATAATGTCTGTCAGCAACTATCTTCTTTTATTTGTGTGGGCTCATCATCACAGCCGGCAGACCGGTGCGTTGGCAGCAGCGCTGTGGGGAGCCGGCTACCTGGGGGGCATGTGAAGGCCTCTCTTCCCTCTTTTACACAATTGTGTTTGTGCACACGTTACAAAAGGACAAATTTCAGCTCTCAAGAACAGAAGCGCTTTTGTTCGAACATGATAGCGGCAGGCTGATGTGTCACACGGACTGACGCGTGCTTCTCGGGTGAATCGGTCAGTGACACTTTCACCAAATCATCAGCAAATCTTGATGATGTTGAACACAGTGCAATTTTGAATCATTGTTCATCTCAGTTGCATACAAGCTGCACTGCCATCGATATTATTTTTTGGTTTTTGGACCTCATATACTTAAAAACTTACTAGAAATACTGTAATTGTACTTTTCAAGTATATGTCAAGTGTCTCAGTTCAGATTTAAAATGACCCTTGCAGCAGAACCTTTCCAAAGAGTGCATTTTTGTGCGCTGTGCCATGAATTTTAAATGGTTTGGTATTCAGACATCATTAACAATAAGCCAGTACACTCCAACAAATTACAATTTAGCTGCAGGCAGATGTTCTGTTGCTTCAAATGTGCTTATATGTGGTTAATTTTCATTTATCTACGCTGCTGGAAGGACCCTTTATTCCCCCCTAGTTACTTTCCTGTTTAACTGTTGTGTGTGTGTGTGTGTGTGTGTGTGTGTGTGTGTGTGTGTGTGTGTGTGTGTGTGTGTGTGTGTGTGTGTGTG
>JBAJHX010000039.1:3558199-3571583 GCA_037176925.1 Amniataba percoides | reverse complement strand
GATCGCGTGCTGGAAGCCAACGTGGATTCATTCATTTAACTGGCAATTCATCAGCCGGGTGAAATTAGTGTCCGTGTTTCCATGGTGTTGAATTGGTGTTGGCTGCTGCAGAGAGAGAGAGAGAGAGAGAGAGAGAGAGAGAGAGAGGAAAAAGTGGTTTGCTGTAAATTCAAATTCAGACACGAGGGTGAGAATTGCTTTAGTGATGTAAATCACAAGAAGTGGAGAAAAAATAAGGAGAACCTCGCAACTGAACTACACAAGACACACTGAGTAAAGGGCTGCACCATATTGTTCTGCCCATCTGCCCGTCCTTGCTCTCTGACACAATGTGAGGGTGTGCGAGCTGAGCTGATGAGATAATAGCCTCTCATGCAGAGTAAGTAGAGCGCTTTTCTTCTTAAGTAGCATCCACCCCCCCAATCCTCCCCTGCTTCCAGAAAGCCCTTCACAGTTTGGGAAGAGAAACACATTAGCGATATGAGGGGCCCGTATTAAACTATAATAAACATCTCTGATAATTGCATCAGTGAACCTCCCCAGCGAGTGTGATCCTGCACTTTTGGCTCATCTGTGGCTTTTTATCATGCTCGTCTTGGCTTTAGGTGATTTATAGATGTTTTAACCTCATAGCTGGTACTCAGTTTTTGTAATATGATGTGTGAGTGTTTCATGTGTTTCTATGGTTCACTTGCAATCATAACGCCATTGTTAATGCCTGGATTTTGTGACAAATTCCTAACATGCTCATCGGTCTCAGCTGGAGGGGAAGTTTTAAGGTAGCGAGAGAGAGTTAAAGTCAGACAAACAAGCAGAGGAGCTGAGAGGGACACAGCCAAGGAGGACAGACCCAGACAGTAAAATAAAGATACTCGCATATTTGTCTGGAGACTTCTGCCAGCATGTGCGTTCGGCCTCTTTGTGGGTGCAGCCAGGAACGAGGGCCGTCTCAATCGCGATAAGCCGAAACTTCAGAGTCTGACTCGGAGCGCTTCAGGATGACAGTCACGGTCTGCAGTTCAAAGCCTGATGCAGCTGCTGTGATTCCTCTTACTCCAGAGAAGGAAAACTACCACAGGGTGTTATTCGTGTATGTTTATTGTAAAGTTCATTGATGAGATCTCACAACGTGGTAACAATGTGAAGACAAATCTTCAGGCCTGTCACACTTAAAATGGTCAGCTAGAAATGCTGTTAACATTTCTTGTAAACATCTGTCAACAAAATCTGCAAAACAAGTTGCATGGTTGTTTTTTTTATGACGATATCGTCCTTCAGCCACAAAACTACATCACAGCCAAAAGCTGATCGACTCAGTTGCTCTACATAGTCTTTGGGGAGATTTTACTTCTCGAAATGTAGTCCTTTCTCTTTCCGTGGTTTTTGGGAAAGGCGGCAATTTAAGACACGCTGTAACCGGCTAGAATGGGAAGTCCCTCCCCAAGAGCCAAATGCTGCAGAGGCTACATACAGTCAGCTTGTCTATGTGGGTCTGAAAATCCCCACTGTGTGATTTGACATGTTTCAAAATCATTTATTAAGGAATAAAAAAAAGAAAGGAAAAAAGTCTGAGTTTGTCTTACTTTTTTTTCTGTTTCATCTCAAGAACAGCTGGGCGTCAGGTCAGCAGCCTCGGCTCAGTGGCTCCGCAAGATTAAAACCAAAATAATCCCAAATTGTGGGATTTTGCATTTTGTTTCTTTCCAAGTTAGCTGAAGCCCGCATGTAGGGAATGAGGTGACTCACTTTACTCACCTGAACGAATTGTTAACATTTCGCTCACCGCAATTAAGCAGTCAATCCCAAGATGCTTTGCTGCCGATTATAAAGTCGATATTTTATCCGGACGTTGTTTGGGAAAAAAAACAGCATAAATAGTGGTTATTAATAAGGACTGCGCTGTGTGATGGCTGCGTTGACATTTTAAAATGGACGGAAATAAAGTGGCAGAATCGATTCAGCAGATTCAGCGATGTCTTCTTCTTCCGTCACGGCACCTGCTGGTGTGTTTTCCTCCGTCCACTTAGCCTCGAGCAATGATTAGGTTTGTCGGGCTTCACAGATTTTCTTTTTTCATTTTTAAACTTGCAATCTTCACTTCCAGCTGACGTTGCCTCAGGTGATATCTGAATATGCACGGCTCCCCCTCTGAAGCTGCAAAGCCTGTCCCCCCCCCACAGGAATAAAATGACTTTAACCTGTGGAGGAAGTCTTTGACTTGCTGTACCTGCTGTTGTTGTGCACGCTCACGGTGCAATCGGGGATTATTAGCAACACTTTTACCTGCAGCTAATCTGTCTGCCTGATGATAAACCTGACTGCTTGTGTCAGGCCCCCCCGTTGGACCTATTTTCAGCAGCGTCACCGTGTTTCTCTGTCTTTAGAAAATACCTTCACGAGAACTTTACTGAACGTAAATGGTTTTCTTTCTATTTTGTCAGAGTTTTTAAACACCTCATGCAGTTACAAAACAAATATCTCCCCTCTTATTGTTGTCTGCTTTAGGTTTTTCAAAATCACAGAACAGAGAGCTTTGCCTGTGTAATGCTCGACCTTAGGAGCTTTAATAAATGATGCTGTTGTGTCCAAGAAAACTGGAATGAGGAGAAATCTGTTCAGTGGACTTTCCCTTTCTCTCTCTCTCTCTCTCTCTCTCTCTCTCTCTCTCTCTCTCTCTCATGCTTTTTGTTAATGCTCTGGTCCTTGTGAAAAAAGATAGCTTCCTCAGAAGCACCCATGGTTGACTCACTTCCTCCTTTTGCTTTCTCGCTCTCTCTCTCTCTCTGTCTCTCTGTCTGTCTGTCTATCTCAGGGTTGTGGTGCTCCTCTTTAGAGTTTCCTGCTGTTACATGGTAACACAGAGCTGAAGGCGAGAGGTAAGGTGTACTTTTTTTTTTTTTTTTTTTTTTTATCTTCAGGGAAGTTGTCGGTCAAATGGGCAAAGCATGTTACGGGGTTTAGAGCGCCTCGCGAGGAGAGCAAAGACAGGGAGGCATACTTTTTAGCTCTCTCACTGTACCTCGGGGTCACGCCGGGGCATTTGGATGTTGCGGTTAGTCAGAATGAAACAACTGCTGGGAAGCATCTCAATCTCTCGTAGGAGGTGAGAATGGAGGCACTTCTAATTGTGGGCAAACAGAACCTGAAGCTTCCACCTCGCAGGGCTGAGAAAGAGGCAGACTAGGAAACACCAGTTTGTGCTACTGTCTTTGGTAGCGGCAGCAGAAATGCCTTTCAAAGCTGTAGCTCCCAGCAGGCTCCTTTTTTGTGTGTGTGTGTGTGTGTGTAACACAGGATGATACATAAAGACAGTCCTGCACCGACAATGGGTGTCACAGAAGAGAAGGGTTCGTGCTCTTCCTGTTGAGTTCCTCCTCCAATCAGCTGATAGTACGAGTGCTGATGCTCGCTGCTGATGCCCTCGCAGATAAAACGTGTGCGTGTTACTCATTTGACAGGCTCTTATTTTGTCTTTTGATAATATGCTGAATGTGTCAGATTGCCCTCATACGCACAATCTAACAACAATCTGCGTGTGTGAAAGCAGAGATAACGGAGCGTTGACGCTGTTTTTTTGTGAAATTTGTGAATCCCCTTGTTTTTTAAATTTTTTTCAGGTAGCATTAAGTACTGTAATCTGATTCGATTACACCTTACTGGCTTTGTCAGTTAACACAGGTGCAACACAACACTGGACACAGAGCTTTTTCCTCATTTTCTATTTAACAATACGGATAAATATAACAACCATTTATTATTGAAATAAAAAGATCACAAATTTTTGTTTTATCTGGCCTTTAATTATGACCTGCCAAGTGCAATTTGTGTGATATCAGCGTGCAGTTTTCTGAAGCCATCTGTCAGGATTTACTGATCTAAGCTCTTGCTTAACAAAGCGGTGAGCTCCTTGTGGACCGACTAAGCACACACTATCATAGCTGCAGTAATTGTGTGTCTCTACCTTGAAGTCTAAATTGACTAAGAACAAACTTGGAGGTCAAAGGTGGGAAGTTCATGACACTTTGAGGCCGGTATGAGCGCAGGAGCATTAGCACAGGCCGGCAGGATTAGTGTCTACAGACGCAAATACCATAAGGGGTGGAATTATCTTATAAGCTCATCTCACCTACACGCAGATTGTAGGTGGACAGGCACGCATTCGGGTGCAAGCTATGAGGGACGATTTGTAGCAGGACACGCACACAAACACTCGCCTCGCCTGGTGATCGGTAGGGAGGGCGTGTGTGTGTGTGTGTGTGTGACGGGGTTTCTAAGCTTTTCATTAAATTGATTCACGACCCAGCTGGTGTCATTAGACAGACGACCGAAGGTCATTTTTACATTCATAAGATTCTCTTAAATTAAAGCATTTTATTTAAAGTGGCTTTTTGGTTTTTTTGTGAATCCACCAATGATCATTTCAATTACCCACTAGCTTCAGGTCTTATATAAATGCTTCAGACAGGAAAATAAAAGGAAATTAATGTCAGCTAAAGAGAGATGAAAAAAGAGAAAGACAAAGAGATACTGAAGATTGACTTTCTTATCTGCTTTGTTGCTCTTTATGTGTTAAGATGCCGGGTGTGTGTAGTGTCAATTACATATACATTGAAACACAAAAGATGCACTCACCGTGAAGCAAAACCACCGACACCACAAGCACCTACAAATACACACATGCACACACACAAACACACACGCATGCGTACACCGCGAACTTCCCGTGTACTCATATCGCTCGGTCTTTTACTGACAGTGACTGTGCCACTTTTGAGAAGGCTGAGTGGGTGTGTTGACTGGAAGCAGGCAGCAGTGACCCAACGCAGAGTGCTTCCAGCCAACAAGACACCTCGCCGTTCTGTGTCGGCTCCTTACAGCCGCCAAACGCGCTCAGAGTGACGGCGCACGACCGGCTCGACTGTCGGGGCTGGGCTGGGAGCTGCATTTGGGGGGGGGGGGACGCAGAAACGGAGATCTGTGTGCTGCAGGTTTCTTTTCACCAAGGCTGTGCTCTGTGAGCTGGTAGTAACATGTCAGGAAGTTTGGTTCAGTTGACTGTGGATTCAGTCTGTGTATAATTAATGGGATATTGGAGGAATTATTATTTCTTTTTGAGGCAACATGACTGACAGTTCACACTGATAACGGTGGCAGATTTTCCACTTTAAGTTAAAGGTTTTTGAAACAATCGGCCCCTGATTTCACACAGACGTGTTCAGACTTTCACATTTTCTTTTCCTTTTCTGCCCTCGATTTTGTAAGAAACTGGTTGCTGTTTGCCGGCAGCTAACTAAGTAATACCACATCAGCTCCAATGCAGTCTGCGATTGACTTTTTAATGAATCCAGCTGACTCATTTTCTAAAAAGGCATTTTTGTTTCAGAGGGGTCTTAAATAATACACTGCACACACACTACAGCTAAGACTCACTGCTGCAGGCCGAGTCAGTAAAACCACGGACATTCACCGTCCAGGGGAGGGGTCAGTCACTGGTCAATTGAAAGTGAAAGTTTCATAATAACTTCATGTGACCTTAAATTATCTTTGCCTCAGCATGTTTCTCGTCTCTTAAAGCCGCAGTTCCCGCTCTCTTATGAATACCCGACGTCCTTTCTCGCACGCTTCAGGGTGTTGAAGATGGCAGTGTGGATCCAGGCCCAGCAGCTCCAGGGAGATGCGCTGCACCAGATGCAGTCTCTGTACGGTCAGCACTTTCCCATTGAGGTGCGACATTATCTGTCCCAGTGGATAGAGAGCCAGCTATGGTGAGTGTAAAGCAGTGTGCGCATGTTTGCTTGTGTGTGTGTGTGTGTGTACATTTATGCACAAACATCTGTGTTATGTGTTTGTCCATGAGAGCATACACAGATTTTTCCTTTTTTTTTGTTGTTTTTTTTTACTTTTTAAGAACTATTAACTTGTTTATTTTTGGACCTATCTTAATTTTTTGTATGCGTCCTGTGTGCATGCATGTTTTTTGTTGTTAGGGATGCCATAGACCTGGAGAACCCGCAGGAGGAGTTCAAGGCCAAACGCCTGCTGGACAGTCTGATCCAGGAGCTGCAGAATAAGGCCGAGCACCAGGTGGGAGAGGACGGCTTCCTACTCAAAATCAAACTGGGACACTACGCCGGCCAGCTTAAGGTAAGTCATTTGGAAATATATACACACTTTTTTACTGTTTTACTGCCTGATTGTCTGATTGGCAAACTTTTTTTGGCTTTGGTTTGTTAGATTTATCTGTTAAAATCTGTTTTAGAACTGTTTTTGTTTGAAGACCCAAGAAACAGCACAAAGGACCTGCAGTTAATAAAAATAAGCCAAAAACAACTCTTCAAAGGAGATCGTAAAAGTCAGAATTCCACCTGCTCAGACAGTGGTCAGACTTTTAAACTTTTTAAACTGTCTTTCCAACATGAGAGTGTGATAAGCAAGTGGTTGGGAGGTACAGTTGTTTGACTCAAATGCTTCCCACACAGTGCAAGTGTTTTGAGAACAGGTTGTATCCAAAAAGAGGAAAACAAGAGGACAGCCCATCAGAGGCCTTGGTAGCCAGCCAGGTCTGCTATTTATGATCGAGCTCTGCTCCCAGACCCTTCCTTCTGTTTGTCTTCTCCCCTCGCTGAGTCCAGGCAGAGAAACAGGAGGCTGACTGTTTTACTTGTTTTTCCTCTTTGAGTTTGTGAGCATACGTACGTGGAGAATACGTTTTATTTTATTTTACTATTAGCTATCTCCTTCACCTTCGAAAGTGAAAATAACAGCCCTGCACAGCTTTCTGCACTGTGATGGATTAAAAAAAAAAAAAACAACTGTTGAGCTTTCAGTGCAACTTCATGCAATGCAGCATCCTCCCACTTAAAGCAGGAAACAACAAGAATATATCACCAACAAACTGAAAGCGAAACTGCACTTTGTTACACTATCCATCAGTGGGGAGAAAAAAAACATTACTGTAACACATAAACCACTCAGCCATGATGATGGGCGCTTGACTAAGAGTGTTTGTATGCTAATGAGTCATGTCTCTATATGAAGTGCGCTGCGCTTCTGAGATGGGTCTCATTAGCCTCGTCTAATGGGTTTTAGTGTGTGTCCGGCCTCGGCTCCAGAACTTAGCGAGACTCCTTGATGGGGTTAAATTGGCGAGCCCTGTGTGCGGCAGCCTCTCCGCTCGTCAGGGGCTAACAAGCCTTAACGCAGCACATGTGCTCCTTCTCTTTCAGAGCACGTATGACCGCTGTCCTCTGGAGTTGGTCCGATGCATCAAACACATCCTCTACACAGAGCAGAGGCTCGTCAGAGAGGCCACCAATGTGAGTAGGATTTGTGCGGTACTTACCCCTGCTCATCAGACTACATACAGATACCTGCCGCTTCTCCATCATTATTCAGCTAATACTCCATGTAAAGCCTCGACTGCATGACGGCGATTGACTCACAGATTGTGTAATTTGGTAACTACTCTCTGTTCCCTCCATTTATCCTTCAAAGGTCTGCACATTTCCTTCCATGAATGTATTTATCAAATAAAATATCCTGCTGTAAATTGGCCTTGTAAAAGCAAACTGCTTGTATTTTTCCATTGCAACACTGCAAAATGGTGGAAAGTCAAAAATGGAAGTCAAATATTTTACGGTTTATTACAAGCACTGAGTCATAAAACCATAAAACCATAAAGCCAGCAGTGCGTAAAACATGTGACTCTCAGCAGCTCCTGGGGTGAATTGATTTCCAGTCACATCATGCCTTTTCTATTAGGGGAATGCATATTTGGACTGATTGAATTTCACCCTGTTTAGTTTGAACCTTTGGGCACCATAGTGCTGCCGTTCAGACCTTCAGCCGGCCACGCAGAATGCCTGAGCACGATAAGCAAATTCATTTATCCCGTCCCTGTTTGCAGTGTCACATCGGACTTCGTGGTCTCGGTGAATTTTACAGTCAAATAGCCAAACTGCCGCATGCAGGGGTCAATGCATCGGTGTGTCCTGCTGTGTTACATATCTCTGGTTTATCCCACACAGATTTTCCTGGTATCTCAGCTCTAAACTCACCAGTGGTCAGCCATTTCCTGTAACAAGTATCATAAACAATCCAATGACAGACGTTAAACAGGCCAAAGCGCCGTCCAATAAAAAACCAAGCTTGTCCATTGCTGTCACCAAAACCCGCCATTTCCTCTCCTTTCAATCTCACGTTGTGCTTTGACAGTCGAGCTCTCCGGTGGGCGGGATGATGGACAGCATGTCGCAGAAATACCAGCAGATCAACCAGGCTTTCGAGGAGCTTCGGCTGCTCACCCAGGACACCGAGAACGACCTGCGCAAGCTGCAGCACAACCAGGAGTACTTCATCATCCAGTACCAGGAGAGCCTCCGCATCCAGGGTGAGACCGGGGGACTCGTTATTGCTGCTCTGAACCACGTTTCGACTGGCCAGACGGCGAGGAGACAGAAAATTAATTGTCAGCTGTTTTTATGAATGAGTTATTCCACAAAGCCATTCATCATAAATCCAAAATGGTTGCTGGTTTAAGCTTTTCTTAAATGTGCAGAATCTTTCTTTCCATTCTTCATAGAGTACATTTAGACTGGTAGTTCAGGGAAGAAACAGTTCACTATTTCACCCCTTTTTTTTTTTTAAATTCCTTTGACATTTTGTAAGCTTGCTGTCATAGCTTTGAAATATCAAGGTGTGAAATTGGAAAGGGAAATATCATTCCACGCTCCACATATTGCATTTCACAGCTCTCTGAAATGTGCTGGACTCTGCAGATCAGCAATGCAAAACAAACACCTGCAGCTCCCATAACCCAGCAACCTTTGCATACGTGTTGCATCACTTAGACAACAACACCTTCCTCTCGTGGCATCTGTGTTATGCTAGTGGAGGCTCCCCTGAGTGAATCATTATTTCTCTCGGGAGGGCGAGGGGAAGTGGGTGGATAATGTATGCTGTATGTACACAGGTCAAACAAGATTTTTTTACCGCCTGTCTCTTTTCCTCATCCCTCCCTCTGACCTGTGCCCCCCTTCTGTTCATATGGCAACAACCCCACCCCCCCTCAGCTCAGCTAACCAGCCTGGCCACGCTCCCCCCTGCTGACCGACAGCTCCGGGAGCCCGCCCTCCTCAGCAAGAGAGCGACTGTGGAGGCATGGCTGACCAGAGAGGCCAACACACTACAGAAATACAGACTGGTGAGACAGCACACACACTTTATCACGTGCACAACACAGGCCTGTGTCTCCCGAGTGAAATATATTTTTGTTTTGTTTTGTTTTTGTGACGTGCAGGACCTGGCTGAAAAGCACCAGAAAACACTGCAGCTGTTGAGGAAGCAGCAGACCATCGTCCTGGATGACGAGCTGATCCAGTGGAAGAGACGGCAACAGCTGGCGGGCAACGGGGGCCCGCCGGAGGGAGGCCTGGACATCCTGCAGTCCTGGTGAGTCCTCTCCCACCTCCCACCAAGATCACAGCCTCTCGGGCTCCCCCACAAAGCAAAGGGTCACCAGTTTACAGGCCCTCACTTGACTGCAGCTTGGTTTGTTTCTCAGGTTTTTTGGCTCCTAATGAGACTAAGTCGGCTTGTTTTTCGTCTGCTCATTTTCAGACTGTGTTCTCTTTGCATTTCTTTTTTTGGGGAGGAAAAAAGCCCTCCCATTCAGCCAGTGTTTACATAGTTGTTTTGCACATTTCTGTTTTTAATTTTTTACTTGATATTGTTCAGCTGGAGTAAAATATTTTGTTTAAGCTTGCAGAAACATAAAGCTTCTTGTCTGTCTATGCTCTCTCCTAATTGTGTGTCTTTTTTTTTTTTTTTTTTTTTTGTGTGTTTTTGGATTTTTCTTGTGCCAGGTGTGAGAAGCTGGCAGAAACTATTTGGCAAAACCGGCAGCAGATTCGGAGGGCGGAGCACCTCAGACAACAGCTGCCCATCCCCGGGCCCATCGAGGAGCTCCTGAACGAGCTCAACAGTACTATCACAGATATCATCTCTGCACTGGTCACCAGGTGTGTGTGTGTCTGCCTGTGTGTGTGTAGCTTTATTTATAATTTGAAAGGCAGAATTTTGATGGGAGAAAAAAAAAGTTTATTTCACGTGGCGATTTAATCCACGCTGCTTCGTGAATGCATGCCGGCCGTTTGTGAGCGTGTTTGTTTGTGTTTTCTCGTGTCTCTCTGCTGAAGTGAGCTCTTGCAGAGGCCAGATCCCCATCGTAAGATTTAAGTCAAGGTTGACTTGGAGACACACTGGCGGTTGCCACGGTAACGGCAAAGCACAGAAAAGTACAGTAGTTGAGTAGTAGTTGGCTCCACATCCCACCCTCCTCCAGCAGACTCTTCTCTCAGAGGAGGAATAACGTTTACAATGCAGATTACAATCCAAACAATCTCACGTTGTTTTGCTGAAGAAGCTGGTCAATAATGATAATAATAATAATAATTCAACAGCGGGCAGTTTTCATACACTCCAGCAGGACCCAGTATACTCAACCCAACAGCTCCCTGTGGCTGCTGCTTCTTTTTTTACTACTGTCGTCGCGCAAAAAAAAATGCAACTCACTTGTTTTGTTTGATGAAATTTGGATGAGCAATCACAGTGCGTTTCCTGTGGCTGCTTCAAAATAAAAGCCACCCCGTGTTTTGCTAGTCAGATGCTTTTAAGGTGACAGAGCAGCGGAAGAAAAGGTTTGGTTTATATCAGCAGTGTAAAGAGTGAAGAATAAATAATGAGGCTGTTGATAAGATAAAATTCAGCTGGATTACATGTCAGTAAGGTCTCCTCTACACGATCACATTATGTTCGGGGTCTGGATCTTATCTGGTTCCAGGTGGGGATTAAGATTATAGTGGTGATGGGCAGGATGGGAAATATTCAGTGAGTTGTAGTTAAAGCGTCATGCTGGGCCAAGCAGAGGTCTCTCTCTGATGCCCCGGGTCAGCTCGAGGTCACATTTAACACATCACATCATACAGCCCTGTCTCAGTACAGAATGAGACATGAACAGGAAAGAAGAGGTCTGGTGTGAGAGAGGATGACCGTCTTCACAGAAGAGAGAGAGCCAGGACTGAATTCAAATGTGCCCAGAGGCAGAGCATGGGAGTCTAATGCACCTCAACAGATCTGCAGAGACAAAGAGCATGCAGTGTGTCGAAGATTAAAGGAAACCAAAAGCACGTGCAGCTTGTTTCAGTGCATTATTCTTTGGCTCAGAGGCACATCTGCCAGCACCATTTAGCCCTCCAGCATCTCCGAACACAAGTAATCTGAAGTTTTTGACAGCATCTTTTCCCACTTTCCTAGAAGATTGTCCCTTCAGGGACCCGCAACACTTTGAGAGGCCATGTCTCTGTCACAGCGATTTGTGATTGGCCAGAGACAAGCCTGCACACAGACAGTAATGCATGGCAGTCGCACACAGTACAAACACAGTTCATGTTTCCTCAACAAAATCCTCTATATATTTCCCCGAAGTCCCTTTGTTGATATCAGCTGGGAAAGAAAAACAACCAACACAGTCAGGAGAAAGTAATTGTTGACCTTGTCGCTTGACTGAAAAGTGATTACTCTCATGACCTTCCTTTAGTGCACATAGTTACAGTTAAAGTCATTTCAGAGGTTAATGTCTGCAGGGCAGGAAAGCTAAAGAGCCCTGTAGAGTTTTCTTTAGAAGCTAATTTATTTTGCGGTCAATATTTGCATTTAAAACGCACTGTATGTATACTTAAAGTCCAATGAATATGTTAAAGTAAAAGGTAAAACTATATGCATATAAGCTGCAGTCTTACTTAAGTCACAAATGAGGCCCAGCTTTATTTCTAGATCCAATAAAGCAGAAGACTGTGGCCAGATAAACTATGCTGGTTATTAACGGTGATTAATGAATTCATTAATGTGCATGCATGTGCAAAGTAAAAGTAAAACTCTCAATATCTTGAGGAAAGACAGGAGATTATGTGCTGCAAAGCTGATGATCTGATGGCGTTTTGACCGAACATATCGCTGCTACGCGATGTGAACTTTAACAAACTGAGCCACCTAATCAATAAAGCTGTCTGTCGTTCAGTCTGACTCTCTCTCTCTTTTTGTCCCCACAGCACCTTCATCATTGAGAAACAGCCCCCACAGGTGCTAAAAACCCAAACCAAGTTCGCCGCTACCGTGCGCCTCCTAGTGGGCGGAAAGCTGAACGTGCACATGAACCCGCCGCAGGTCAAAGCCACCATCATTAGTGAACAGCAAGCCAAGGCCCTGCTGAAGAACGAGAACACAAGGAAGTAAGTACCCGAAAACAAACAGGCAACAAAGAAGCACTAGAAACCAAAAAGTTTCCGACTTCTTGTATTTAGTTTCTTTTGGGAAATGATTTATTTTTAGTTTGTTGAATCATTTTTTATTCAGATGTTTCAGGATGAACACACAGGTGCGTTCATGTAAACATTTCTTTTAGTACTCCCCCCTCACACACACACACACACACACTTATTACCTTTAGCAGGGACACTGTGGTGAGCTCCCATGGCGCCGTTAAGATAAGGAGTCCTGGTTTTCGACAGGGGTGACTGGATCGCAGGATGAACTCTGGCCTAGTGTGTTTCTAGACCTCACCGCAGAGACACGGCTGGAACTTGAACAATGCTTTAGAGGAATCTATGGTGTGGATGCAGAATCCACATTTAGCCTGTTCCACAGCCTCATCCCACATTCCTCCCGACTAATAGAAACCTTCCAAGACTGCAGGTCAGCCAGGCAGCCAGTGGTTTATATGAGCGAAGAGCTCAGCCATCATCTGCTGATCCTTATCTAAACCACTTGATATGGCACCCGGTACGCAGCCCAGAAACATCTGTTAGGTGTGTTCCCATGTTGAAAAGATAACGGTTGTGGTTGTTAATCCTTAAAAATATATAGAAAGCGCGTGCAAACGTCTTCTCCTACACCCTCCTACAGCTCCAAATGACCATCATTTTCACACTCGAGTGTGTCGCGGCGGCTAATTGACTGACTTGATTGTCTCTCCTCTTCAGTGACAGCAGTGGGGAAATTCTCAACAATAACTGTGTGATGGAGTACCACCAGACTACAGGCACTCTCAGCGCCCACTTCAGGAACATGGTGAGAGTTCCTGTAGTGAAGTAATTGTCCTTAGTTAAATAACTTATTGTCTATGGGTCTGTGGTAGAGAGCAGATTTACCTGTGCTTGAAAAAACACATTCATATGATTACTGTGAATTAAAATCTTGGAGGGAAATAAGCTTTACTTGTTACTGATCTAGCGTGCATGAAGATTTCTAGAATAAACTACACGTTGAAATAAATAAAATCAGCTGGGATCTGGGAGCATGTAGAAGCGACATTGTTGAGTTGCACTGC
>JBAJHX010000039.1:3536239-3558099 GCA_037176925.1 Amniataba percoides | reverse complement strand
ATAAACTACACGTTGAAATAAATAAAATCAGCTGGGATCTGGGAGCATGTAGAAGCGACATTGTTGAGTTGCACTGCGATTGTCTCGTGACAATGCAGCGTGGGAATTACAGTACAGTATGTGCTGCAGAAACCCATGGCAACTCAGCAATGCTTTGGAGGATCAGTCTGCAGCCTCGGCAGAGCCTCCCTGCATGTCACGCATGTTGTCAGCAACGATCCTCAGAGATACCAATGGATTATTTACATGTCAGCTATGTAGTCAGGCTCAAAGTGAATTATGCATGCATGTACTTTGTGTGTTATGTGTACATTCTCCGCCTCAATGCATAGGCAGCATGTATCATATATATGCAGTATTACTCATTCTTACACATGTCACCTCTCATGTAGTCTTTAAAGAGGATCAAGCGGTCAGACAGGCGAGGAGCAGAGTCTGTCACGGAAGAGAAGTTCACCATTCTGTTCGAGTCCCAGTTTAGCGTCGGAGGCAATGAGCTTGTTTTTCAAGTGAAGGTAAGAGGATGCAGATGGAAGATGTGTAAGAAAATATGACCTTAGCCTTGAAATGTAAAGATATCACTCATTCTTACTGTAGCAATAGTGGGAGTAAGTTCATTCAAACCTAAATCGCTAAACACTGAGCATTTACTCCCACACATGGTGTGACGCACAGTGCTTCACATCAGCTCTACTCAGTCTTCTCTGTGCTGTTAAAAAGCTTTATTATTTTAATTGCAGAAATCCTCTGAAGATCGCATCTTCTGCAGTAAACACAGCATTGATTTTTGTAGTGTTCTGATACTGATGGCCTTCCTTCTTTATCTGAACAGACATTATCACTTCCTGTAGTGGTGATAGTTCACGGTAGCCAAGACAATAATGCCACAGCAACTGTGTTATGGGACAACGCTTTTGCAGAACCGGTGAGTGTTTTTTTCTTATGTGTGTCTGTGTGTGTGACCTTATTAAAAGATGATTAAGGTCACGTCAGTTTTATTTATAAAGCCCATAAATCATAGTTTGCATTGAGGGGCTTTACAATCTGAATTTGATCCCTGCCATACCACCATCCTGATGTTACTGTCAGGAAATACAGAAAATAACTAATGTTTGTAGATTTTTTTCCCCCTGTGTTTAGATTAAATCAGTCATTTAAGCAATTGGAAGAGATGCTGCAGGGCAAGGCACCATTGATGGGCATCAGCTTTCCGGCTTTTTTATTGACAAAACTATTAATTAAATTAGTTAAAAAAAAATATTATAGAAGCAATCAGGAGTTGCTGCCCTTCACATGAATATGAATCCATATGAGCAACCTTTTTTTCATTAAGATATTAGTATATTAATATCTGTGTTTTGTTTCTCCATCCACTTTGTTTTGTTTTTAATTAATTCGTGGTTTAATTAAATGTGCTTAACCCTTGCACAGGCAGTGATGCAAGATTCAAACAGTGCCTGTTTTTTAAAGGTTGTGTGTGCAATTGTTCATGTGCTCATGCACAAGTTTTTATCTGAGACTGTTTTGCACGCTGCTGCCGGCTTCCTCGCCTCAGCCAAGCCCGGGTAAATCCTCTGCTGTCTCCCGTGAATCCACAGGGTCGGGTGCCTTTCCTCGTGCCAGATAAGGTGCTTTGGCCTCAGCTGTGCGACGCCATCAACATGAAGTACAAAGCTGAGGTGCAGAGCAACCGGGGCCTGTCCGAGGAGAACCTGGTCTTCCTGGCCCAGAAAGCCTTCAGCAGCTCCAGCAACAACCCCGAAGACTACCGCAACATGACGATGACTTGGTCGCAGTTTAACAGGGTCAGCATCAGCTTGTGATTCTAGAGCATGCTAATTATGTGTTTTCGACTATGTTAATGTATGGATTTCTTTCATACTCATAGAAGGTTTTTTTCCTCCTTGTATTTTTGAAAAGCCCACAGGCCAGTTTAATTAAGCTATAATGGAGGCATACTTGTTCGCTATGGAGCGATTTTCTCTTGGTTAATCATACGTAGAAATATTTCGTGCTCCATTTGCACTGTCCCTATAGCCTAACTCTGTAGCCGGCTGGAGTGAGATTGCCTCATTGGTAGCCAGGTCTTTATCTTAATGGGCCTGTTTGTCCACACAGTGAAAGGCTCGAGGCCTCATTTTCTGGTTCAAGGCAGCTGGTGATGGCAGAAAACACACTCGCATTCACCACACACCATCAGCCTCATTAGATTACAGGAACATCAAGTTTCAGCCACTTGCAGGGCTGATATATATAAGCTGCACACATACACTCGGTTGCGCCCTCTCCCCCTTTTTTCCTCTTTTGCACAAACACAACATATACAACATAACAGCGGCACACTTGGTTGAGTCATAAACACAGCTGGGATGAGGACTTGTTGTTCTGTGTATTTATGGACTGGACGGACATGGGGGAATGTGAAAACCTTTTAAAAAGATGTGCATGTCTACTTGAGTGCTGTGTGCGTTTTTAAAAAAAATCTTTTTATTTTTATTTTCCAAAACCTCTTTGCTCACAGGAAAGCTTGCCAGGGAGGAGCTTCACATTTTGGCAGTGGTTCGATGGTGTCATGGAACTCACAAAAAAGCATCTCAAACCACACTGGAACGACGGGTAAGGAAACTGCTGGGGGTTTTTGTTTTGTTTTGTTTTGTTTTTTTGTCAGGTCCAATCTGAAAAACATTGCAGAACGTAAAAAAGAAAAAAGAAAAAAAAGTACCACCTCTCTTTTTCAATTTGACAGCTTGACTGTATGTTCTGTGAAAGTAAATGTTTTCCTGCGTCCATTTTCTCAGCCCTGACAACTCTATTTCACAATTTTCCATGGCAACCTGTGGGATTTGTTCTCGCCAATAAACTCAGACTGAAATGAAGGGGAGAAGTGGTGAGGGAATGCACATGACAACTTTAATGTCTCTATATATCTCCCTCCTCATTTTTAGAGCCATATTGGGCTTTGTGAACAAGCAGCAAGCCCAGGACATGCTGATGTCCAAACCCAACGGTACTTTCCTTCTGCGCTTTAGTGACTCTGAGATCGGAGGTATAACAATCGCCTGGGTGGCAGAAAATCCTAATAAAGCAGGTACGACATGCAAATACAAGTGCAAAAATGTTGTGTTATGCGGATTTATTAGTCTTTTGGATGTACTCCTGTTTTTCTTTTTGTTGGGGTTTTTTTGTTGTTTTGTTGCACATTTTGACCACAAGGGGACAGAAAGACAAACTCACAGCAGTGGAGCTTTGACTCACCGAAATGTTGCACATACAGATAAATATCATTGCTCAACTTTGGCCTGCCACAATTTTAGGTTTCGCTGGCTCAAGTGTTATTTTATCAGCTGCTATTTTACACGTTTATCTACAATTTCATGCATAATGTGCCTGTGTTATATGAAGGGATTCACTAAGAGCTGCTCCGTTCAACTGAATTAACATTACCTTAAAGCAGCGATAATTGATATTTGAATATTGAAAAGTATTAGATGACAGCGAGCGAGGTGTGTTTATAGCTAGGTTCAGCTCTTTGTTTGCCTTCGTTTGTGTTTTGCTCTCATGGTTTACAAAATGCTGTTTTTGGTCAACTGGACTTTCAAGCGTTTCTCTCTTTCTTTTCATTTTGTAATTGTAACTTCTGTCGCTGCCAAGAGTAACTTACTGTGTGACGTCCACATGGAGATGCAGAGTAATGCAGCTTTTAGATCACTGAATTACACTGTGCGCTGAAATTGATATCATGATGATGTAAAAATGATTATTTCTGCAGTCATTTGCTGATATTTTGGTGTGGGTGCTGCGTTTTCTGCAGGTGAGAGGATGGTTTGGAACCTCATGCCGTACACAACCAAAGACTTCTCCATTCGCTCTCTGGCTGACCGCATCAGCGATCTCAATCACCTTCTGTTCCTCTACCCCGACAGACCCAAGGATGAGGTTTTCTCCAAATATTACACCCCACCACTGTGTAAGCAACCTCCTGCCTGCCACGTTCATTTTATGGCGCAGCTGCGAAAGCCTCCATAGTGAGCGCATGTCTCGATCTGCCGTCAGTCATTCCCTCTCCCTGTGTTTGTTTTATAGCCAAAGCAGTGGACGGCTACGTGAAACCGCAAATCAAACAAGTGGTGCCTGAGTAAGTATCAAGCTTCCTGTTCACTTTCCCCTCCCTCTCTGCTGTTCCTGCTGCGCTTCTCCTTTTATGCCTCCCCTCCCATCCACCCACCACTTTTTCCTCTGTGGCAGCATTTAAAGTTAATCACTATTGGATCCTGAATTCAGATCAGCTATTAGTTAGCTGTAATGGTTGGAGGAGGCCAATTAAGGGTGGCCGGGGTTCCTGAGTGAGCTTGTCTTCTACTCATCATTAGAGTTAGGCTTGTTAGTTAGCAAGCCGCGCTCCCTGCCTGTCTCCACGGTTGGTTCGCCCGCAATACAGAGAACGGCCGTAATGATGCAGCGAGGCCTACAAAACACGCGGAGGGTAGTTGCTTAGGCAACTGCTGAACACAGACTCACGGGCTTTTATCTTGATTTCATGTGTGTCTATCTGTGTGTGTGTTGATGTGTGCGCAGGTTTGCTACAGCCAATCCAGACCCAGCAAGTGGGAACCCAACCTATATGGATCACGGCGCCTCCCCAGCACCTGTCAATCACCCTCACACCTACGGCATATACCCACCTATGTGAGTCAACAAGTCGTTTGATCGTACGAGCTGGAGTGTAAGTGTGTGTGTGTGTGTGTGTGTGTGAGAGAGTGTGTACATTTTGTACAAACTGTTCTGTTGCTCCTGCTGTTTTTTTGTGTGGTTTGGCTACACTCTGTGTCCTGTGGCAGGAGCGACTCTATGCTGGATGCTGACGGAGACTTCGACCTGGACGACACCATGGACGTGGCGAGGCATGTGGAGGAGCTCCTCCGGCGGCCTGTAGAGAGCCAGTGGGGCGGCCAGCAGTCCTGACCCTTGACCTTTTAACCCCCATGACAACACCAAACAATCCCCGCCTCCCAACTCGCACCACTCGCATTGACATTTCTCATGGTTTAATTCCATTCATTTCTCTTCTTTTTTTTCCTCAGATAGCTATAATGTGAAATGTGAAATGGTTGTGATTTTTTTCTTTTCAGCATGAGAGCATGCATGTCAGTGACTTCTCTTAGTTTTATTTGTGTCCATATGTGTTTGTAAACCAGACTAGGCATAATGCAAAACCTACAATGTTACAGTATTGTGAAAAAAAAGCAAAGAAAAGGTCATGTTCATTCACATTGTGCATGCATTTTCAATTGATTTTCAACAGATTATAAAAATCTATATATATGCTACTGTATGAAGTCATTTTAACAGTTGAATGTTTTCATTTTGCTATATTTTCTTCTTTGTAAATGGATTCAGTATTTTGATAGACATTGAACTTGCCCTTTGTCAAAACAAAAAAAGAAACTTTAATGGAAAGTTTCGCTTTTGCTCTTAACATTAGCTGATTCCTTGCTCTGCCGAGTTACGTTTTTTTTGTTTGTTTGTTTGTTTGTTGTTTTTTTCCACATCCATATACACTAACCTAAAGGCGGAGCGGCTCTCTCTGCTCTCTGCGACTGACAGCACACACATCAGCACACGGTACACAAACGCGCAAGTGTACGATGTATTTGTTCTGATTTGTTCACCAGCTGAAACCCAGCCGAGGGGGGCCTTCCCTCGCTCTCACAGGGCTACTTGTCTTCTCTTTGTACACAAAAATGCAAATCTAAGCATTTACCCAGCGCTGCCTGCTTGTCCTCTCAGGTCCCTCTGTTCCTCTCATCAGTGCTACCTCGCATTATTCTACTGACAGTCGTTGTTTTTATTGGTTCTGTTGTTGTTACCGCACCACATTCACACCGGTAGGTACGCTCGTTTGGGTTCGGTCCTTGTAGTTTGTGTTTCCGCGTCCTTTGCTGCCCTAACTCAGTTACCTGATGAAGTCTGGAGACACGAAGAGTCGCATGTCTGGCTTGTTTGGCTGAATACTCGGGGGCTGCTCCCCCCGACTCCCTTGCTTTATCCGTCCACTCGTCCCTGTTGTTGTGGCGCGACAACATGGCCGTCCCCAAGCAGCCGAAGTTGAGAGGCACATCTTGATCGGCTGAACTCAAGGACGTAGTGGCTTTTGTTTTTGGTCAACATTAGTTCTCAATGTCGTTTCCCTTTTTCCCTTTTTTGCTACACATAAAAGACAACAATTGCACAAGCCTAGTAAAAAAAGTTGAGACTATTACCCCACTCCCACCTCGGACATACACACGCGAAAAGAAAATATGTCGTCGACAACAGCCTTGCACCTCAGGAATGAATCGCTTTGCTTAGCTGATGTATAAGCCAAATAGAAAATGATCTATGTACACAGAATATATGAATTTATTTTCTCTATCATAATTCTATTTTATTATTGTTTCTCTGGCACCCCCTAACCCTAACCCTTTTTAAAAAATCTCAAGCTATCATGGGCAGTCTTGTGATTCACCCTTCATCACCATTATTCTCATCATTTTTAAGCTTTGTTCCACTGTAGACTATGTATTTTTTGACGATGTAGATGGCGCTGTGTGCTGTTCGTTGTATGTACCATGTTTGTGGATTGGGTTTATCGCTTGGAGGTTGTCCAAGAGAAACAGCTCTTGAGTTGAAAATAAAGTTTTATAAATAATTTTAAGTCAATACTTAGAGGTGCGGAAGATTTTGATGACGCTACAAAAGATTTACGTCTTACATCAGAGAAGTGGCCTCCAGAGACTTGCCTGGATTCAACAGGAACGTGTGGAGTAAAAGCATTGTGTGTAACTATCACACACATTACACTTATTTTGCTGATGCTTTTATCTGAAACAACTTACCATGAGTGCATTTCACCATACATACAGAGTGGTGTATGAGGCAATCATGGCCATGAAGCTGTGATCTATTGGGAGAATAATAGATCACAGTATCAATATGCTCCAGTGTGTGAATGTCTGGCCGAGGGGAAAAAAGGATTTGTTGCTTCAGCATATAACACATATAACTACTGCACCTACCAGTATACTGTATTATAAAATCATACAGATTTGGGTGGAAATCACAATATATGAAACAGATATGCTAATAGGTAAAGGAGCATAACACTGGACTTTTCACTGTTTACTATTTTCTAAAGCATGTCTGATCTGTCAACCATGAGGTTGATTGCTTTACTTTAGTACCATGTTTTTAACACTTCTGCAAGCAAGACTCTTTTCTTTTCTTCCCCTCCATCAAAACCATCAAATTATTTAAAATGTTCAGGATGGAGATGTAATGTCAACTTTTAATATGACCCTTATCAGTTAATTGCCTTTCATGACTTGCAGGGATGTATACCGGAAGAAGGCATCAAAATTACTTAGAACTGAAGATGAGGTAGCCTTTCTGGGAAGAAACTTAATTTATGATTTACCGTTAGTCAGTGCTTTTTTTAAAGGCATATTTTCACTTGATAAAAAATGCATCATTTACATAGTTTCATGTGGTTTTATAGATTGTTTTAGAAATCATATATTATCTACCAGCCATATATATTTGCTAGTGTTTGAAGATCTTCACTGGGGATAGTCTCAGTCGCTGATGACTGTCTTATCTTTATGTGTTACCTATAAAACAGCATCATCAGCATATAAACAGAGAGGCAATAAGCGGATGCTTTTAAGGCCTTTATATATATATAATAAAAAGAACAGAAGCCCGAGGATACTACCCTGTAGTAACCCACATTCCACGAATCTTGACTCTATTCAAAAATTATGTGTTTTACATTATTACCCAACTGCAAGAGGCGGCTGCTTTTACGTCATTTAAATATAATAAAAAGAAGTAAATGATGTATGGTCACTCAAGTTATAACTCATGCTGTCTTTATCTGAGAGGAGAGTCTGCTCATTTATAACTCAACTGCAAGAGGTGGATGCTTTTAAGTTTTTATATATAATAAAAAGAATAGAGGCCTCAGGATGCTACCCTGTGGTAACCCACATTTCATGAATCTTGAATCTGACAGTGTGCCTTGTAACGCTAACCATTTTAGCACAAATAGATGGTGAATTTAATTTAGTGTGAGCCAACTGAAGCTCGCATCTTTTCAAGTTATAAAATGCCGAGATCTACTCAATCAATGCTTTCTGCAAATCTGCGGTAACCTTACCACAAAACCTTACTCCATCTACTTCTCTAATAATGTCTGATTGATTGATTTAGCAAGCAGGTTTCAGTAGAGTATCTTTTTTTTTTCTAGAGTCTGTCACTGTTTAAAATACATTCATTTTTTTCTGTGCTCTTTCATTCTTTGAAAGAGAACTTATAATTGCTGCTGGTCTACAAATGCTCGGGCAGATTTTTCTTCCTTCTTAATGGAATAACTCACAATTTTCATCTTACCTGAAACTTTACTTGTCTGAAGAGACATGTTAATTATCTGGATGACAGGAGGAGTGATGATTTCTGCTGCACCTCTAAGAAGTCTTGTAGGTAAGTAATTTAATAAAATGATTTTTTCTAAGGAAACAGGTGCAGAAACCTTGAAGAATACTTTTATATTCCTATGTATCCAATATGCTATTTACATTTATTTATTTATTTATTTATAGGTGACCTGCTTTAGATCTGAAACTTTTACAATATTCCTGCAGCTTAAGGTCTGTGGATTGGATATTCTCTTTGAAAAATGAGTGACTGTTTTGTTGACCTCATTCCTCAAACTCTTGAACCGTTAAAAACTTAGTTGGTCTTTGCTCTGTTGAAACAGTACATAACTAACATATTGTGACCTGTTGGCCTTTAGTATTTCATCGTACATCTGTGATTCACACATCAGCTTAATTTTTAACTGATTTCTTAGAAGCCATCCAATTCAACATAAAATCTAAAATAGTTTAAACAACACTATACACCAGTTTCCAAATGATATATGGCTATAACTTACAGCTCCACTGCTAAAAGTCTGTTTAATAATAATAATAATAATAATGATAATGTTGTTCACATTATTACCCAACAACACTTTGGAAGCAATACCCCACAGCAGCAGTCTTGTCTGGATTACAAACATCCTGAATAAGCTCACTTCTGCCACCTGGTGGATAAAAGGAGCACAACTTTTAATTTGTGTGTGTGTTTCATCTGTAGCTCAAATGCCAATTGCCTGCCTGGTGTCATGCTGGGGAGAGGAGATAAGAAAATCTAATTTCATGGAGTTCAATAAAATGTAACCAGGTATTGTTTAAATTGAATTTGCTATCAGGTTGTATTTTATTAAATGCATTTCCTTGTGAGATAAAAAAACAACCAAAAAGCTTATTTTGTGTCATTAGAAAGAGCCACACATCGGCTGTTTCTTAAGCATTTTCACATCATCTACAGGTTAAATACAGCTGAAAATGTAGGCAGGTCAGCAATGGTAATCTGGTGAAAAGGGCTCAGTGAGGTCAGTGGTCGTTCGTTGCTTGGAGACTGAACTTGCATTCATCACAGGGGCTTTTAAAGAGAGACACAGCAGCTCTGTGGGCTGGTCTGAGGTGATAATAGACTCCTACAGCAGCAACTCTAAGAATAAAATCCTTCATAAAGTGGGTCTGTGTCTCTAAAAGTCAAAATAACAACGTTACTTTAAATTAAAACGTGCTCTGTTGATATAATAAATCATGTCACAAGGTTTTAATCTACATAAAATAATTCAGGGTGATAACACATATGTGTTAGGACATGTTTTAATAATATGAATTATTGAGGAAATCAAATAAATATAAAAGGCAATTTTTGAAAAAAGCTCAGTATTTTTGTTGTTCCTAAAAATCTCTATTGAATCATAATAACACTGTTTGCTACCATGGAGATGCTTTTTAATGATAGGCTTTAATTTTGCTTTTAGGATGTTAAATTACAGGTATTTCAGTTTAATTTTTCTTCTTTTTTCTGGGATCCATTTCTGCAGATTGTAAAGCGCCTTGAGAATAATTCTGGATGATTCTGGGCGATATCAATAAAATAGTCAATATTATTTTTGATCAATAGATGCATGTTAGATAATGTATTTCTCAGTTTCTGGATGCTCATAGTGCCCAGTTAATTTAAGTTTAAGTTTAGTTTGTTTTATTGGATATATTCAGTATTTGACTGACACATATACATTGATTGTTCCTGATTTTTATTCAAGATAGAATAAAGCTAACTGGCTCATCTTGATTTAAGGGCCGGGGGTGTGTCTAAAGATATGTAGTTGTTTAAATATAATAAGTCAACCTAATATATGGTGAGTGATCTAAATAATAATAGTTATCCCACAGTCAGTTCACAGGTCAAAGGGTTTTTTAAACGTTATTTCTGGCCTCATGAAGCCTTTGGTATTCACTGTGGGGGGGCATAGATTATCAATATGCATTAGAACGAATATAGATTGACAGACAGGACATACAGACAGGCTGCCATGACAAACATCATTTACTAGTTTACACATACAGCATTTTGAGACAGCAGCACAGTTACTACTTGAAAACCTCACAGTTGAAATGAGCAAGCTGAAAAGATGATCTCTCCAGGAGGTATTTAAAAGGAGCACACAGACTGTTGTTTGGTACTTTATCCCCTCATCAGCTGAGCCGTGTGACCACCAGGTGTCAGTAAAATCCAATAAGACAGAGCACAAAACTCAACACAGCAAGGTTTAAATATAAAGTGGGATTTTTTTTCCCCTTTTAAATAAGATGAATTAACTTCCCAACCTACAGCATGTTATAAATGAATGACTGAGAGACACTATCATATATAACAGAACAGGGCTTATTCACCATGTCTTACTGGATATGTCATTGTCACTTGTAGCACACTTGGCCTTTAACTAGACTCAGTCTCAACCTTTATCTCAGCACTATTTATTCTTCCAATTCAGTTGTATCGTTGTGAGTAAATACCCCACCAAGAAGTGAAAATCTTTGGTTAAACAAGCTGAGAAAAGCAAGCAAAACTGGGGAATTATCAATTTGTGCTTTTACTGTAAAGTGGAGTTTAGTCACATACATTGAATTACATGCAAAATAAGCATTGTCTTAAAAACAAAATCATTATTCGCATATTGTTTTTGCTAAGTGATTTCTCTTGTTATGCAAAAGAGCTGTCAGTCATTTTGGAGAGCAGATTCCAAAAGCAGGAGGTGTCCTTCAAAGAGCAACGAATAAAAACCGTTAAAAAATAGATTGCACTTGATAGAAAGTCTTCGTGGGAGGGGATTCAGAGATGGTTTCTGTTCCTGTTGGACTGCTGATCACATGGGCCGGCACAGGAAGTGCGGTGGCAAAACTCAGGAAGACACACCCGCCGCTCCCCGGCTGAGAGCAGCAGGAACTTCCTCTAAAGATATCATCATTCAAATGCTGGATTAACACGCGCTGTATCTTGTTATTGTGGTTTCATTTGTGCTTCTGTATCTTCCTTTGCCGTTAGAAAAAGGTAACCGACGGCGCAGACGTTTGCATGAGAACTAAAAGTGGAACAAAAAAAAGAAGATGAGCAAATCTACAAACACTGCTCTCTGCCAAAAAAAAACAACAAAAAAACCCCCAAAAATTGTGTGTTAATAAATCCTGAGCGGTTGACCGGGTGACCCTCTCTCCTTTTTCCCCCATAGCCAGCTGGGATTAGGAAACTTGATCAATAGCCGGCTGTCATCTGTGCGACGGCCGTTAGAGGCCTGTGGGCACGGCGATGGAGATCCATCGGTCTGAACCTGACAGCCTCTGCAGCAGGAGGGAGCGGCGCCTTACTGCACATAGCCATGGCTGACATCCTGCCACAGGAAACTATAGCAAACCTCAATGGAAAACAACAAGGGTGTTATTTTAGAATAACGTCGCTATTTCAGAGTTGAAGACTTGCTGATGCAGCTGACTCTGAATTTCACTTTCTCCCTCGCTTGCTGTTTTATTGGAGTTCTCTACAAAAAAGTCGGTTTAGCTCTTTCCGTCATTCCTGATCCGGTCATTCATCAGGCCTCGATGTCTTCACTGAATAATGCAGTGCTTTACAGCGCACTGCATGTACAGTATTTGTAAAGGGGATCAATCAGCTCTTATAACAAAACTGACTGTGGTCATATCTCGTGGACTCATGCGAACTCCTCTGATCACCCTTCGGTTTGAATTAACGCGGAGCTGATGTTTGAGTTTGGAGGCTGCTTGTCAGGGGCTTTTTCCCATTAAAGTGAGACAGCTGGGCCAGGCGGGGAGGCTTTTAAAAGCAGATTTTGCTAAATTATTTCTGAGAATGCATAATACATTATGGAGATCACGTGATCGGAGATCACGAGGGAAAGGAGGTGGTGTAGTGAGAGAAAGAGAGGGAAAGAAGAGGCCATGAAGTCTCAGCCTACCAGCACTGAGCAGTCCATCCCATCATCCCTTTCTCCCTCTTTTCGTCTCTGTCACATCAGACATTTCCACATTTCACTCATTTCTCTCTCCCTCACTATTCCATATGTCCTTGAGAAGGAGCTCAAGCACTCACATGTCTGTGAGTCATTCTCATTCATTGGACTAAATGCAATTAGAGAGGCCGTGTTTTGGCTGCAGATTAAGCCACTTATCGCCGCCAAGGTCTGTGAAAATATCCACATGGCAACTTCAGCGAGCTTTGAATTAAACCCTTAACTCAGGCACACTGTCCCGCCCTCTGACAAAACAACAGATTACATACTGGTTACAGTAATCCGCTGTGTGACATGTGGGTGTTACAGAAAAAGAATGATTTCATCTGCATGAAGGATCTCAAGTCTGCCCACGATGTAAAGATGTTGCTTTGGATCTGATTAGTCTGGCCATATTTGACCATTATGAACAGACGCTGGACTCCGGCCCTCTGCTGCACATGACTCCTTTCTTACAAATTGGCTGTGATTTGATTAGCCTCCTCAGTGGGTTATAAATGGCGTTGCATTACCCCGGCTTACTGGCCACGTCTCATCTGATGATGTGAGCCGGCCCGATACCGAACGCTACGCCCTCCATTGTAGTAGTTTGTTTTGGCCCGGGCCTCAGCAGATGCTCTGTTTTATGGTATTTGAAACTGGGGGGGGTGCCAAGGTCGGGCTGCAATGATGCAGCACAATCCAAAGTCACTCTGCGTGCAATTACAAATGAACAGGACTAATATTTACAGTCTCCACTCTGCTGTTTCCGCCTGCTGATCGTCTTCAAATCGATCCCTGAGAAGAGGGGAGGTGGGGTGGAGGAGGGGTGGAGGAGGGGCGTCCTTGTGTCTCTGATGAAGAGAGATGCTGTGAAATTACAGGGGAGGGCCAGCTCGTGCGTTCTGTATTAGTCAGGAATGGTAGTAATGGTAAAACAGTCAAAAAAGTCTGCTCATTTAGCTGCAGGTGTTGTAAAAAAAGAGCTCCTCTCTCACAGATTTGGAGGAGAAAGGGATTTGAGTTCAAGCTGAGGGCGGGATTTCGATCATTAAAGCTACAAATGCAGCCTTTTCTCTGTACTTTCTTTCCCTGTGAGCAAATTACCTCGATCAAACAAGAGCACGCAGCAACTGATGTGACTCACCTGAAGACGGGAGCAAGTCAGGTTTGTTTACATGTCGGAAAACACACGTTTGCCTCAAAGGGGTTTACAACCTGTCTGGAATATGACACCATCCGTCCCCTGACCTTTGATTAAGAAGGGAAAAAACACAAAGAGGACATCCCACATGGTGTCGCATACAACAGGTGAGACTCAAACACACCATTCACACAGATGGGAGAAAAGAAACAAACACACAAGGGAGACAAAGAGCGAGATGGATGGGATGCACATAAGGAAGAGAGAGAAGAGGAGAGGAGAGGAGAGGCTGCATCTCCTGCAGGATGAAGACCCAGATTCAGACAGTATCACCTGCAGCAGCTTCCTGCATGTTCTGGTCCAACCAGCGCCGCCTACAGACAAAGAGCAGCTGCTGCAGCTTTGATACTTTCAGGCAAAACTTATTTCAACTTTTTTTAAAATCATCATTATATAGCTGTTGTACATTGTGGGGGTGTTTTTTAAGGTCGTAGCTTTGTATTTTCTGTACAACTTTCCTGTACATATCACTGTCTGACTGGGAAATTAAAAAAAATATCTAAACAATAAACTTGTTTCAATGAATTGTTCATCTTTGGACATGTGACCTACACAGACAGTTTTCCTCTTAAGCTTGCTTGTATGATGCCAGATTCTTAAAAAAAACATGAAGTCTGGGTCACAGACATTTAGGAAATGAAGCAGGTGATAGATTCATTTTCACACCTTTAAAGAGCTGCTGCAGGAGGCGCATTAAATTTGCAGCAGTAGTTATTTGACTTGCCTGTAGGTGGCCGCAGGTCCAAACCACTGCTGCTGAGCAGGACATCTTTTTTTGTTTTAGTTTTTAGTTTTCACAAATATTTTAAAAGAGACAGAGACAGAGCAGCTTCATTGCACACTCAAAGGTTTGTTTCCTTCTCTGTTGGGGAAAAATATCTTTAATTAGACTTTTTTTTCTTAAAATCTGACATGTTAAAGGCTTGTTTTACTCTTTATTCATCTTCAGTAAGAAAGCTGCTGCTGCTGAAAGATCAAATAAAAACTGATCTCTGAACTGATCTTAATGAGAGTGTGTGAGAGCGCGCGCGCACACACACACACACACAGTCAGCATTAACTGGGTATATTTTGTTTTTATGGGGGGTGCAGTTTGACTCCAGGCGCGCGTACTGATGTCGGATCTGTGCGTGCGCGCGCTCATCTGCGGTGTTGAAAATTGTCCCGCAGACGTTGGTGAGAGGAGGATCTCTCGCTCCCTCTCTCTCTCTCTCTCTCCGTCTCTCTCTCTCTCTCTCTCTCTCCGTGCAGGGCGCGTGGACTCTCCACAGAGGCGGACCCGCTGAACGAGGCGGATCGTTGAGCGCGAGGAGACGAGACGTGCGAGCTGAGAGACGAACCGGCAGACTGCAAACAACCCCCCCTCAAACCCCCAACACCCCCACCACCACCTCCAAAAGATCCAGCTCCTCCTCCCGGCAGGTCTGCGGGGCTCCGCGCGCAGGAAGCGGATCTGAGGACGCGCGTGCAGGAGGAGCAGCCCGGTGATGGACCGGTGATCCGCCGGAGGAGAAGAAGGAGAAGAAGGAGAAGAAGGAGAAGAAGCCGCCCTGGACGTCAGTGAGGACATGGAGGGGGGGGCTCGGCTGTAACATGGCAGGGCTTCACGCTTCGGATGCGGGACTCTTCGTGGATCCGGCTCAGGGCGCGACCACCGCCGGGGACGCTGCGCCGCCGGGCCGCGCGTATCTGGAGGTGTCCGCCGCCGCGCGGGGCTGCGGGGGGGCGGAGGGAGTTTACAGCAACGGGCGGCACAAGGAGCCCGGCAGCCCGCGGAGCCGCAGCCGCGATCCCTCCGCCGAGAGGCTGCAGGGCGCCGGAAACGCGCCGTGCGGCATCATGAAGGTGGGTGATTTCAGCCTGTCACCCATCCTCAAGGTGACACGAAGGAGCGTGTGTGTGTGTGCGTGTGTGTGTGTGTGCGTGTTGTAGCAAGGCACCCAAAGTGTGCTCCACGAGTCCTTCAGGTGCCCCTGAAAATGTGATTTTATTAAAGGGACTCATCTCCAGAGTTTGGCTCCAGGAAACTTTTAACATCTCCAACTTCAGAGCAGAAACAGACACAGAAATGTGTGAAAATCAACACACACTTTGACCTCCTGAGCTGTGAGCATCAGCTGCATCTTTGCTGCAGTTACCTGTTTTCTTATTTGCAGCTGCACACTGGTGAAGTTGTGAGGGATATTTTCAGGTTTCACATCCCTGCTCCTCTGCTCTGACATCTGCAGTGAGATTATGGTGGGGTTGCAGCAGGTATTACTTTTATTAACGCTGAAAGTCAAAGGTCTTGGTGAAACTTTGTCCGAACATAAACCTGATTTGTGAGGCCGTCTTACTTCATTAGCTCTTTTCTTAGTATTTTTAATGTTTGCCTGTCTCTAATTAGTGCTCTCATTACTGGAGGTTAATTAACTTCCTAACATGACTTACGCCATGTTACCCCACGTTATGCTGTCAGCGTGACAGACTTCAGTGTTTGGTGGTGGGGGGGCAGAAGTATTGCATGGGTAGAAACTCGCTGGAGAGTCACATTCTGTCATATCAGGCCTAGTTTGCTTAGCAACGGACACAAAACACCAGATAATTCTCCACTATTGCATCCCCGAGTGGACGAAGCCAGCCTGCTGGATGCTGTGGTGCCGTCCTCTTTGGTGTTTACTCTGAAAACATTTGAGCTTCATGAAAGATGGAAATCAGTCTGTCCATCCTTGTGAAGCTCTTGGGAAAAACGTCCAAACGTGATCTATCGTCTTGCATCTTTAAAGGCCGAGACTCTGAGCAGCATCTTAGTTTGTCGCCATGCTTTTTTTTCTTCTTTTGTGTGGTCATATTTTCATGCAACGTCTCCTGAAAATACTCAGGGTCAGCTCTGAAAATGAGTCCATCAGACTCGTCCGCTGCATCGAGACCATGGAGGTGTAGCTTCCTCACCTGACCCACAAACTCACCGTGCTGAGAGGAAGTGATCTGTCTGCGGGGGGTGGAGAATCATATCATGCAGGCATTTAGGCGTCTTGAAGTGACGTGAAGCTTTAGTGGAATCTGCAGGTGCGATGCTAATGAACCTGGTGGCGATGCGTTTGTGAGGAAGGCGGGCGACCTTGCACGCTTGGCTGAGGCTGCTTGTGTCCTCGGCGGTATGAAAGGGAGGGCACAGCTACATGAAAGAGCAGCTGTCTGACTGAAGCGACTCGAGAAAACTTAAACTGTGCGTAGCTCGTGGAATCCTCTTCCTTTTGAGTGTTTCAGCTGCACTTCAAACAGCAGAAAACACCTCTGCAGGTATCGAACTGAGGAGAAAACCCCGCTTTTTCTTTTTGCAGGAGACGAAACATTCATTTTTTCCAACGTCCTCTCCTCCTCAGAGGCCACATTTCAGGCAGACAGAAGTCCTTCAGCTGTGTTTAGTTTTATGCTAATCATATGATCACCTCGCAGAACAGGTTTGAGGATGTGACACCACCATATTCACAGCGTCAAACGTGTCCATTACCGCCTCGCGTTTGCCAGGTTGGCTTGAGTTCGCATCAGAGGCGCACCGCACTTGCAAAACGGCGTACATGCTGTTTGTGAGCAAAGCGTGATGGGAAACTGGGTCAGCCGTTCTGTAGGCTCGGTTTACGTCAGGCTTCAGCACGCCTGCCCACACTTTCTGAGCAGCACTTTGCCTTTTGTGTGTGTGATTGAGTGGAGGTTTGAAAGGTGAAGGGGCTGCAGGGTCATCGGGAGCGGGGGAAGCAAATGAGCAATTACAGCACCGTGTTACCTCATTAACTTGACCCTCGACACGCAAGATCTTAGAAGAGAGGGAGTTTGTGTGTGTGTGTGTGTCCCTTAAGCAGGCGTTCAACTTTGTCCTCGTGTCGTCTCCACAGCGGGGTGACAGTGTCATGGTGGAGAGGCTGCAGAGTGGCTGGAGGGGGGGTTTGTGATGCAGCCTGGTTATGTAACGTTGGACTGTGGACAGCTGCAAGGCCGGCTCCAGCCTGGCTGCTGGGCGGAGGCAGCGAACAACCAGCGTGGCCGGAGGAAAGAAGCAGCAAATCTGATTTTTACTGAGAGTTTGAAGGGTCGACGCTGCTGCATCTCAACAAGGAACGCTCGAGCGCTTTGCCATTTCCTTTCTTTCCCTTTCTCCCCTGCTCTCTGTCCTCCAGTCCTTAACCTTTGCTGCAGATAAGAGGTCAGTCAGAAGGAAAAAAAATAAAAACAGTTCACGGTTGGGTTAAAAGTAATCCCAAAAGAAGGCAAGACGTCAGTGATGTAATGCGCTTTATGCCCGACGGGAGCGCCGATCAATAAAGATCACACAGTTATCAGTCCACCTTGCGTAAGGTTTTCTCCCCCGTCTAACCTCCGCGAATGGCAGGCTATCAATCCACCCTTCTCATCACGACCTCATGTAATAGATTTGAGCCGGCATGACCCCGGCATGGCCCCCCTCGGCTCAAGAGCGTGCCGGGATGCTTAATAAGGGGCGCACATGATTGGCTTACGGAGTCAATCCTGTCAAAACCTCTCAGCGAGTGAAGGGGAAAACGTCCTCGAAGGAGGAGGTGGTGCTTTGATTTTTTTTGTGAGATCTAGAAGATGAGAGAGTCGAGTTTTTTTCTCTCGAGGCTTCCTCGCTCGTTTAGGTAAACTCAACTGGGTATGTTTAGTTCGAAGAAGACTGAGAAACTGTTTGTTCCTTGGTTAAAAACAGGAAATTTGACATTTAATCCAGCTGCCACACACAATGCTGGTGTCTCAACAGAGGAACTGAAGTGACCACGCGGCCTCAGCGTCTTTCACAACAGCCCAAGGTTGATGGGTGGATAGTCCTTTTTATGGTGCGTGTGAAGCGAAACCCGCTGGGGGGGTTTCAGCGTGATTGATATGAAGCATGGTCGCCGGGTCATTAATGTCATTTCATCTGAATGTTCCTGGGGTTTTTCCCTGAGGATTTCTCACACCATGAAAGGGTGCGTGGTCTTATTAGAGGCGTCCGTCGCCTTGGGTGTTTGTAATGACTATAAATGGGGGGACTTGTTAGGATGTGAAGGTGCACTATGACGATGAGGTGTTAATAGCCCCCGTGAATAGAATTGGTCACTATACTATAATTTTGTATTGAGACATTACGTTAATTGAGCTAATCCGCATACATTTCAGGAAAAATTGTCCCTTATCACCTTATCAGCTCCTATAAACTGGGTATTTACCTACCAGCTGCCCTAAATATCACGAAAAGTGTTTAAAGTCGCTTGAGATGGAAATGATTTAATCAGTAGAGAACATATTTGCCAATGATTTGATGGTGTATGCTCGGCCGGATCAGCTTGATAAATAGTTCTGTGGTTTTCAGCCGCTGATGCTCTGAAATATTCATTCGATGTGGCCTCTACAGTAGATAGTCCTACTTATTGTTGTTTTCTGTGTTTAAGGCATGAATCGATTGGTGGTTAACAATCACAGGTGCATGTCTTAGTTCATATCAGATATTTCTAGCTGATAGTCAGAAAGAAAACAGAATAATAATCCATATTTGAAGGACTTTTGTATTTAGCTGCACTTTATTTACAGAGAGCCTCCTGGTGAGGGAGACACGAGTAATTCACAGTGACATTTCAAATGTTTACTTAAAAACTCTCTGACACCTGGATGGAAACGTAGCTGTGGGGGACCTGTCAGGCGGGAGCACGGTGTCTTAAATTTCTGCTCCCCCGCCCCCGATGGATCCCGCTGTCAGGCTGCCTCCGCTCCCCCCGGCGATCGTTTAGCTAATGTGAGATTTGGCCGATCCTCCGCGGGACTGAGGCCGCCTAAACGCGAGCCCGAACTTTGAACAGTGATTACATTTAGTGCAATCATCAGTGATGATGATGATGAGGATTGGAGAAAGAGCGAATCCACGCCTCACTGCTCACACCTCAGGCTTTGCGTAGTTTAAGAGCTCCCTCCGAAAATATCATTTAAAGTGATGGAACATCGAGAGTGAGAAAGTAAGGATGAAATGCACGTTAAAGCAGGCAAGAAATTCCCATGACTGCAGCAGCAGCCGTACCGAGCTCTCAGATATTTTTGGAAAACAGAGATCTGCACTGCGTTGAAAAGGAGGCAGCAGAAGATGTGAAGTGGTGATTAC
Source organism: Amniataba percoides (assembly GCA_037176925.1). Taxonomy (NCBI): domain Eukaryota; kingdom Metazoa; phylum Chordata; class Actinopteri; order Centrarchiformes; family Terapontidae; genus Amniataba; species Amniataba percoides. The sequence goes on along the minus strand of JBAJHX010000039.1, from coordinate 3,538,326 downwards.
AGACGTCTGGGGCTGCTGAATCATCGCTTGCTCTCTTGGCTGCTTCTCCTCAAAGCAGTAATCTGCAAAAATACAAACATCTCAAGCGGGCTTCTTTGTGTTCGAGCCCTCAGCTCAGCGTCAAAGAGGGAGCTGGAGCATCAACAGTTTTTGCAAAAGGTCACTCACTCACCCGCAGAGAAACACCGAACAAGGGCCCCAAATACTTTCCGAGAGCAAGTGTGATTAACGTCTCATTGGAGCGAAATCAAACAAAGACAGGGCTGCAATTTATGCATGTTTTTGAAGATGTTTTTTGTTATTTCAAGGTTATTTGATACACTTAGAATAATAGGCTAAATTACTCTTGTTTCCAAAATGTGTTCTCACTTGAAGCTGCATCGCAAAGATTTAATCAGATCAGAGACAAGGAAGCTGAGGAAAAAGGAAAAATCTGATGGATCGGTCGAGTTTCTGAAGGAGAGACGATAGCGAGGGAGCGTTTCTGAGCTTTTGAGGCTCGGTTTCACACAGCAAAGCGTCTTTATTTTACTCGGACCCTTTATTTTTGTAATCCTAATTAGCTGCTACAACAGAGATGTTTGACTTTCTCGTATTTGCAACTTGTTGAGTGTACAGAGTTCCCTTTTCTTCCTGTGTGTCCAGCTCTCCGTGGGGGTGGGGTTGCCCAAAGTTGCCTGCTAATCCCTCCTCCTCCCTTATTCTCCGTCCTTAAAGGATAACAACTTGAGCTGGAGCCTCTGTTAACCATGTGTCCAGCTGGGACAGAGGGAGGTCTTTCTAACAAGAACAATTGATTGGATTGGACACCGGGGTGTGTTTTGGAGTGATGCCTTATCTCGATGATCCCAGCAGAGGGAGGGAGCCGGGGGCAAAATCTGCGGGCAAAGCAGTCGGGGGTCAGTTTGATCGGGAGATGATGCTGCGCAGTGTTGAGCCGAACGGTCTCTCCCAGGATGGCTGTTGTCATTTCAAGGACATAAGTAAGGATGAGTAATATTCAGATTTGTCAGGCTGGATGTCGCCCAGGTTCATCTGGGCTGCAGGAACAGGGGGGTCTGATGGATGAACAGGACGATATGTCTGTGAGAGCAGCTCCACCTGGCTTTGCTCCGACATGTTTTTACTGCCTGTCGAACATACGGCAGTCTGTCACTATCACATTTTTCCCCTCTTGTCGGTGCGTGGTAAGGCAGGAAGGGAGTGTAACAGCACACTCAGAGCGCCGTGTGACGAAGGGTGATGAAACACTTTGCAATCATCAGTTCAGTGATGTTAAAAAAAAAAGTTGCAGGTTTCTTTTTTTGCCATTTGAGATCAATTTGGAAATCTGTGCAGCAGCACAGCAGTCCGTTGTTTCAGAGCTCCCTGTCAGGCGGGATTGGGAGCAGTTTCAACATTTGAGGCATTTTAGGGGAGTCGGGTTTAATTTTGCACTACTCACATTCTCTCAGCGCTTCTGTCACGACGTGCAGAGCTCGTGTTTCGCATTTCACAGCCTGTTATACTGCAGATTTAAGTGTGAATCCCAGGGTTTCCCCAGGTAATCCTGCTGATGGCGGAGAGGGAAGCCGGCTTGGGCGTCTTTGTTTTTTTTGCAGCTTAATTAAAAAAGAGCGGAAAAAGGGTGGTAACAGGTAAGGCCCTGCGCCGAGTCCTCAGCGGCCTCGCTTTATTTACTCAGGCAGTCAATCTGTTCGGTTCAGCCTGCCTGGAGGGAGCGCGCTGTCTTCACGTCCGCACCATTTCATTATTCTGTTCTCCCTCCTCCTTGTGCTGTTGCCCAGAGTGGTCTGGTCCAGTTATCTCCTTGCCTCAGATCAGAGCAGCGAGAGGACGATTAGCAGAGGGAAGGAAGGCGGCGCGTCTTTGTGCACGCGTGGTCATTGTCACTCGCGGCCCCTCCGATATCAGAAGTGACAGCGGTGAACGTTAATGCCGAACTTTGCAGCATTCTCACAAAGCACAAACACGGAAGGAAACTCTTCACAGAGAGTTAATTGTGACAGAAGATGGGGGGGGGGGGGGGGGGGGGGGGGGGGGGGGGGGGGGGGGGGGGGGGGGGGGGGGGGGGGGGGGGGGGGGGG
>JBAJHX010000039.1:3496694-3536139 GCA_037176925.1 Amniataba percoides | reverse complement strand
AGCCACCCCCCAGGGGGGGGGGGGGGAGTGGGGTTGAGGTGTGGGTTTTTTCGGTTTCCAAGGGGGGGGGGTGGGAAAGAAGGGGAACCCCCCCACCCCTCCACCCCCCCCCCCCCCCCCCCCACCTCAGAGCAGCTTCCTGAGAGGACACAATAAGATGTGGGAAAACTAATAAAGCACGATAAGGCTGGAGAGTAGAAATAGAATATACAGGAAGTGATGCATCTCCTCTCCGTGTGGGTGAATCTGCATCGTCGCTATTATTTTCAGGTGTTACAAAAAGTCTCCAACAGGAAAGAAAAATGGATTATAAGCCACTTTAAGCTCTATTTTAACTGCAAGAACATGCTGCTGCACTCTTTTGGTAGTATTTCACCACAGGTCAAATACGGTAGTTATGCAAGAGTGTGAGGTTTGGGTTTGGAGATTTGAACTCCTGTGGAAATGAGCAGAGACTTCTCTTTAAAAAAAAAGCCCTCTGGCTCTCTTGCTGTCTGGTTTTTATATTTTTTCCTCCTCCCTTGTCAGTACGGATGCCAGCGTTGTTCCTGGGTTCTGTCGTCTCTGCTTTGCTATATTTACTTTACTTTTTCATTGCGTTCTTCTTGCGTTCTGTCTAACCTCGCGCCGTGTCAAGACCCAGCCAGCCACAGACCTCGGCTTATTTATAGATTTTATAATTGTGGGCTTGATCTTACATTCAGCCCTCCTGATGGCCAAACAGCAAAGTCCTCCCAGTTTCTTTTGAGGTCTACAAAACAGTGTCAGAGCAGTCAAATACTAAACGCTGGTTTGAACATCTGGTTCAATTTGTAGTCTGATGTTCATATTATTCTAAATTTGAATAAAAATTCTGCTTCGTTCAATGGTTTTGGTGCCCACAATCAAGCACTGGCAGTTATGTAAAAAAAAAAAAATCAAATGATAACCAGCAGAGAGAACGAGTCTCTTTGCTTCATGAGAACTATTGTCTTTAAAGTCAATGGGGTTGATTACATAACACTCCCATTAAACGATTTATTTAAATAATTAGTCACATGGCTATTGTGTTTTCCCTTTAACTGTCTGCTTGGCCGTTTGGTAGAGCACATTTTGACTCACTGTATATTTCCTGAAAAACCATAAAAGTACTCAGTGTCATTGTGTTTTAAATAGTATACGGAGCAAGTTAGTCTCATCACAGGAAGTTAGCACCCCTGACACGAGGCCTCTGTGCTGTAATTGTAATATTTTTTTATATATCATCATGACTAAGGACTTTCTGAACATAATTGCGTAACTCGAAACTCAAAAAAGAAAGACTGAAATGATTTATGAGATCATAAAGAGCATAAAGTGATGCCAATATTTCAAAAACTTCGCAGTCTGTTCATAAAAAAAAGACTGTTGTTATTGAGAAAATAAAAAATATAAAGAAAACATTTTTTTCATTGCTTTTTTTTTCTTGGTGAGGATGTTAAAGGGTTAAGACCAAATACTGTAGAAATAACACAATTCCCATCAGGCGAGCCTACTTTGTGTTGTGTGCTTATTCACATGCTGACAGGCTTAACTATGGTGAACATATTAAACACGATACCTGAAAAATGTTAGTGGAATTATCACTGTGTGCATGTTGCCAGGCCGACTTTAGCTTTTGGCACGGTGCAGCTTTGCAGAAACGTTAGCATGGCAGGAGATTCTTGTTTAAGTGTGCAGACTCATTGCATTGCATTGCATTGCAAAAAAAAAAAAAAAACGAGATGCAAAGTGCATAATGCATTATGCATCAAACTGAAAACGACTCATAGAAAATCTCTCAGCTGCTAAAAACTCATGTGATCAGCTTCCTGACACACTCTAATGCTGTCAGTATTCAGCGACCTGTAAAGACTTTGGGCTTTATTTTGAATGAAGTGGAACGTGATAGATGTTCATGAGCTCGGTGGGTCAGAGTGTGTGGAGGAGCCTAATGTGTGCTGAGCCATAGTCTGTCTTTTTACCACTGTGGTTTATGATATCCACTGGTACACAGACCTTGCCAGGGATTCACAGATGGTGCTATTTTTCTTTGTTGCCCCGGCACAGATGGCAGAAGATGAAGAAATACTGGGCTTTAAACACAGGCGCTTAGTGTGTGTGTGACTGTGAAGTACAATTTATTTATCCAGTTTGATTCAATGATTGACCTTTTTTTTGTGATTTTGACCAACATGTGGTCAGAATTTGCCTAAAAAAACAGCACAGTCTAGGTTAAGCTTTTCCATTCATGCGTTAGGATGTTTGTTTCACTTTTTCTCACCTTTTCTTATCATTTACTGGTAGTTGTGGTGGCCTCCCACACATCTACGTGTGCCTTCGCTGATGAGCTATTCTTAAACTACAACACCTACATGAGCTGAACATGAGACGGAAGCTAATTTCGCTCAGATCTCTCACATTAGACTTTCCTCAGCAGCTCATTTTATATTTTCGTTAACCGCCGTTCATCCCGGGTCGCGTGCAGGCGTCGCTGAGGCCGTCTGTCCGCTTCGTTGTCTCAGGTGGCTCTCGCTCGAGCCACCTGCGACTGAGTGTGTGCTGCCCCGTGGCGCCTTTCTGCAGGTTACAGCACAAGCATGAACATGTCAGTCAGACATTCCAGTGATGCCCTCAACACACACACACACACACACACACACACACACACTCACATACACACATTACAGTACTTGCATTTCTTATGGAGCACTGGTTTGTCTCCCTGCAGCTTAAACAGAATACATTATTGACAGTTTTTTCTTCGGGGTGTCACTAAATCACTCTTTTACATTCTACAAGTGCATTTTCAGCTCAGTGAAGGGAAAATTATACGTCTGCGCTCGTGTCTCGATGGTCTACTGTGTGTTTACTACCCCATGCCGTATGTATGCAGCGGCAGTTCCCGGCAGAGAAAGCCCTCAGTCATCCATGAGAATATATAAGATATGAGATTTGGGATTGGAGAATTTGGTTGTCAGGTCTCGTGTGATTCAAGCTTTCTTTATGCTGTGGGCCTCTGTCGCTGAGAGATCTGACTATCAGCTTGTATATTTATGTTTCCTGTGAAAGTATACAGTTTGTGTGTGAAAGCTTTGCTGGAACTTTGGAGCGAGGGATTGTGTGTCTGTTCTTTGCAGTGCATGTGCAGGGATCTTAAGAGAGAGGGAGGGAGAGAGATCCGGACTTTACAGTGTGAAATGTGATACTGCGCAGCGAGCTATCCCCTGGAGCTGGGAAAATAAGAGAGAGAGAGAGAGAGAGGGAGAGGCCAGGATGGCAGAGGGGGAGATCACTGATGTTGTTTCCTTTGTGAAAATGTAAAAGCATAGTTGCATGAAATCTTAGATCCGTTGCAGGTGTGTTAAATACACTTTGCGCTTTATTCCCTCATTAAAATGTTAGATTTTAAAGAGGAGGGCAAAGGCATTCAGGCAGCTGTTTAGCTAAATGATATATCATCGAAAAGAAAGGCGGATAGAAAGACAAACAAAGACAAAATGTCTTGGAAGTGGTGAATGGATGGTGCTGACTCATTCATTAGATTTACTGGACATGGAATGGGTGTTACAAAATGTTCTTACTTTACCAAAAAACAGGGAAATGTAAAATTTGCAGCAAGGTACTGGGCCCAGAGTCAAAGCAAAGTTTAAAAAAAAACTTTGAGGATCCAAACACAACCTGTGCCACCGCTGCCATCGTCTATCTTTGCACAAGTGCAACACGGCGTGACAGAAAACGCCGGCTAAATGCTAAATTGGAATGAATATTATTTCCACCACCTCACGCTTATTTCTGCTTCTCCGGCTGCCGCAGCTCCAGCTGAGCCTCTCAGCAAGGCGCAAACACCCTTTTTCCTCGCAGCGAGAGCAAAATGAGTCAGGAAAGGGTCGATAAAAGTCACAGAACTGTCACAAAACAAGGGCTGAAAAATCCCACATCCTTTCAGAAGAGTGGATTCCCTGTGGTTTACACCCCCACTCCTTTCCCATTCATATTCCTCCCCAAAACAACCAAGTCTTCCATATATTAGGCCTAAAAAGACCTTGCCAGCAATATTTTGATAGCGTTTTCCAGACAGCCATTAGCTGCAGTTTGTTCCGGCACAGAATATAATCATGTAATTTCACACGCTTGAATTGATCTCCGGGAACATGTTGACTCCATGTTTTTGTCAGAATTTGGCCGTCATCGCAAAGACGTTTTGAAAACTCTGCTGGGCGGTGCATTCAAAGAGACTCTGACCTCTGACATCCATGACTGAAAAAGAAAAAAAATATCATGAGCCACGTCATCTGAATGTCATCGCAGCAATGAGTAAATACATTGTGAATGAAACAACCAGAGTTCAACTGGTTCTCACATTGAAAAGGTTTTTTATAGCCAACATTGAAGTCTTGTGATGTAGGATTTTTTTCCATGGACTTGAACGCACCTACAAGGAAGACTTAAATCATCCATACTTGCAATTCAGCTTACATTTAAAAAGACTCTTTATTTGGACTGTAATGAAATGACAGACAGCTGTCTGGGAACCAATGACTCAGTCTAAAAACCGAAAAATACCTGCAATTTATAATAAATGAGTAAAAACATGCTGAACATCACTGCTATAGGTGCTCAAGTTCCTACTGCCGGGGACGTCGTTTTTTTTTGTGGGGGCACCTTATTAATGACATTGCATAATACCTGATTTCAATTAGCCCGAACAGACAGTAAGTGGGTGCAGATTCGCGGCACAGGGTGACCCAGTTGCAGCCTTGACGAGGTGTGTGAGAGGACGGTCTTTGTCATGAGCCTTTTTTTAGATGGATGGCGTGTTGTTGAGGGGGGAGGAGGGGGACTCTATCTGGAATCCAATTTTATTTGTGTGCTTCTACTTGTGTGTGTGACTGTATGGGGGGGGGGGTGTTTGTGCGCACATGAGTGAGTGTAACTTTGAGTGCATGATTGTGTGAAAAGGTCAGGCGCTCATGCAACAGGGAAGTCGGTTTGGTAATCAGGGAGAATTAAGGTCAGTCGGCGCGCGGCTCTGATTGTCAGCGAGGTCGGCGGATGCTGGGAGATGTGGGTGGTACACAGCACGAGGCCAAAAATAAACACCAGAATCTCAATTAAACTAATTCAAGAGCTCACCACTGATCCCAGCAAAGGATACGAGCGTTATTAAAGCGTCGCATCTGTCACGTTTACAGCTGTTATAGTTGAATAAGTTTCCAATACAAGCGTTGCATGAATGGGAACTTTGAATGACTGTAATCATCTCGGTGCTTGGCAGAGTTCATTCGTGAGTGAGGCTCATAATTGTGCTTTTTTTTTTTTTTTTTTTGAAAGATGTGTTGTGTCTTGCAGCAGGAAGACGGCTTCTTGCAAAATTGTTGTTAAGAAAGAAAAACTTGAAACTGACAAAAGTGTTAATGAATAATTTAATGAAAATTAAGTAATGAAATACAGATATTTCTTTAGAATTGTGATTAAACAGAATGATTTAAAAAAAAGAAATAATGAAAGTTCAGTGACCTTTGTGGGTTTCTTTCTTTAACAGAAGGGTAATGACAGTTTTGTGGGAAGTCTGCAGCGGTGACTTGTTGACTCGTGTGCTGAATGCTGGGTAAGCTCCTTGTTCTGTGTACTGCTTATTGGGCTTGTCCCGGGTGTTAAATGCCCCATGCTGGACCAGCAGTGGGGGAATAACATACAGATCAATGGCCAGGCCTCTCCACCAAATGCTGCCCGCCAAAGGAGGAAAGGAAAAGAAACGAGAGGAGGAGGGGGAGGAGGAGGAGGAGGAGAGAGTCAGGTGAGAAGTATGAAAAGGCAGAGGGATGGAGACGGAGAACAGAAGAACTGAGAGGACACTGTCTGTTCTGCAGCTATAGGCCATTAGCACCTTCGCTTGGCAGTCGTCCTGAACGGCGAAGACTGCAGCCTTCTCCCAGTCACGAAGCAGGAGGAGGAGAGAGAGATGGGGAAGTGAGACACAGACAAAGAGAGAGAGAGAGAGAGAGAAAGAGGGAGAGAGAAGGAAGTTAGCCGAGCCATACATTTTGCATGTACATGCACTTCAGCGAATCCACGAGGGTCCTTCCTGGCTTCATTTAAGCCGGAGAGAGTGTCGGCCTCGTCTCTCTCTCCCCCCACGAGAGGCTTGAAATGACAGACGCGGCTTCCTTAACAGATCTTTCAAACTGTAAACTATTACTTCTGTGAGGACAAATGTGTGTGTGCATCCAGCAGATTGAGATTTGTGTGTGTGTGTGTGTGTGTGTGTGTGTAGGCTCGTGTGTATGCGTTCTCAATTCTATGTGTAAACTAGCCCTGAAATTATTAAGGGATTAGATCATTTACACACAGATTATTATTCATCTGTTCAGAAAGAAATCATTGTGTTTTTTATTTTCCTGACTGAGCGACAACCACTATAATTATTTACACTACGAACAACTAAGATATGAATCAGTCTCAAAATTAGGGCTGAAATTGATGATTATTTTCATTATCAATTAATCTGTCTTTTTTTTTTCTTGATTAATCAAATATTTTTTTTTAAACCAATTATCCACAATACATTCTAGAAGATGTTTTTTGTTCGGGGATTTAATTTGCTATCATATAAAACAAGTAAAAACAAGAAAAATACCCATTTGAGAAGTTGAAACCAGATGATATTTGACATTTTGGTTTGAAAAAGAAGAGAAAATTACTTCATGCCTCTGCAGACCGATCTTCATCTTATGAAGGTGCAAAAATAAAAATGAAGTCTCAAATATTTCACATCAAAGCTGCAAGTGTTATTTTATTTCCTTTTCCTTTCTTTTGCTTTGCGTTGGCTTCCCGTCTGAAGGAGTGAAGGAGGCCTCGCTTCGCGAGGGAAACGTGGCGGCAGCCGTCTGTGCGCGCGCTTGTCTGTGCCAAATTTCGCTTCTCTGTTTTTCTTTTTTTTTTCCTCCCTCATTTAGTTTTCACAGTTTTATTCAAGTCACACGCCTTACCCGCATTGTTTACCCAACATGCAGAGTGAATATCCGCAAGCAATTAGAAAGCAAATGAGCAGAAGTCTCCGTCTCTCAGCTGACATGGAGAGGAAAATGAACATGCAAACATTGCCACTAAAATAGACGTTTGTCTTTGCGGTAGGGACAGTGAGCAAAACTTGACACAGTTTGAATATCACTTCATATCATAAATCACACGACTTGATGTCTTAACAATCTCTTTTTTTTCTGCAATAAAAGAGGGCAGGGAGTTAAGAATTGAACTGTGCAGTGCAACTTGTTCCCCATATGACTGTAAAGCTCTGATTCCTGAGCGACTCACTGAAGATGTTACAGTTCAGAGACCTGGACCGAGTCAGCAGAACGGGCAAACGGAGCGCCCTCCTTTTTCTAAATCAGTCACCTACTAAGCATTCATTATTGAGAGATAACAGACATTCCACTTCATGCTTATCTGATAAAACATATTTGCTCATTAGAGTGTGTGAGTGATCAGGAGGGGGCTGGTAGTGACTGCAGATGAGCGGAAGATGGCGAATGTTCTCACCGGTTGACGTTTTGGCTTCTGAGAAATGTAGGAGGCATTCCAGGAAACTGCAGAATCTAGAAAAAAAAACACCAGAGCAGACGCATCTTAAATCAGTCATCATCGCCTTCGCCTCAGGTGATTAGTATTCACGCTGCATTCACTGACACCTCACGCTGAGACGATGAACGCCCCCTGGGCCCTGCATATGTGTGCTCGTGTGTTAAAGTGTCGGGAACAGGTGCGCACTTCCCCATTTGCTCGTCTTTGTTTACATTGCTTGTGGCTGTGGCGAGGGTACAGTGTGTGTGTGTGTGTGTGTGTGTGTGTGTGTTTGTCTGCACTGTGGAAGAAGCACCAACCCCATGTGGAGCGGCTTGTCTCCTCCACCGACACTCCAGAGACCTGGGGGCCCATAATGTGTGTGCATGTGTGTGTTAGAGTGTGTGGCTTCAAAACACCCCTGCAGATGATGGAGGGAGGAAGGAAGAAAAAGAACAAGAGATCGGGCTAAAGATAGGGCTTTAGTTTTTTTTTCTTTTTTGTAGTTTTTTGGGTGGTGATGGGATGCTGTTGATGTTCTAGAAATGAGAGAAAGGAAAGCGAACGAATGAGAGCAGGTAGCGTTGGAAGATAAGCGGGACGAGGCGAGGGAGGTCAAGGTGAAAGCTGGAAGGTTGTTTACGAGACAGGGAGCCGTGCAGTCGGGTAGCAGAGGAAGAAAAATGGGAAGGAGGAGGAGGAGAACTTTGAAGGAAGGTTGAAGCGATGGCCAGCTAAATCTCAGGGTTGGCCGGACGCCATTAGATTAGCAGATAACAGCACGACAATCCGATTACGGGCCAGTTTATCAAAACGGTGATGCTCGGAGCGCCGGAGTGGAACACAGGTGAAGGCCAAACTGTGTGTCCCCGGGGGCGTCTCCAGCACACACACACGCTCAGGCGTGCACGTGCGCCATTTGTGCGATAATGTTGTGAAACGAGAGTTTGTCCTTGGAAGGGGATTCGCTGCTGCCACCCTCCCCTCCTGCATCTGCAGCTCGCCGCCAGACAAGAAAAAGACAAAGATAGAGAGAGAGAGTGGAAGGGAGAGCATCGCATTTCCCCGAGTCAATGCTGCATAGGTGATATAAGAACCTGGCAGCCAGCTATCAGTCATAAGCGTCTTCCCGTGCCTGAGCCCCCCCCCATCCCCGACCCGCCCTTCCACTTTGAGTATTGATTTTAGACTGACAGGAGTTGTGATTGCCGGCGGTGGACGCGGCGGTGTGTTTTCCTGCCCTGGTACCTCTGTATGTTATGGCTGTCGTGTGTGCAGGGGCCATTAGTGCGCTTGTGGTATCAGGTCAACTGCTACATCCCTTATTGATGCGTCTCTTGACTGGAAATGAATTGAAATAGAGGCTTTCACTGTGGAAATGTGTTATTGACTTAGCTGGGGCCATAAAGCAAAGTAAACCCCCCCACCCCACCTCCCTTGTGACGTGCAGGAACCGATATAAGAGAGTCACAGATCTTCTATGCAAATTGGATAAGCTACCCTTCATAATATTTAAGTTTAAGAGGCACATTCAAGTGTTTTTTTTATATGTTTTTTATTTGTAATGCAGGCAAAATGTAAAAGTCGAGACACAAGATGAAGAGGTGTTTCCAGAGTGGTGCCTGGAGATAACACATACAAAAAAAAAGTTGAATTTACTTCCAAACTTCCTAAAAATAACGTTTGGAACAGCGCGTCCTGTCAGCTGTGAAAATTGCAGCCCATTAGAGAAAGCAGGTGACTATTAGCTGAATCGCCCGCCGACGGCTGAAGTGCGGCTTTGTCTCGTTGTTTTTCAGTTTCAGTCAGTCGCGATAAGATCTGTAAGGCATCATCCGCCGTGACTGAAAGTTCTCTGATTTCACGTGGCACGTAATGCTGGTTAAAAATGTGTTATGCAGCACTTTTACCACAAACATCTCTCTCTAGTTTTTGAAGCAGGGGATAGAAAAACATTCGACTAAACTCCCTTTACGTTGTGACGCAGGATGGAAGATCATTTCAGGCTTCCGGTCAAACATCCATTTGGTGTCATCAGTTCCTCAACCAAAATGTGATTTATTCCTCGGAGGGAAGCCGGCGTTGCCACCTGACTGCCTCATCTGGTGATTTTCCACTTTAGTCATCCATCAAAATTCATTCTGCTGTTGATTAAAGCTGGTGTGTATCAAGCAGGCTCCTGTGTCATCAGTTACAGCCGCAGTGAAACAGACGAGCTCACACACAGAAACCCCCAAAAGTAAAGTGACCACAGAAGCTCCTGAATGGCTCTTTTTTCAGTGGGAGCACAGAGTTTCACCAAACTAAGTGTTAAAAAGAATCGCCTGTAGGTATTGAAGACACTGAAGCTTAAAATTGTACAGTTTTTGTTTTCAGTGCGGGTTTTTTTTTGTCTGTTTATTTGTGAGTTGCAGCTTTGTCTGGTTTGGGATGCATGACAGAAAGTGAAAGAGGATGTTGCAGCTGGAAATTGTTTTCCCTTCGCTTTAAAAAGCAGAAGCTGAAAGCTGAACAATCAGCCGGAAAAAGTGGCGAGTCGGCTGTATTTGTGTGAGTGAGAGAGAGAGAGAGCACACAAGATATCTGTGAGGTAATGCCTCATCAGGTCTTCTCTCTGTGTGCCTTGACGGTGCTGTTTTGGAGGGATGGGGGACGTTTTGTGGAGTAAAGGTGGGGGAGGCGAGGGTTCGTCAGGGGGGAAAGACCCGAGAGTTAAAGAAGTTGGACACGCTGGTTAGTGGTCGATGTCTTTTTGACCTGCTGATGTGCAAGGCCCCGACGAATCTCGCCCTGTAGTTTGCATGCTCGCATCACGCTGACTCAGCAAAAAGCAGACAGACAGACAGACAGACAGAGAGAGAGAGAGAGTCTCTAAGCGCACTAATGGCAGCTCTTTCCTGCAGTTGAACTCTTCTGGAGACAGCTTTCCATCACTTCCTCCTGACTGATGTAACGCACTGTGATGGAGCCGGAGTGAAGAGAGAAGAGGGGTGAAAAAAAAAACAAAAATGCGATTTTATCCATCTTCTCAGCTGCCTTTTGTTTTATTATTATTTCATTGGATTCTTCCTAACCCTGCCTCCACACCTGAGATGCCTTTCTTTTTCGTGTTTTTCTCAGTATTGTGCCCCTTGACGCCGTCAGAATTAGCAAAAACACCCACAGCTTCACCCACCTTCCCTCTCGCCCCCGACAACCTGTGTATTGATTCCTCTCTGCATTTTCACACTGTTTGGGCAGAGTTAAAAGAGGATGACTCATTTTGCCGTGTCCATTGTTACCCCCCCACCCCCCACCATCATACACTGAGATTGGTTGTCCTTCAGACCACCTCTGCACAGCTCGGGAACTGGATGTACCAACCTCGGCGAGAGCACAGCAGCCTCTCTTCCCCACTATCAGTGAGCCGGGCGACCGTCTCACCCACGTCTTTCTTTTCTTTTTTTCCCGCTCGTCAGCCTCCACTTCATTTTCCTGCAGCATCAGTTTCATCCCCTGCAGGATCACATCATGCATGTAAACATAAAGCTCATAGAAAACGTGCAGCATGCTGGATATTAAATCTTCTGTTTGACTGTCTATATGTTTCTGTATTTGTGGACTCTCCCTGTCCTTCATAGTCTTTCCTTCCTTCCTCCGTTGGCCCTCGAGTCGCCGACCTTCTTTGAGTGTAAATTAACAAAGGCATCGCTGAGTTGCCAGGCAACAAGGCCACTCTATTAACCTCTTTGAGCGTTTCTGTCTACATCTCAAATTAAAGAATTACAGGTTTAATTCTGGATGAACACAAAAACATGTGACTGTACATTCATATTATACAGTACTTTGAATTACATTCAGTTACCAGCTTATTATGTAGCTAAGAGTCGATTAAATATATGATTTACCTTCATTAATATCAGTTAGAGTGGGCAAAATACTAGAAACAACAGTCAACATGCACATTCATATTTTCAATAAAGGTTGAAGATGGGGAGATGGCCTTTTAGCTTCTTACAGGAAAACTGTGAAAAGTACAAGACAACAAATTCAATAATAATGATGGTTAAACCCCCACAGGAAGTGCAGCACAGGGATTAATCTAGCAAATGTGCACACAGTAAAAGTCAGTCTAAAATAAATTAAACCCAACAGTAAATTAACAGATCCTCCCGTTAGCAGCAAATTAGCCCCAGAGAGTTGATACGATGGGTAGTTAGTTAACAGTAAAATGATCACAGGAGAAATGAAGAAACTACAAATCAACCGTCCTAAAAACAGCAACAGAGCAGATCAAAGATCAGTCACATCACACATCCGACAAAACGTGTTACTCTGTCAGGTAAGCAGGCAACAGCTGTTAGGAGACTAAAAAGAGCTCGTGGTGTTCAAGTGAAACCAGCTGTCGGCGGCGGAGGAAGCTCTAAACTATTTTCTGCAAAAAAAACCCACCCCAGCAGAGCCTTCACTGCGAAGCGTCGGTGCTTTATTACAATTGAAACCAAACACGATTAACCTCACACAAGGTTTATCGCTCTCTCACTCAAAGCTGCTTTGGCTGGAAAGTGACTTTAATGCGTTCCTCTCACAAGCAATGCGATATGATCATTTTTATTGGATCTGTTTTTAATTGTATCTCAGGGAGAGGCCACTTCCCATGTGCGGAGTGGTTCAGCCCCGTCACGGCTGCTCCATCAGTTTTCAGTTTTTCCTCTGCAGAAAAAACCCCCCAAAAAACATCAGTCAAGTGTGCGTAATTAAAACCTTCGGCCTCAATGTGACAGCAGCGTTTTCAGACAAGTTGTTCTTTTTGTGTCGTCTTGCACGGATTCTCTACTTCCTGCACTGCTGCATTCGCCATGTGGCGTAATTAATGTAATTGTTGTGGCTGCTGCAGACCAATACTCTCTCCTCAGCACAGAGCTCGAGCAAAGCAAATTAGCTGCTAAATAATCTGAGATGCAGCCAAACTGTAAAGCAGCAACATTTATTGCAGGTTAATCTCAAGTCGTGCAAGTTCTTACCTCAACTTTTATCATTTATCTTCATAGTTAAATAGAGGAATGATTCTTTTGTAGAATATATAATGCATCATCACTTTGTTATCCTAATTTGGATATTCTGACTTGTCACACACAGGAATAAAGAAAAACATTACCACCAATAGCACTTGTTAAAATGTGTTGAAATGGTGTTAAAATAAAGGTACATCTCTTCTTTCAGATGTACTACTAAAAATTAGACTATAAAATAATATATTTGTATGTATGTGTATATTTTGCAGAAACATGATTCAGTAAGTCCAACAGAATAAAGTGGTATTATTAGCTGTCCTTTCTAAGGCAAAGTCACTTCTCGGTCTGGCAGTTCACCTTTTTTCTGTGTTGTTCATGCTCTTAAGCCTGTGGGAGAAAAAAATATGTAGGTGATAAAAATAAGGTATTGAGTCCCGCCTCGCAGTACGTGGGAGGGAAGGGGGCAGGTGTGCAGGCTTCTTATTCTGCACAAAACATGTAAGCTCTTAAGCTGCGACATGGAATAGTTGTCATAGAGTGACAATGGACTGAGCTTCCTCGAGAAAAAGAAACAACAAAACGCTTTATCTCGAAAGGTTTCTTTCTGCTTGTGACGGAGAAAAACAGATCAGACCACTTTAGCACTCAATTCGCCTCTTTTATTTCATCTTGAAAATGGACTTCTCCAATTTCCTAAAGGTTCATGGCCGGTTACTGCGCATTCTTGTCTGAATATGGGCTTTGATGGGTTTAGTGAGACGCAGGGATTCCCCAAGTCGAGGCTCCCTGCTGCTTGCATGACCTTGTAATCTGGGCAGGACTGGAGCAGCGTCGGCTAAAACCAGAGCCGAGGCTCCCAACCGCAGCATATCTGAGACAACTTACATCTCTTGCAAAAAAAAGGGGGAGTTTAAAATATTCACTCTGTCAAAAAAAAATAGATTAAAATGAAAAATCATCAGCCTGCCAACATACCTGTGTTATCACGTTACAAAGATTTTTCATTTGCCACCTGATGCGTCCTGCTATCTGCTGTACCTCTTCTGAACCCCATTAGCCTGGCAAATCATGTCAGGACCCCCCTACCCCCCATTTCCTGACATTATCATTTAATGAATGTGTTGACAATATGCAAAAAGAGAAGGAATTTTCTGTGTTTGGGAGGTCTCTATTTTTTTTTTCCTGCTCATAATTTCGCTGTTATCTGTCACAGACAGGTCTGTGAATGAAATACAATGCCTGACGCAGCCGCCGCCCCCCCTCCCCCAAAGAAAAGGTTACTGCTGATGAATTTCAATTACTCGTGCACCAGAAATTGGCAGTCGATTGTAATCTTGGTTTAAACGCAGTCGGCTGCGTTTTTGATTGACAATGAAGCTCGGGAAAAAAGAAGAAGAAGAAAGAATTTGCATGTGGAGGGCAGGATGCAGATGGAGCTGTTCGGGGTGTGGGCACCACTCAGGAGTCATCTCTCAAATCAATAAAGAGCTACGATAAAGAGTTTTGCAGCGCCTCTGCTACGCTCTGGTGAAAAAACATATGAAATGCATGGACGTGTGCCGGGTGGTTTTGCTTCCTGTTTTTCTTGAAAGTGAGCAAAGCGCTTAACAGTAAGTTTGCTCGCTGATAAGAATCTCATAGTATCATACAGCTGGCTGTTTTTTTCCCTCTCTTATGTTTGATGAGATTAGCTGCTGAGAATTTGCATCTAGGTGTGAGCGCACGTGTGTGAAAGTGTGTGTACATCTAACACTTCTCGCCCTTCATGTGCCCTTGGAAAGCAAACAGAGATCTAAAACGAAGAGGACATTGATGTTGGAGAGGAAAGAAATGGAGGAAGGCCTTATGCTCTCCCTCCTAACATCCACTGCAAACACGTAGTAAACTTTCAGTCGTTCCGTTATCACCTTGCTGCAGTGTTACAGTACTGTTAAACCCCCCCATCCTGCACTCTAAGCCTGTACAGCGGAGCGGTGCAGAGCTTTCCTTGCCGCTGTCCTTAATGAGTGTAGTAAATCAGCCAGGATGCTCAGGGATGCAGCATGTTAAATCACAATAAGCCCTTTGTACAGGAAGTGACAAAGGAGCTTCGGCTTGCACGGCCCAGTGATTGAACAACTTCTGGTAAACAGCCCGGGCGGCACACAACAAAAACACTGTATAAATGATGGTCATATTTAGCTCTGTTAGATAAGTCTGTTTAGACCTGGGGGGAAAAAACGCTCATAGGAAGGAAGGAAGGGAGGCAGAACAGCAGATGGATGAGGAGACGAGTGCCCTGTGGGAAGCCTGCGGCATGTGACCGACCGGCAGACTGGTCTCAGATTCATTTCACTGAGGGGCTGTCGACCCTAAAACCCTTTTGTGCTGTAAGAGTATTGATTTTCCAAGCTCACACAGGAATTTCATTCACTGCTTGTGTTTCTGTACAGCACACGTGTGTGTTTTTTTGCTCTCGGGGTTGACGCAGAAACTTTATTCTGCACTGCAGGGGGGGGATTGTTTATTTGAATTAATGGTGTTTTGTGTTGTGTTACTCTCTCACTGCTGAAGCCCTCAACAGCTGCTCTGACCCAGCCCCCCCACACACATCTCCCCCATGCTCTTGTAACACCCACACACTCCTGCATGGTGTGTCAGAGCAGCTACTCCGCTGTGGGATTTTTATTTTTCCATCGAGGACCACACTTCTCTCCGTAATTAAGCGAAAGCCCAACAAAAGCCCCTGTTGTCCTTGGAGAGATGTGAGTAACGCTGTGACTTTGGGCATCGTTTCTACCTTTGAAACTCAGCCTCCATCTATGTTTAGATTTCACATTCTACCTCCAAAGAGCGCAAACATTAGTCGAGAGCAGGAGAAAGGAAGGTCCTCCTCTGAAACACTGGTGCTTCTTCTGTGGCTGATGGTTGAAGGCATACAAGGTTTTTTTTTTTTGTGCTCCACAGGGAGCTGTAAAGTCAACCACATGAAGAGATAATAAGACACAGGACCAAAATAGCCTAACGGTGCTTGTCTCACTTACCCGAGTCATTATGGGTGCTTCCTCCATTTGATGCGGATTTCAGTTTCCCCTCTGAAGGCTGTGATGGTGCGTTTGTGTGTGTGCAGCTGGGATTTGCGTAGCTCTACGCAGGCCGCTGAAGTGAGATGATCTCTTTTTAAGGCAGCGTTACAAGAGTGAAATTATGCGAACACGGAGCGGTTGTGTATAACCTCAGAGTGACTTTGAGTCAGCCAAAAAAGCTTTGTCTCCAAAAGACCTGGAGGAGGAGACTGATGAAGTAAAATAAGCATAGATAACATGTTTTTTTTAGTCTTTGAGAAGCACCCGATGAGGCCCAGTCAGGAGAGGATCATCTTTCCTTTTTTTATAACAATGCAGCAGTCCAAGCTTGAACAGCAGAACTACTCCTGCATGAGACGATGTTCAGTGTGTTGGTTGTTTTTGGACTTGCTGCATCTCTTCTGTGCTGACAATAACAATCTTACCTAAGTCAAAGTGACAGCGTGAGGAACGGCGCTGGTCATCGGTGACACACACGCTCTGCAACCTTCGCTTGACCTTTAGCAACAACAGCACGACCTTGCAGGGAGAGATGTGTTCGGTTTAATACTGCAGCCAGGGTCTCTTTTTTTCTTTTTTTCTTTCTTTTTTTAAAAGTAAATCTGGGTCAGCTTGTGTGGAGGCCTGAATATCAGTGTGACTTTCTTACGCATCCTCATCAGATTCACCTCCCCTCCTGCTGTTCAGGCTCTCTCCCAGGGAATCCTGACTCCCCCTCTCCTCAGCAGACGAGTGAGGCCGGACCTAAAAATAGGAACCCCCGTTCTTCCCTTTGCATGCCAGCTGCCTTTTTTCCTCCTGAAGAAACCCCCAGTTTTGTGTGTTTGCCCTGCCCATTCATCACTGATATCAATCCGCCAAGCTCGCTCATCGCAGGGCGGACCTGACTCTCCTCTCCTCCACCCTCCACCCCCGACGAGTCCTGCCAGTCAGGCTTTCTGGGGCGAACATGAAGGTCACCTTCTCCGGCAGCTCTCCTGCAAAGTGGCCACATTGAACCACTCTGCTCCCTCCCATCGCTGCACATTTACACTCACAAACACACACACACTCTCTCTACCGTGTCCTACATTTGTCTCCAGGAGAAAAAGCTCAAGAAACTGTTACTCATCTCAGCTGCAAGCTCAGCTCCCTGCTCGCACTAGTTATCACTAGTCTGCTCTATCCACAGGGGGAAGGATCCTTTATTGAAACTAAAGTAGTAATTACATGCGATAAAAACACACTCTTAAAATCCTGCATTCAAAGGACTTATTGTGCAGACTGTCCCTCGTCAGTCTGTACTATTATATGTTATATAATTGCTTATTATTTCTAATGTGTTAATAGATGAGCAGCATTTATGGTGCTTCAGGTGGAACTACTTTTATGGTAATTATGCTGTATATTATTTGTAATAGTAATAGTCATTTTACCTGTCAAATACAATGGGGTGGAAGTGTAAAGAAATATAAATACTCGATTGAAGTACATTTACCTACAACTAAAGTGCCAGTGAAGTAAATGAACTCAGTTACCTTTCGCTAAACGTCAGTCTAATGAAATTTTAGAGGTAATGTAAAACATTCACGGCATGGCTCGAGCACGCTTACCCAATTAAGTGCAATGGAGGATGATTATGTAATAGAAAAGGAGAGGGAACAAGTAAGAGGGCTCATCATCCTGCAGAT
This sequence comes from Amniataba percoides, assembly GCA_037176925.1. NCBI lineage: Eukaryota > Metazoa > Chordata > Actinopteri > Centrarchiformes > Terapontidae > Amniataba > Amniataba percoides. The sequence goes on along the minus strand of JBAJHX010000039.1, from coordinate 3,518,850 downwards.
CAAAGATAAGCGGATGCAGATACCACACCAGTTTTTTTTTCCCACCAGCACTGAAACAGAGCATGAATTGCTTTGCCAGCCTCTTGACGAGACAGAAGGAGCCCAGCCAAGGATCAGGCTCACGGGGATTATTTATAGAGTTGAGTGGGCTTCGCGGACGCAGGCGTGGAATGTGTCAGAGAGAAAATGCATCATTGATCAAAGCCTGCTCAGAGATGTAGTCTTATTTTTGCCAAACGCAGAGCAGAGACGGGGGTTTGGGAGAAAACAATAGCCTTTCACCAAAGGCTTCGTGTGCACAGCGCTATAGTAAGCTCGCCTGCTCTTCTACCCACACAGAGTCCTCCGCACCTACACAGGTGACCGGACTTCAGTGAACACTCGCCAGTTTTACCCCCCTTCTCTTTCTCTACTCTGGGATCTAAATAGCTTCTTAGCTCTGGATGTTTAAAATACATCCATGGTGGGCGTTTGGAGAGAGTGTGCTGCTCACGGAGGCAGATGTGTGCCTCCATGATAAAATATGAGTTTTACAATAAAGCTGTGTGTGTTTGTGTGTGTGTGTGGGTCGGTGTGTGTGGGTGGGTTGGTGGGTGTACATGAGGAGGCGTGCAATGGAGACCCGAACCTTTTTTTAAGACTTGTGTTGGCATCAGTTGTGGCATATCAGTGAATTTCTCTCCCCTGTTCACCTTATAAAAGAGACGGAGGGGAGGCAAACACTATCAAGGACACTCTGCGGTGTGTGTGTGTGTGTGTGTGTGGTGGTCCACAAACCACACGAGGCACATCTGTAAGAGGACAGTGCGGGATGCTTCTGCCCCTTTTGTCCCCCGCCTTCCCTTCCCCCTCACCTTGGTCCTGTTCAGGGAGGTGTGGGGAGGAGGGGAGGAGGGGAGCAGCAGAGGTGTCCTGTACTGCAGCAGCACAGCTCTCTGGTGGCAGGCGGGGGCACTTCTCTCTCTCTGTCCCTCCCCGCCATTCGCTGCAATGCAGACGGCAGTCAAGGTTACTCCTGTGCGGCCGCTCTGAGAGGTACTGAGGATGTCGGGGCAGACTGTGTTTAAGCTTCGGGAAACTTGCGGCCTCGTTGTCCTGTGATGGTTTTATTTATAGGCGGAGAACCTTCACGCTCAGACTTGCAAATCCCCCAGATTGACTCCTTCAAGAGCACCTGATGTTTGTGGGGCCTCAGAAAACCGCATTCAGCTTCTGTTTCGCTGCACAGATTACATCGCTCTCGTTTCGCTCTTTGTTGCAGAGTTTCCTGTAATCTTTTGGCAGGCTGTCATTTCATACGAGCCCTGCGTGTGAGGCTGAGGGTAAATGTCGCCCTGACGCGTGGCACGGGACGGGCGGGCTGACATTTGTTGTTAATCAGCCTCCGCGCTCATCCTCGGCGTGGCCACGATAAACACGTCAGTCTCAGAGGGGTCCTGTCGGGGAGCGCTTCAGAGACGGGCCACATCTGGTAGAGTCGCACGTCGAGAGCCACTGCAGCGTTCTCACTTCCTGTTCAAAGTGGGCTGTTGTCCTACATAGACACAGAGAAGAAACAGGCGAGGATGGCCAAATTTCCACATCCTGTGTGTGTTTGTGTGTGTGTGAGTGTACCCAAAAGAATTCGTCCGGCTTCCCCCTTTGTTGCGCCCGAGGCTCCGGCAGACGATTCATTGGGAGCGAGTTCAAAACAGCTGCCTCTGTCAGATGTTATTGAAGAAGTGATAGATCATTTCCCACGGGGCGGAAACATTCGACACACCGCTACTCCGACCTTAATTGTTTCCCAGCATCAGTCTCATCTCTTGATTGGAGTGGTGTGAAGGGCTATATGTAGACAAAAAGATGGGGGAGAGTAAGACAAGAAAAAAAGGAATGAAACCAGGAACGACAAAGCGGGAGGGCAAACAATGCCGAGCGAAAGGACAACCAATAGACAGCGAGGAAGGGGGGCCGCTGACGAGACACAGATGTCAAAACATCAGTGTCAACTATTGTCCTTTCGCAGGTCATCATCGGGGGTTTGGCGAGCAGACTTTAGTGTCACATCCTCTGCATCTTTGGGAAACACAGCCAAGATCCGGCGCCTGTGGCTGAAAACCATTTGGGGAAATGAGAAAACACAGTGGCAATGAACGTAACGAGAGTAATGCTTTGAGAGCCGGCAACACTGTTTAATTAAAGCAGTGCAGACCATGGGGGAGTATTAAACGTAGTTATATCTGATAGGAGTCGATGAGTGTCTCCAGTAGCAATAGCTGTGAGGGCCTTGGCACACAACTATCTTTTTTTTTCATAAGATTTTATCAGATAAGGAACCCTTCACGACTCTGATTATTTTATTTGAATTGGAAAGAAGTACAGCTGTGAGTGTCTGCTAGAGTTTGGCTCACGGATAAATGACCAAATCCTCCTGTGTGATGATGTTTAAAGTGCAGGGTGCTCAAACTAACATCACCAGCATCCATTTCTAACCGAGGCAATAAAGGTCCGGCTTGTTTGCTCGCATGGAATTAAGAATGATGTCTTTGTAGTCTTTGTCACGCACAGGAATCAACTAATCCAGGCCTAAAAAACAAAATAATAAACCATTTCCTACTCAGAAGCTAAGAAAACACTCGCCAGACCTCTGGTGAGCCTTTGGAGCCTCAAGTATTACAAAATCTAAGTTCTTTCAACACTTTCAAACTGTTTCCTCTTGCTGTCACTTGGAGATCAAACCACCAACGTGCAAATGTCCCGGGTGCGCCTTAAAGCTGCGAAAACCTTGCTTTATGAGATAAAGATAGTCGTTTGACAGAAACAGCGTGCCTGTCTGCGTCACGGGTGCCTGCGTCAGATGTGCTGGGTGGCCCCGGCGAGAATTAAACCCTGTAATCTTGGCAGATTCTGCTTTGGGATGTTCAGGCACATTACTCGAATGGTGGCACAGAGCTTGCGCAGAGTCGGTGTAGTCATTGAAGGCTGGTGTGAGATGGAAATAAAGAATATGAGCTGATAAAAACAACAATCAACAACCACTGCTGATGCAGGACAAAAAAAAAAAAAAGTACTTTCGGCAGGAGATTTTAAGGGAATCCAGGGACAAACAGCCCCCTCCCCTTTCATATACAAGGATTATTCTGTTATTATTTAACACGGCTTCTACAGAATTACCAACATGACCCGACAGACACACAATCACTCAGAGTGAGTGGGAGCTGAGATTGACAGCGGACACCTTGCCTACGGAAGAGGATGACCACAGACTGATAAGACAGGAGGATGACCGAGAGCGAGTCTTGACCTGAATGTGACGTGACCCTGCAAAATAAACTCTCTCTCTCTCTCTCTCTCTCTCATTTTCTGTTTCTGTCCCTCATGCTTAGCAACAAGCATGCACACACACGAACATATGCAAACTCACCTGAACCGCCTATGGAATAAGGCTGCACAGGAAATAATTGGCCCCGTTGGTGGCACGAGTTCGATGGAAAGCATAAAGGAGGCAGCTGGGGAGAACGAGTGAGGGCGGCGTGGCACAGAAGCCACGGGAGAGCCCAACATTGCGTCTACGTGCATTCAAATGTGCAGCGGAAGTTGTGATATGATTTATGACCAGACTGGCCTGTGGTCGTGGCACACTGAATTTATTGAGTCCTGCATGACTGATAGTGAAAATAAATGGATTCTTAAACACAAATGTTGCGGGACTGAATTATCTAAGCTGGACAGCAGCACTTTTTTTTCTGTGGTTCCACAGCTCAATAGCATTGACCTGCACTCTCTCTGTGGGCCAGTAATTAGTGAGATTGTTTGGCGCTCTTTGGCCTGTTCTGTGGGGGATTTTCCACTTATTATCTGAGCCTGGAAAGAGCGTTAACAGCAGCAGCAGGGCTTTTTTTTACATTCAAGGCACAGCGATGTGCACTATGGGTCACCTGGATAAAAATGTAAATCCCTTTCGCGCACTGGGACAAGCGGCGTCAAACATCTCTTCTCAGACCCGCGATAATCTCGCCGGTTCACACATTATGTTCGTGTTCTGCGAAACTGGCTGAGATGGTGCGATGAGCGGCTGAGACTACCGCTGTGAGAATTAAAGCAGCCGCCCACACGGGAGATTACAGTGACAAACAGTGACAGGCCCGACTCCTCATCCCCCCCGACTCTCCTATTTCCAAAATCTGTATTCAGTTCAAAGATGCTTTATGAGCATGACAGACAACGGTGCAATGTTGCCGAGGCAAAAAGCGACTGACATTGTATTTATCTCTCCATCCCTCTTGTTCGTTTTCTAACAATCTGATGAAACTTGCTCGCCCTCTTAATTCCTGAGAATCGCTCCTTCTTTCTTAATTATACACAATCTCAGCCTACACCCACTTTCCTTCCTTCTCTCTTTATCTCTCTCTCTCTCTCTATGGATGCCTTTTTCCAGCCAGTTTTAGAGAGCAGCCTCTGAATGATGGCCGCCCCGAGCTCTGTGCAGCAGGGTTCAGATGACAGTTTGTGTAAGCATCTCGGTTGTGGGGAGGATTTGTTCCTCTGGGTGCTGGTGGGCTGCCTGGACTGGAGGACGGGGAGGGAGCGAGGGCAGCATCCCGATGACGTCTGACCACCTACCTCCATCTGAGCAGACTGGAGCTCGCTGAGCTGTGAAATCCCTCAAGGCAAAGAAGGCAGGAACTTTCCGGTCCTTCACATCCAGTGGAAACTGTGTTGGGTTTGGTGCAAATAAAATAACACACAAATTCATCAGATAACCTTGACTGATAAATTTAGTCTGTGCAATAATTGGTTCCATCACCTGTTGCATTTTTGACTCTTTTTGGTGTGTTTAAGAGGGGAAAGAAAAGAAAAAACAAATCATACTGATGAAAAATGGCACCAAATTTAAAATCAGAAATTTAAATAATGAAAATAACCCAACGTCGAGACAGTGAATTCTTCCTCCATTTTTCATCTAGGCAGGCAACAAGGACGACAGCTACTATGATTAAAACGATTAATCTGATAATTAAAGGGGAAGACATTTTTGCCTCGACCATAATATTATCGCTGAGATTGAAAAAATAATTAGTTACACAAATCAAGAATGAGCACTTTCGACGGTAACGCTTTGCCGTCGAAACGCTCTGTATTTATGGCGCGTTGTTTACTCTGTGTTTGACGTGTCAGTGTATGCATTTGATGTGTAATGTGGCTTAGCTGTGACTAGCTTTCTGTCAGCACGTTCTTTATGTGTGTACACATTGATCCTATGATCCCCCAGCACACATGCAGGCAAATGTAACACACACACACTGACTCATATCTTGGAGAGGACGTCATCGAGAGGGCTCTGCTGTGTTCTGTCTTCACTCCCCATTACCCACGCTCCCCTGTTGCCTTATTCACCGATTCACATTGCACGCACACACACGAATGACACAGTAGGCGACAGGGCGACAGGAACCGAGCCGTGCCTGACTACTCTCCGCAGACCTGCTTCTGAGTTGAGATATGGAAGGAGCAAGGAGCAGCGAGTGGCAGGCAGCCTGCAGAGCCGTGACGATGTTGAATTTTTCAGTCTGCGTTGAGACTGTGAAGTTTCTCATGCCGCCGCATAGTTTTGCCTGTGCTTTTCTGACATAATAAGAGATCAGGCAGAAGCGGAAGCTCTTGTTTTTTTTTTTTTTTTTTTTTGCCGGGGTGCTTGTGTTGCACCCACACTAAAATACACACACTCTCCAGAGATGAAGCAGGCATTTTGATAGTGCTGCATTCCAGGACACGCTGCACAATGGGGGAGTGCAGGACAGACACCCAAATGTGTATTGGTTTTAGAGATGATATAACCATATAATAGAAAATATAATGATTATATGATTATACAAAGACAGGAAGTCTGTCTGTTGTGCCCCACAGTACCATTTTAAAGAGTTATTGTTTTGTTATACTCCACTCATTTGGGCACTGCAGTGGAACAAGCATCCTGAGAGCTTATGTTGCATTAATTGCCTCCCTGGAGTTCAGTTTCCCATGTCATACTGCTCACGGCGCCCGGCATCAGGGTGTGACGGCAGGGGGAGAGCGAGCGTGACATACCGCTGCCCTTCAGTGGATGTTGGGGGACTCGTCTGTCCCATCAGCTTCAACCCTTCAATCAGGGAGTGTTTGACCCAGCCTGGAGCAGACAGCGTCACCACGGGAGAAGTGGGTGGGGGGGAGGTGTCAAGGATTACCAAAATACCCCCATGTCACTGCGGCAATGGCAGCAAACGGCAGCAACAGACAGCCGAACTGATGAGCACGCGCACACACACACACACACATACACACACACACACACACACACACACACACACATAAACAGAAATACTGACATCTTTACCAGGAAAGACCCCAGGGGCTGTGAAAATAATGGTGAGAGAGTGTAACAGAAGTGTTGGCGGTCAAGGGAAAAAGGAAGGCTACAAAAACTATAGAGGCATTAAAAATACAGGTTTAAAAAATAATTGTTACAAGGAAAATAAAATTTTCATGTAATTAGGATTGGTAATTATGCATATCTTTTGCCTCTGGCCTTTGTTATGTATGCATACACCCACAACATAGATATCGTTGACCAAACATACAATTAATCCTTCATCTCAAGGTCACCAACCTTATGATTTTAATTCAGTGAATATAATTCAGCTTGAGTACTGCGTGAATTAATCCCTAACACACATTTTACCGCCATGATTCCGATTCAGAGGCTGGCGCGAAGGGTAACAGCACGTTGTCCTGACCGGCTAATTGTAACAGCATGTTAATGAGACACAAGATTACCCTCACACTCTTTGACCCTCCGTGGCGGCAGCACTTCCCTAAAGACGCCAGCCTGGAAACAATCAGATGTGAACAGATCTCCCCTTCTTGCCACTTGTCAGTCTGCTTTCTGTCACTCAGAGCTTTCTTTGTACTCCAGTCAATGAAGATGTCCATCTAGTTGATTTTGCAAACAGCACAAAAGCAGTCCAGCAGAGACCAACTGTCTTTCTGGACTGCTTTGAAAACAGGCTAGAGTTGTTAACTGTAGTTTTTTTTTTGTCTCGTGGGGCGAAAGGAGCAAGCTAGTGAGATTGAAGAGCACTGCTTTTTAGGCTGAAACGTGATCTCTTGATTATGGCCTCCAGATTTATCTGCCACTACAAACACTGTGATGGGTTGGGGGTGGATGTTTTTTTTGGCAGAAACAAAAGCAGGACAAAGAGAGACAAAGATAGGGTTTGCATCAGCGCAACGTTCTGTCTGCCTCTTATATAAAGTGCTTGACAAGTTCTTTTCACTCCCAAGATACCTCTGTGGAAAGAGTTGGAATCGTATTATCCTACAGCTGAACCAACAGCATCCCCCTTACCCTCGCGGTCTTGGCAGGGGAACATGCATTACCATGTGCCTGTGGGTCTTGGCACTAGCTCTCACAACAATTGCATGCAAGTATTTCTCAAGGAGAAAATAAATGCTTGAATAACTCTGTTTTAACACACAGTGAGCAACCCTTTTGACCTGGGTGGTCCCAGCATCATGTGGGCCACGCACACCATCTGCTATCGGCACTGACGAGAATTTCTAGCTGCATTTTTATCCACAGTAAAGAGTGATTTGTATCTATATTCATTTCCCCCCCTCATCTCTGAAGGATCACATCTTTGGAAATTATGATACTGAGTACTTATGTGTAGTGAAAAGAGATAGAGGTCGTAAAACAAGGGCAAAACCAGAGAGTGATGGTCATGTCATTTCTTCGGCTTTGCGTCAAGTGGTGCTCATTAATCGCAATGAGATGCCAGGCGTCATCTGCCTCTTACCGTCAGGTGGAAGATGGATGGCCCTGAGGTGTTTCACTGTGGCTGGAGTTGAACCATGCTCTGGGGAAATCCATCAGACCTGTGCAGGCATTTACCGTCTTGAGGGGGAGACAAACTCATCTCTTTTTAGCCCTGGGGTCCTCTGTTCTTTCTAGCTTTCTTTCTGCAAGCTGAAAATGATCATGGAACAAGGAAGAAAACTAAGATTAGGTGACTTTGGTTACATTTATTTCAGATTAGAGGTGTTGTGAGTCAGCAGTGACAGTGACACTCCAACGCTTTGTGACTAGTGTCTGTATTATGTATCAGTAATTTGTGGGTTTGTTTCATTTTGATTTTGATGCACTGTTCTCTGTGGTATGCATTATTCAAAGAGCCCACTTTTTTAGCCCTTAACAAGGCCAACTGCATTCAGGCTATCTAGCTAACCACAGCCCTGTGCAGAAATAGGCCAGCACTGTCTGTCTGCTCTCTGCCAGCTTTGCACACAAACTAAAAGTTGCAAAAGTTCATCCATGTCATGGCAGGTGGTATGTGGCACATCTGTTTTGCTACTTCTATAAGTTTGGTTTTTGCCTCGGATGTAGACAGACGATCCCCTCGGAGCCTCAACAAACATTACAATATCTTTTGGAATTAGCTGGCAAGACATATTTATGAGAGGCTGCCTGCGGTGTTCATATTTAACCACACTCATTTGCAGAAGGTAACTTGAGAACAATTTTAAAACCTTTACTTTTTTTGAGAGATGAAACAATTGAGACTTAAGCCAAACCAAAATTGTATCCTCAGTTCTGTACCCAATCATTATAGCAAGTATTTGTGTTTTAAAAAGGGACAGACATCATCCGGCATGCATTACACTATATTATGATCTCTCTCCAGCGAAAACCCCAGAAGTTATTCTGCCTTACCATGATGTTATGCAATTCAAAATGTGTGCAGAATAATTATACTAAGAGATGTGCATTTTAAGTAAGCATCTAATTATCTCTGAGGCTATTTGTCTGTCATAAATATATTTTATAAAGTAATCAGTGTTTTGCCATTTTAACAGTCAAATGTCATGGAAGAGTCAGTGTGGTGCCCGTATACCACTGTGTCCCATCTCCATAAAGATGCACCTCAGCAGGTTGGCTCTCTGCCGGGGAGAGAAGATTTCCACTAAGCAGTTGATAACTGGGTATTTAATGGCAGCCCATTGACATAGTGTGACATATTTATGTGTTCTGCTACTTAGCATGGCTTACTTTTTAACAGCATAATAGCTTGCATTTAGATTTTTAGCATTTAGTACATCTATCTAGTGCAAACATGCTCTGCACTGAAATGACTCAGCCTTTTTTCTCCCTTCTTTTCTTCTATACATTATTTTCTCACTGTTGTATTCAGTGATGCTTCCTGAATTCAGATACAACGAATAACCAAGAAATCCTTCTCTACCCCCCCCCCCCATTCTGTTTCCAGGATGGTTCCAAACAAAGGCAGGTGAGGAAGAAAACGGTGTCCTTCAGCTCAATGCCAAGCGACCGCAAGATCAACAGCACAGCCGCTTGCATGGCCTTTATGATGGAGGGTTGTGAGATGAAGAAGGTGCGGTCCAACTCACGCATGTACAACCGCTACTTCCTGCTGGATCCAGACATGCACTGGCTCCGCTGGGAGCCATCGAAGAAGGATTCAGAAAAGGCCAAGCTGGAGATCAAGGGCATTAAGGAAGTCCGTTTGGGAAAGAAAACTCCAGTTCTGCGCAGCAATGGTCTCTCAGATCAGTTCCCTGATGAATGCGCCTTCTCAATCATCTATGGGGACAACTACGAGTCTCTAGATTTGGTAGCCAGCACAGCAGATGTTGTCAGCACCTGGGTGATGGGCCTGAGGTATCTGGTGTCTTATGGCCGGCACACCGTGAACATGGTTGAACCCAGCCAACCGAGTCTACGAACGTCTTGGATTGGCTCTGTGTTTGAGCTAGCAGATATGGAAAAGGAAGGACACATAGACCTGTTCAGGGCCACACAGATAATCAAGGGGCTCAATCCTGGAATGAAAGAGTCTAGGATAGAGCTGAAGTTCAAAGAACTCCAGAAAGCTAAAGATCAATACGGAGAAGCAATTACATTGGATACCTTTGTGGAGGCCTACTGTGAGCTGTGCACACGGCCAGAGATTTTCTTCCTTCTGGTGCAGTTCTCCAGTAACAAGGAGTATCTGGACAGTAAAGATCTGATGCTATTTGTAGAGGTGGAGCAAGGTGTGGAAGGTGTAACAGAGGACATGTGCAGGGATATTGTTCAGAAATTTGAGCCATCTGCCAAAGGCAGAGAGAAGGGCTACCTTTCCATTGATGGCTTTACCCACTACCTCCTCTCCTCTGAATGCCACATATTTGACCCCCAGCACAAACGAGTGTGCCAGGATATGACTCAGCCTCTGTCCCACTACTACATCAACTCGGCACATAATGCGTCCCTTCTGGAAGACCATTTCTGGGGTTCATCAGACATCAGCAGCTACATCCGAGCTCTAAGGATGGGTTGTCGCAGCATTGAGGTCATTGTATGGGATGGCCCTGATAATGAACCAGTGGTGTACGTAGGTAGTTCTGTAGCCTCGCATCTAGCTTTCTCTAAAGTCCTGGACATTATAAACCAGTATGCTTTTGAAAGCTCTGAGTATCCCCTGATTCTCTGCTTAGTGACCCACTGCTGCATCCCCCAGCAGAGGGTCATGGCACAGCACATGAAGAAGATTCTTGGGGACAAGCTATACACTGATCCCCCCAACAAGGAGGAAAACTACCTACCCTCTCCTGAGAAACTTAAAGGTAAAATCCTCATCAAGGGTAAGAGACTACCACCCAACTGTACTGATCCCGAGGGAGATGTGACAGATGAGGAGGAAGGTCTGGAAATGTCCCGAAGAGTGGGAGCTGATGAGAAAGACCACCTAAATGGCTTAGGCTGTAAGAGACTCAGACTGTGTAGGGAGCTCTCTGATCTTGTATCTCTCTGCAAGTCCATCCAGTTTAGGGACTTTGAGATCTCTAAGAGGGACCAAAAATACTGGGAGATTTGCTCTTTCAATGAAGTAGATGCAAACAGGTTCGCCAATGAGTTCCCAGAGGAATTTGTCTGTTATAACAAGCGCTTTATCTCCAGGGTTTATCCCACACCTATGAGGATAGATGCCAGCAACATGAATCCCCAGGACTTCTGGAAGTGTGGCTGCCAGATTGTGGCCATGAACTACCAGACACCAGGCCTGATGATGGACCTCAACCTTGGCTGGTTCAGGCAGAATGGTAACTGCGGGTATGTTTTGAGGCCAGCTATCATGAGGGAGGAGGTGTCCTACTTCAGTGCCAATGCCCGAGACTCTCTGCCAGGGGTGTCCGCCCAGCTTCTGCACATCAAGGTCATCAGTGGGCAGAATCTGCCCAAGCCTCGTGGCTCTGCTGCTAAGGGTGATGTGGTGGAGCCCTACATATATGTGGAGATCCACGGCATCCCAGCTGACTGTGCCGAACAGAGAACCAAGACTGTGTCCCAGAATGGTGACAACCCTATTTTTGATGAGAGTTTTGAATTCCAGATTAATTTACCAGAACTTGCGGTACTGCGCTTTGTCGTGCTGGATGACGACTACATTGGAGATGAGTTCATTGGCCAGTACACCATCCCATTTGAGTGCCTACAGCCAGGCTATAGACATGTCCCCCTACAATCTCTGACAGGGGAGTTCCTACCCAACACCACTCTGTTTGTCCATGTAGCCATCACCAACAGGCGAGGTGGAGGAAGGGGACATAAGAGGGGCCTGTCTGTCAGGAAGGGTAGGAAGGCACGGGAGTACACAACCACCAAGACCACAGGGATCAAAGTAGTGGATGAACTATTCAGAGCTTCTACCCAGCCCCTCAGGGAGGCCACAGATCTCAGAGAAAATGTGCAGGTAAGAAACTACACTCTTATTTATTTATGAAACATAATGCAAACCCATTACCAGTGTTAAGAGTGGTACATCGGGTTGTGTGTCGTTTGAGTTTCTGTCATTTGCCTGATACTGCTTTGTGGTGATGAGCTTTTATCGGGTTGATTAGCCTACTTCATTGAGCTGTGACCTATTTTCCCTACATTTGTACGCTCTTACATTCTGGTGGAGCGTTTATTATGTTAATCGTGGAGAACAAGTAAATAACATCATGCATTACTCTTTGATTAGAGTGTTTGTGGACCAGAAGTTTAGATGAATAATTTGTTTTCTGTAGAGCAGTCACAGTGATATCTTAAACAGTCTTGACACTTTAAACCCATAATGGAGCTGTGTATTTGCACTCATTCCCTTCTTCTTTTTAGACTGAGCACTTGATCCAGGTAGATAAAGTACTCGGTATGTAAAAGGATTAAGGCACCATTGATAAGTTCAATGCTGCCAGCGTGTTCTTAAGAAAATGTGAAAATTGTTTTTTTTAACAGAATTATGGAATCAGCTGCTGAGGCTTTGCTGGAGACATCCTCAGATCCAAATTCAGCATTTCCAAGTTTTGTAGTCTAATAGTAAATACTACACTGCTGCCAGCAGCAACTGATGCTACAGTATAGAAAAAATAATGGAAGCACAAAATCTAAATGCCCCTTTCTGTGTTAGTTTAAGAATAATGGAAATCAGCTTATGGTCTTATGCAATACTCGATGCCAGTTTTGTTTGTTGCAGAGCCTGAATATGCATAACAATTGACATATTCTGAATATTACATATTATCTTAAAGTAGATGATCATATAATGATACATTTGTCAGAGATCCCATAATAACAGGAAAGTATTTCCAGTCAGTATATTAAAGTAGATATTAAAATGCATATTGGATTTTTCAATTAATTGTTTTTTAATTAAGATACAAAAAGGCAAATTCTTTTCCACCAAATAAGACTGCATAACTTTTTCTTACTGCAATAGGTTCAAAGTGATTTTAGTGTTTTTTTCCTGGACTAATTTCACTTAATGCTGTGAACAGAGGCTTGTCCCTAATTATACTCTGTTAATGTTGTAAAAGACAGCAGTAATAAAGTGACATTGCTGTACAATTATGAGGTTTATGAATAGTGTAATCATTAATGAGGGACAATTACTGCCCAGGGGAGAGGACTGGGTTGCTAGGCACTTAGTGCACGACTTTAAAAACTCCTGCAGATGAACAAATGGAGATTAGTAACAACTGTGTATATTTGGCTGCAGACCAGTAGCAGAGGCCTTTCAGTGCATTTATCATTTTTGTTTGTGATGATTCAAGGGTGTGATACAAAGCTTGTCACATCTGCTCAGTCTACAAATTACAGCACGGGGTGAGCCAGTGAGCTTTTTACACGCCACATGTTGTTTGGTTGTTAGTTTAGGAAGGTGGAAGGCTCTGACAGCTAATGAAATACCAAGAAACGTTATGTCGTTTTACCTGCTGATATAACTCCTAAAATAAAAAAATAAAAATATTTTTTATCATGCTTTTTTAAAATAGAGAAAATTGAGAGTGCCTTTGATGATCAAGTAATCCATATTACTTACTTACTTAATTATATACTTTAATCCTCTCAGAAAACAATGCTACATAAATTGGTAATAAGTCACTTGACATACTTGTGCTAATAAAGATAAAGATAAAGGTAAAGATAAAGTGAAGTAATGACGTTTGACACTGTCACGCCCCCCCTCTGTGTGCTGTAAGCCGAGCTTCATTTTAGCATGCATGTAAGTGAATGTGCATTTATAGAGACTAAGAGAGCGACTTCTCACACAACCCAGCGCAACGTGCGCATTTTATTCAGTTGCTGATGAGCTTCAGTGAAGTGTGTCCATTTGTTTTGGCCTGAAATGCTGCTCTCTTGTGCATCCACTAAATGTGAATGTCGTTTTTATGACCTTTCACAAATCCGATTACTGATGATCTTTTCTAATTTCCTGCCTTAAACTGGTATCACAAGTATCACGAGTTGCCAGTGTGCTTATTTTTTACTCACACTGGCAACTTGTGATACGTATCTGTCACAAATACAGATGAAATCAAATGTATAATGTTGTTGACAGAATAAAACAGACTTGTGTATTTTCCAGCAGAAATTGACGTAACACATTACTTTTTCAGGAATTAAGGACCATAAAAACCAAGGCCTGTCTGTCTGTCTGTCTTGAGTAAGCAGTAACGTCAGTCTAATGGCACTGCAAACAAAAGACCAGACTAAACTAAATAAGTGGGGATGTGATTAGAGATCCTGTGGCATGCTGTCATGCATTTTTCAGTTGTGGAAATGTTTTGAAAGGGAACGTCGCTTTTCCTCTCCAAGACCCCAACGCAGAGACGAATATGTTTGTGTTCGGAGGGCGAAATTGATCCTGCAATTTCAGAGGTAGTAACATTATCAAATTACAGGCTGAATGGGATAAGAGGAAGGTAATCTCAGGAAAATAAAAGTGTGAATACAAGCAATGAATGAGCAATCGTTACAAAAAAGCGTTTTCTCACTAGCCCAAACATTATGATCTTTCTTTTTCTTTTTTTTTTCTTTTGCACAATCAAAGTGTTGCTTGGTTTAATCATTTGAATTAGTGGCGAATTGTTTGCCTAGCAGTTTGTCGTGATTTGGTTCTCATCCTTGCCAGGGTGTGATTCAAGCATGGGAGTGTTTCATGAATAAGAAATGAAATATGGCTCAGCGCGAAAACATGCAGAAAAACATGAAACACATCCAAACTTTTGTAAAAAAACTTTGTGCACCTAACCTATGTTAAATATGGAAATAATCACAGGCATGCCATGTGTCACAGCTGACACTCTAATCTGTTCTGCAGCTTTGAATCATCACTCACAGCAAATGGCCTCAGAATCTAATCTATAGACTTGCATGAAAAATGGCACCGTGCGATTGGATGTGAATCGGCGTCTTTTAACCTGATCAAACGACACCAGGGAGGCCACCGTCGCTCCCCAAAACCACAATATCCTCAGCTTTGAAATGTAAATTTTTCTTTTTGAAACGAAGAGATAAAAGTTGAAATAAATGAAAGAGATGAAGTTGAGAGGAAAGCTTTAAAGACGATAAATAAAGCATTTTTTTTCCCCCAATAAGGCCTTTGCCTTTTAAATGAAAAAAAGAGGGACAGTTGCGAGCACTTTGTAGAGACCAGCTGTGTGCAGCCTTGGATCCGGGGCAGAAACAGGGCCTGTGGCCAACAACCCACGAGGCGACGACCGGGCCAGCTCCGGAAGCTTTGCCACCCCTGACTGCAAGCCAAGATTAGACGTAAGAGCGAGAGATATCTTTTGTACTCGCGCTCAGCTATCGGGGCACGTGACCTCGGCTGTGAAAGCACACTTCAGATGTCGCCGTCAAATGCTTTATTTCACCTCGCTGAGCTCTTCTGAGGCTTCTTTATCCTCAACCAGCAAAGCGTCCAGGTGCTCTGCTTTGAATAATAACAGAATGACAACTATTAAAACGACTGAGGGGATCCGTGACATTGAGAGTGGGCAGCCGCAGTAGGTTGATAGGTTGCTATGTTTCATACATGGATCCAGGCAGCAAATCAGTTATTTCTGAATGAAGCCCTTTCCGGAGTGCCGCTGTCCATGAACCTTATAAAGTGTTGATGGAGCCGGAGGAGAGCTGCCAGCCCGGAGTTTCTTCTTTATTTGCTGAACTGTGTGTGTGTCATCATAGAGACGCTCACCACCACCCAACACTGTGGGCCAGAGGGAAGAGGAGAGACAGGAGGAGGATACAGAAAGGGGGGAGAGCGAGAGGAAAAAACAGAAACAAAAGCAGTGTTGTAACCGGACACGGGGCTTTGGTTTGGGGGATGTTGGAAGGGGGAGCAAAGTGGGGGGAAGGGAGTAATTAAAAACACAAGCCTGTGATTGGGTTTTTTTTTTTTAACACCGTGCCTTGGAAATGGGTTTTCTCACACAACAATTATTGAAAAACATTTGCGCATGTGGTCCACACACACACACACACACACGAGCGTGGAAGTACAGCAAACGTAATGAATGTTAATAACTTGGGGCTCAGACCACACTGAGCTGTAAACACACACAGGCAGGCTTTCACCGTCTTTTTGTCTCCGGGGCTGTAGAGGTGAGGCTCGGCATACAGATGGCCGCCCTCCCCGCCTGCAGGAAGGCCGGGCCCCTGCAGTGACAGCACATCCTCTGAGGTCTGAGGGGGAGAAGTGTGGGGTGGATTTCTGCAGGCCTGGAGGTCCAGCCCAGGGAGACAGCTGGTTCCCACACTGCAGAGTGTCGAGTGTATGGACGGATTCCCAAACACCAACACTGTGCTTGTTGTCTCCACATTTCCCCCCTCCTCTCTCCTCCCCCCTCTGCCCATCGTCTCCCCTGCATCTCTTATTCTCTCTCACACTCTCCTACCTGACTGTTTTTTTTTACATCCTCGCCCTCTCTCTCCTCTCCTTGCAGTTTCAATCCAACTCTTCAGACTGCTCTTTCACCGTCACGTCTCTTCTCTCACTCCTCTCTCTTTTCGTGCCTTTTTTTTTTTTTTTATGGCTGAGCTGACTGTTGGGATGCAGTGTGAGAAACAGTGGGCCTCATTTTGGTTGCTCGTGTTCCCATGCTGGCAGGAGAATGAGACGCCATGAGTTGCCGGGGCTACGAGTCCCGCGACCGCAGACATGTAGAAACTCGGACTTTGGTGGGCCGAAAAGGACGACCAACCAAACAGAGGGGAAGCGATGCTGGCAACTTAGCTCAGTTTAATGGAGCGTCTTTAGGCCGACTGCTGTTCGACATGGCGCTACCATGAAAGCAAACTTGTGACTTGAGGTGTGTTTGTCGGATGTTGCTGCCAGCTGCAGAGATTTGTGAAGTAGTGGGCAGACATGAGGCCTACCTGTGAAATCTGTACTGTTAGAAGAAATGATCAAATAAACAAAATTACATTTGAACCAGTTTCAAAGTGATATTAGGTGTCAATGCTGGTTGATCAGAAATCTGGATGGTAAATTAAAAGTCTTTTTTCAAATCTTTGTGGTTTGAGGTTTTTGTCTGGAGAAAACTTCAGATAGGAAGAAAATAAGGGAAGAAAGAAATCCACTGAATACAAATCAAATCAGCTCACTCATTGTAAAGATTCATCCACACATGCATTTGAAACTATTTGGGGTTCAATGTCTTGCTCAAGGACACTTGGGCACGCAGCGTGGAGGGTCTCGGTGCTCGAATGACTTGGTGGCTCACAGCAGATCCGCTCTGCAAGCTCAGCTCCAGCCGCCTCTGATGAGAAAGCTGATTTCTTATCAGCAGTAGATTAAATAAACAGGACATGCTGAGATAGGGGCTTCTTTATTTATCCAGCAGAAGAGAGCCAAAATGTTGAACGAAAGAATTTAGAAACAGGAACGAGAGTTTTTTTTTTTGTATTTACTTAACATCTGGTAGCTTCAAGTGAATGATTAATACTGAGACATGCGTAGAGAAAGCATTAAGGCGAGGAAAGAAAAGGAGAGAACTGAAAAAGAGAGGGATGAGTAAGTGAATGTAGTCAGCGCCTTCAGGCTGTGGTCAGAAGTTCTGATGAGCGGACTGACGTTATGGGAAACCGATTTTACTGTCACCAAGACAAACACTCGCTGCTATCTTATCTCATGTCTGCTTTAGTAAGGGGAGTGTAATGATCCCTCTCTTTGAATCTGCTCACTCGAGGTCATCTGTGAAAAGCCGGAGCAGCGTTCGGACCACAATCACTTCATTTGCCAAACAAAATAACTTATCAGGAATTTGGCACACTTGGGTGTATCGGAAGTTGGGTAGTTCACTGAAACATACTGTGGTTACAGCTGAGAGGTCCAGAGCAAAGAGGACACAGAATATTTGTGTATTTATTTGTTTATGCTGGAATATCACATGGACATATGGACAAAATTAACAAAATTATCTTTCATTGTGTTGTTTTTATTTCCTTCCCAGAATGCCATGGTGTCCTTCAAGGAGCTGTGCGGCCTGACCCCGGCGGCCAACATGAAGCAGTGCATCCTGACGGTGTCGACCTGGCTGATGAACAGCGAGCGGACGCTGAGGGTGATGGTGGACCTGAGCGAGTCGTACCCCACCATGGAAGCTCAGGGTCCCGTTCCCGAGCTGCTGCGCAAAGTGCTCAACGCCTACGACATGGTAAATTAACACACACACACACACACTCACACGGAAAGGCGTGCAAACCAGCCTGTGATGCAGTCAGGCGAGAGGGAAATGTTTGTAAAAGATCTTTTGAACAAATATGATCTGCATGCATGGGCGACGATGTGATATTTTATGTGACATCTTAAGTATCTACATTATATGAAGATAAAATGTCAAAGCACTCAGACATTTAAGTACGATAACAGAAGCTGCCCTGCGTGCTCTTTCTGCTTTATGCATCTCTTAATAGTTGACACGCTTACAAAAATAAAATGGCATTAAAGAAACAAAGAAGACTTTAGCTTGCTCTCTCCCTCACTTAACAGTAATTTGCTTATCGTTTGATTCAAGAACTCCCACAGCTGACTGTGTTTGATAAGGCCTAAAAAACACCTATTTGACCAGTCAGGCTGTCAAGCTGCTGCTACCCGTTGCATAATGTCACGTGTCCTCCTCCATCCTGCATCCTCTCTTACAAGAACATTGCATTTTTCACCACTTGACATTGGCGCGGCCCAAACGGGGGTTGGAGCACTCTGTCTGTAATTAGTTATCACCCGCTGTTTCCTCCCCTCTTCCTCTTCTCCCCCCGCGAGGCTTCGGCGAGAACGCGGCGATGTGGGTCACGAGCGCGGAGCAAGGTTGTTGCGTCCACGCCGCTCAGATGATCGCCGCGCCTGCTGCTGCTGACACCTACAGGAGCGAGTCGACACCAGGCGCGAGGCAGCCAGAAGCTCCAAATAGAAACTCACTTTGGTTTTTATGAGGCTTTGCAGCGAGGCGGGAGGCTCGGCACTGTCAGAACAGCTCTCACGCTCCAGTCCACACACAAAAAAGAGTTTCTGAGGACGAGCAGAAAAGCAGGCTCTGAATCCATGTTTTTAGAGTTTTTGAGAGAAAATGTGGATTCTCAGGACTTTGGAGCCAAAAAGGTGTCACCATTTTACCTCGCTGGATATTTGTGAACTTATAAATAAGAATGATCACAATTGTTCATCTGATGTCACCCTCAGGTCTCATCGCTTTCACCAGCGCTGACCCTCCTCTATGGTGAACGATGCCAGTGGCTTTTAGTTTTCAGGAGCCATGTTATCGTCTAATGAGATAACATGATGGTGCACACACACTACACACACTCTCATCTCGAGGCTCCGGCCTGGCCAGCTGCTGAGCGTTTGCTCCCTGAAGATTGGCCCGTTGTGCCCACTCAAAAAAACAGAAGAACCAGTGTATGCACGAGTGTGTGTGTGCGTGTGTGCGCTCGTGCTGAGCGTTTGCTCCCTGAAGATTGCCCCGTTGTGCCCACTCAAAAAAACAGAAGAACCAGTGTATGCACGAGTGTGTGTGTGGGCGCTCGTGTGTAAATGTGTGCGACATCACGGAAGCACAGCTGCCAACTCTGTTTACTGTAACATATCAATGTGCAGCGGATGTCCTCGGTCCACCCCATGTGGGCTGCAGCCGGCCGGCGATGTGACCCTGAGCTGAACACGTCAGCACACTGAGGTCGAGCTCACACACACACACATCTGTACATTTATATACTGCATAAAGACACGCAGAGGTTCAGAGCAAGGACTTCTATTTACACTCACTGTTTTGTGCATTCAGCGGTCACACATAAAGAAATGTGTGACAGTGGAGGCAGAGGTGCTGGTTTAAAGCCTTTATTAGAAATTGTGTTACCTCCATCACTGCTACAAATCTCACCTGTGTACACAAGTCACATCTAATGTGTGAAGCTCTTCTTTTAAATGAAGGCGCATCAGATAATTAACTGTGTGCTCTTCTTTTTTATTCTCAAGATCTTTATATCAAAACAACAAAAAGGCACAATAAAACACACCCATGCATTACTGTGTGAGAGTCCACTTCCTGTCTCCCATGCTCCAACAGGAGTGTGAATCTTCATTAGCTTCCTCCTCAGTGCTGCAGGGCCGGTCCAGCTGCTCCTCCTCAGCCTGGGGGGGTGGCAGGTCGGCGTTTAGGTCTCAAAACGCAGCGTCGTGTTGGTCAGCTGAAAAACTCGAGGTGAAAAAAAACAAAAATACGTTTCTGTTTGGTGTCCTCATGGAGCAGACACGCATGTGATTTCAAAGCAGACATTCAGAGTGAGAATCGATCAAGTACGCTGTGTGCAAAGAACAAATATACTGTCAGATACAGTGAAACAAGAAGACAAACTGCCCAAAGAAACTCAAATATAAAGCTATTATGGACTGTCAAAAGATGAGAATCTACATACAGATCAGACTGAATAGAGGAATAAAATATTAGAAAACTGTGACAATCCCATCGTGACATTGAATGTCTTGTTGAAAAATGAATTTACTGTAATATAAGAGCAAATTCCCACATTTTTGGCATTTTTCACCAGAAAATATTACTTAAACAACTCATTTTCTTTTGAAGAAAGAATTAAGCGACTAATCTTGCAGCTCTAATAAATAATGTTACCCTACATAGATGTTAATGTGCATGAACTGAGAGCCTGCGTACAGTCTCTGCTGTTTCTCTATCATGTGAGAGGCATGTGAGTGTTAAGCTCTGCACTTACGAGGCTGTAATACTTAACAGACGGCTTACAGCTGAGCTTTTCTCATGAATTCTATCTCTTATACTTCCATACAAAGCAAATAAAACCTGAACTATGTTGTTTACACGCCCAATTAATCGAGAAGAATCTGCTTCCTCTGATTATGATCTTGCCCCAATTAAAGTAATCAGATAAGGACATTTACATGACAGCTATGTTGCTTTAATTGGGTTAAGACTGAATTGTCTGTAAACATGAGGATCACGCCTGCGCTCACAGTCTCTCAGATGTCACCAGGGTAGGATGTAAAGATGTGATGCAGACTAAATCGATCTCTTCTTTGTCTCCCAGATGATCCAAACCAGCAGAACGCTGATCGAGTCGGCCGACGTCGTCTACTCCAAGCTCACACAAGCACAACGAGAAGGTACGAAGGCCTTTTCTCTCAGGTTAACCACAGCAGTGATGCTTAACACAGCCTGATTTTTTTTGTTATGCCTGAAAAGTAGCGAACATTTCTGTCATTTTTAGAAGATTTTTCTTTGCAAATGAAGCTTCAATTTCATGCAAAAAAGAAAGGCAGGAAAAGGTAGATCTGCTGTGCTGCTGTGAGGAAGATGACTCACTTTTCAAGGACGACATTTGTATCAGACACTAATGAAACCGCCTCACTCGGCTGGGACGAGTCTTTGAGTTTATTAAGAAAAATAAAATCAAAAGGCACAAAGCAACTTGAATTTTGGGGGGGATAAATACTTTAGTCTCTTCTGCTTTTCGTGTGCAGGTGCGAACATGCATCTGCAGCCTGCACGTATTATCTATGACGTCCGCTCGCCTAATAGAATGAGCGCAATGTATCAATGCAGCGTCTCCATCAACATCAACAGCAGCGGCATCAGTGAGTCAGCACCGAGTAGTTATCACGTCAGTGGGCAGGTGAAAACAATCAGCCAGCCACACAGACAAAGAGCATGGACATCCTTTGAGAGGAGGAGAGACCTGAAAAGGTTTGACAGAGTGTGGAGTGAGAGGGGGAGGATGGATGGCAGAGCAGAGAGAGGAGGATGGAACTGAAGAAGCATTTCATCAATATGCCATTTTTTCAAAAGGGTGCTTAATAGAAGAGCTCCGGCCTTTTTAGGGGTGAGGATAAAATTGACCATAATAAGATCATTAGGAGAGAAATGGCTTCAAATCAAGAAATCCTGTGGCTTGTCTTCTCCAGCCTCTTTTACATTCAGCGCTAATTGTTCCTCATTTGCCTCGCTTCTTTACCGCGCAGCAGAGCCTCTGCTGAAGAGCTGCTCCAACAGGAGCACATAGTTTTAATGCTGACAGCTTCACTTTGCATGTTTATTGTGCCTCATATATTGATGCTGTAGGCCACCAAAGGCAGCTGAGACAAAAGAGAAACCTGCCTGTTGTGGAGCTTACAAGAGCTGGTGTACAAATGGGCAGCCATGTGTGGTCTCTGTGTGTTTTGTGTGTGATGAACCCAAAGAAGGCAGGGAAGGCTCACTCGCTGGCACATACTAGTGATGGGTCCGGCAACACCGATGCGTCGGCGCGTGTGTCGAGCTCACAGAGCGAAACCTTGTGTCGGTGCGCGTA
>JBAJHX010000039.1:3473932-3494175 GCA_037176925.1 Amniataba percoides | reverse complement strand
AGGCCTTTGATT
Source organism: Amniataba percoides (assembly GCA_037176925.1). Classification (NCBI taxonomy): domain Eukaryota; kingdom Metazoa; phylum Chordata; class Actinopteri; order Centrarchiformes; family Terapontidae; genus Amniataba; species Amniataba percoides. Next base: position 3,494,163 of record JBAJHX010000039.1, on the reverse strand, counting down.
GGACCTGACACTTTTGCCCTCGCCTGTAAAAGTGTGCTCTCCTCATCAGCTAAATGCTGTTGTGACAAAGCCATAATCACAATGACGTGATCTGAAACAAGGAGCCCGGACTAACCTCTTCCCCTCTAACTTACCTTTGGGTTTAAATTGAAGCGGCCTGGAATGAGTGGATCCATCCAGAAACTGCAGTTTGGGGTTACTGTGGCTCTCACTTCCCAGCAGCCCCTCCTCCTTCTCCTCTTCCCTTCCTGTGTTCAGTTTATGCCCCGTCATTATTGCAGCTAATCAGTTTAATTTGGGCAGTGAAGCTGACGTGTTGATGAGGATGGAGAGGTGCTGGACGATCCCCCCTGGGCACTATTGATGGCTCGCCATCACACACGCCGCTAATGTGGGACCAGATAGACAGCTGGGATGCACACTCTGGCACCTCCAGATGCTACCACTGTGTGTGTGTGTGTGTGTGTGTGTGTGTGTGTGTGTGTGTGTGTGTGTGTGTGTGTGTGTTTGTGTCTGCGTGCATTCTCCGCGGTGCACTCGGTTATGTGTCTGCATGCATATCTAATCTGTTTGTGTATGGAGAGCACAACTCCCACTCTCCCTTCTTCGCTCGCCTTTGCTCCACTAGCTTCCAAAAATGGCTTTCGTTCACCAGTACTACAGACAATTTCAAACATTTTCTTTTTGAATTTTTGTGTCCATGTTCAGGTAAATGTGTGAGAATGATTTGGAGCTGTGAGTGAATACTACCAACTACACATTTACTCAAGCACAGTGCACTGTTTTAAGGTGTATTTTACTTCAGTATCTCTATTTTATGCTACTTTATTTCAGAGGGAAGGATTATGATTTATTCCACAACTTTATCACTATAGTTACACACAAAATATGATGCATTTGCACAGATTTATTGGCCTTGCATATCCACACAGGTGTTTGCAGATATTAAAGTTAATCATGCCTGCTTGGGTTGGACCTGTACAAAGCTCTGCTGGGATTTACACGACCCCGCAAAAACACCGACTTGGCTGCAACTTGTCTAACAGGAGATGTCGATCGACCCCGGGTTCGGGAACCCCCCGGGAACAGCGGCTGAGAGGGGGAGGAGGCAGCGCTTTGTTGATTTATTGATACATGCGTCTCTGTGTTTTCTGCATCTACGGTTTGAACAAATCCCCGCGTCCTGGCATGTCGAATCAGGCTGCGGATCACGTGTAAGCTTGCCATATGAGTTCAGGAGCTGCCGCCTTCCTGCAAGCGAGACTGCGCTTATTTATTAATGTCCCCTCGCATGCAAAGACTCTCTCTCTGTCTGACCACTGCGACTCCATTGGTATGGTTTGAAGACACTCCACATGGACTCCATTACCATGGGAATCAAAAGGATAAAGGCATACCCCCCCCCTTTGTATTCCTTGGCTTTGTACAGTCATTGTTCTCCAGGATCATCAGCAGCTGGAAAATCCCTCTCTCTATTCTCAAAGATGATTTTCTGCCAGGGCTCTGCAGCGTGTATGACTTAAGATAGATTAATAAATCACAGGCTGACTCTTTCATTCTTTGTGTTTTATCATCTCTTTCTTTCATCAGATCCTGTTTGGAGATTCTGTTTGATTTCATTGTATACTTCCCTTTATCTCTGCCTCTATCTGCCTCTTTGTCCTGTGCACATGTATTTGGATCATAAGTGGTGCTGCTGCAGTTCTCATTACAAATTTTATTGAAAAAAAACACCTCTCTGCACTGTGCAGGGACTGTAAGTCTTCACTGAGACGTGTGCATGTTTCTTCTCAGAAAAGACACATTGTTGTCCCCCCCAAGTCCTCCCGTCTATCTCAGCGCTCATCCTCTCTGTTTGTGTTTCCACCAGAGAAGCAAAGCATAAGATCCTGTCTCAGCAGAGTGCGCCATGGGGCCACATCTTGTTTATTAACTCAAATTTCACAGCATTTAAGTGACAGTAAGAAACTGTGGGACGGTGGGGTGGGGGTGGATGCTTAATAATTGGGAAATTAAATGCTCAAAGAGGCTGTATTGCGACAGGCTGCCTGCAGCTAATTTCATCTCATCCGGCTCTCTTGTCAGCCTCGATCCCCAAGTCCTGTGATCGCAAACCACCTCGGCTCAGATCGGCTCCAGCAGCAGCCCATTAACTACACCAGATTACAAGATCCAATCAGCCCTAAACCCTGTTAACACAACTTTCAGGCTCAGAAACAGATATTCTGCAATAGTTCTACACTACTAAATTACACAGAAAGAGGTCCTTTTTTTGATAGGGTGAGTCTGATGGCCACTTCTTGGCCTCTTGATGTGTTTTGTGGTGCTGCAGGTTTTTTAATGTTCTTGTAGTAAGTGTCAAACATGGATGTAATTTAACTTGCATGCATTTGGAAACCTAAAGTACAGTACTTTGAACAGGAGACCTCACTTTTCTGTTTGGCTTTTGATGCCCTGAAATCACACGAGGAGCTCTGCTTGTATGTGGAAATGTGCACATGATTCAAGACATCTGTGCTTTTAAACCTCGATGCTTGCACCAACAACAATTCTGCTAAGCATGACATACTTTTAGTGTTGAATACTAGACCAAATCATTTTGTTATTAAGCATGATATTGCTGATATTGCTGTTATGTACTTGTTATCTCTACTCTTAACCTTTAGATAAACAAAAAGAAAGTCTGCTGCAGGGCGCAGGTAATCCTCCTGCCCTCCCCACAAAAATCAATTTAATTAAAGACCTCGCTTGACAACAGTGGTGCTGTATCTGTCTGCTGGTTACTGAAAAGAGCTGAGGACCAGAGAATGAATGACTTACGGTGACAGGCTTTGTGTGAATTATGCCAGTTTTAGGTTTCGTCAATGTCTCAAATCCGGGGTGGCCCAGGGGGGGTCAGCTGTCAGGGACAGACTGACAAGCAGGCCGAGACACACGGCTTTAGGAGGAGTTTACTCTCAAAGCTCAGAGGATTAGCGAAGGTCTCCCTGGGCCGAATGAAGCCAGAACTACTGATAGACCAATTAAAGGTTAGCCAGCATTGCACTACCTTGATTTTACCTCCATTGGCAATGCGGCACATTGTAAGGTGAACTGCGACCGTGGCCTTTATGGTGTAAGGAGCTCCGGAGATGAGATAAATGTGAACATTAGATATTAGCACATATTTAAGGACAGTTTCTGCTCTTAGAAAATCTAAATCATGAATCTTGTTGTCAAAATGTTTTTTTTTTTTCAATACTCTTTAAAACATGAAAAATTGTTGCATTGCACCTCAAGCAAACTTTTTTTGTTCATCTGTGTCTGTGTCCAGGTCTGGACTTCCACGAGGACCTGCATCGCATCGGGGCCAAAGAGGGTCTGAAAGGCCGCAAACTTCAGAAGGCCATGGAGAGCTACGCGTGGAACATCACCGTCCTCAAGGTGAGCCGGCCTGGATGACGGCCGGCATGTGGCCCTCAGCACAACACAGACTAATGAGCATAACAGAGACCGCATACTCTTCGGGGACCACAACCAGCTGGATAAGCAATCTTAGGCCTTGTTGCTGAGATTAAACAACATAGTGTCTTAAGGAAGCTCTCTGGGCTAATTGTATTTGCCTCCTCTCTAATCCTTAAATCTCTTAATTAATTACTGTTGATTCCAAGTTCAGCTATTTTTTATTTGCCCATGTAACTGTCTTTACGAGCCATGATAGGATTGTTCACGCTTGTTTGCACACACACACGTGCTGCCGTATTATTTCTCAGAAGAGTACACGCCTCAAAGGTGATGCTCGGCAAACCGTGCTCTCGTCTGTGCCTGCCCCGCGACGCGGCGAGATAAGCTCGCCCAACGCCCTCATCTCATCGCCTCCGTGAACACCGGTGCTACTACTGGCACTGATAAAGCACCACATGCTGCTCCGACCGCGCTCTGCACAGCGGGCCTGTTTTGCTAAATAAAGACAGAGCAGCCCGGATATTTTTATCTCATCTCATCGCCCTGAAATCATTTAGTATCGAGTGAAGAAGCTCCCTCGGCTGAGCTTTTTTGCTCGTGTGTCAGGTTGGGCGGATGTTTGATCGTTTGACTCTCCTTTGCCTTTTCATGTCTGTCTTATCAGAGAGGAAGATGGCAAAGATTAGGCCTGCAACTAACAATTACGCTCATCAACAATAAAACCATCAAGGATTTTTTATATTAGCTGATGCACAAATAAGTGCAACAGCCTGATTTATCTGAATTAAGCTTCACTGCATTGGGAAACGTGTGTGCTTAAGTAGCATAACAGATGGACGCCCAAATCTAATCCCTACCTCCCTCTACAACCGTCGCTCCTAAACTCACCCAGCTCTCCTCAAGTCTCTATCACGTCCTTTCCCGGTCTTCTAATTTTGTCCATCCCCCCCCATCGCAAACATTTGGTGTGAGCTTCTGCCCGTTTGCCAAGGCTGGCAGCCATGCCCGGTTATTTCACCTGTCAACCTCCCCAGATCCTCAGCAGGCCAGGAAGTGCTCACTGCTAGATGATAGGAAAGGAAGAGAGAGAGAGAGAGAGAGAGAGAGAGAGAGAGAGAGAGAGACGTGTCTCCTCTCCCTCTCTCACCCTCTGTTTTCCCAAACTTGCTCTCCGCCGGGCGGGGGCTAGAGGGCTATCATGGTGAATGAGGGTATTGGCCTGCTTCTGCCCGCGATACCAGCCTGTCACTCATCGCGCCTCCCTGTCAAGAGAGTACGACTGACGGGAGGAGAGGCTTTGAAGTGAGTGTGAAGCATATTGTGGACCCTTTCGAGAGGAATAACAAGCTCCAAAAACATGTTGCGCCTCGTTGTCTCGAAACAAACGTCCCTTTAGTCTCTGCTATAATGAACTGCTGCTGGCATTTTATTACATAACTATTCAAGATGAACCTTTTTCTCTCTCCGTCGTATAGATTTGTTTTGTTCTTTATCGATGAGTTCCACTCACACACCTCATCTACTTCTGCAACCAAAGTAGTACACAGCAAAGGCATGTTATATTTTTATCTGTATTTTTGTTTTGGTAAACAAGGAGGAGATTATGATAGGATTTAAGTATAGTGGTGGGATTTAATGCCTGCCCTTACCCGGGCTTAGACCCCCTGTGGATAGCTTTAGGCCGGCTGTAGGGGGTGAACGTACCCGAATACAAGTGCTGTTGTGATTTGGCTCTGGCAGCAGAGGACCGGTTTCTCACTGTCTTATTTTATGCCTGGTGAGTCATGACTTACATAATTTTTTTTTTTTTGAAAACATATGACTTATTCATGCTTGCCTTTTGCGTGCTGCAGTGGTTCAGGTAAAAGGCCACTTGCGGCGCGTTTGCATCACCTGGGAGTGGAGTGCTGGGCTTCGTGCACAGGGCAGCGCCTTTTGCTTGCTCTTCTGCAGAATCTCAGCCTGCCTCGTGGCTCGGAGAACTTTATCCCTTTCGCCATTTACACTTCAGTCCGGTGCAGAAAGGGTCAGCGTGTGCCTCTTCACAGCGATGTTAACTTAACGAGCTGTCACAGCGGGTCAGTCCAGAGTCCGGAGTGAAGTTCATCAGGAGGGAGGGAGGGAGGGAGGGGAAATATGTAGATTCACAGACGAGAAGGCAGCTGCTTTCAGCTTGCTTGGTGAACAGATGTTGGGGGGAAAGGCAGTGTTGGAGCAGACACGCTGAAAGACGGCGGGTTGTGGCGAGGCTGGAGGCCTGAGGGGAAGAGTCGAGGATTTAAAGGCTGTAGAAGTGGAGGGCGTTTTTAAAAGCATGCGGTCAGATGGCTTTCTTTTTTTTCAGCCAGTTCTAATAATGTGAGCACCTCTCACACACAGAAACGACGACCTGTGGAGAATACTCCACCACGTTTCCACATGGCAGAGACAGCCAGCTTAAGGAGGCAGGCAGCCATGGCAGCGGCCCAGATTGACTTGACGGTGCTGTAAAGCAGGATGCCAGCCCTGACCACTTCCTCCACATATGGCAGGGATTCATCTCTGGGGCGCTCCCAAATAAAGAGCAGAAATGTAGTATAACATTATCACCATATGACAGCACTATCCACCAGCTGAGAGGAGCCGTAGGAAGGGCTGGCAGGATCCCAAAAGCCTCTTTCTGTGGCTTTATACTGCCCCCTTCTGTATTTTATGAGTTAATGCACTAAGGAAAAATAAACCTATGTCACTTTTTTATGATTTTTCCCCTCAGTTCATCTTGTGAGATTAAAATCTTCAGACTACAGGTAGCATAGAACTATATAATAATATGTAACTCAGATAGACTGAGAATAAAATGTTTTTTGTTAAAATCTTAACGTGTTGCTGACAAAGCCGTCTCTCTTTTTGTCTCCATCTCAGGGCCAGGCTGACCTGCTGAAGCACGCGAAGAGCGAAGCTCTGGACACTCTGCGTCAGATCCACTGCGCGGCTCAATCCTGCGGCCTCAGTAAGAACGGAGCCGCCTCCCCGCAGCTGCAGCACCATCCTCACCACCAGCCGCCGCAGCAGGTCCAGATCCAGCAGCAGCCTCAGACCAAGGCCCCCCCACAGCCCCCGCCACAGTCCCAAACTCAGCCCCCGTCCCAGACCGCACCTCAGGCCTATCTCCCCCCTCTCCCCCTGCACCATCCCCAGCTGCCAGTCCCCCCTCCTCCCATTCAAACTTTCTCAAAACCGCCGGCCTATCCTCAACCTCCTCCCCTGCCGCAGCTCCAGAGCCAGCAGCAGAGGGCGGCGGGACCTCTGGACGCCATCCCCGAGAGGGAGACGGTCGGCGACGATCCGGTGGGATCCTGCTGACCCGCAGCCTGTGCCCACAGAGAATCCCACCCACAGAGAGACAGAGAGAGCGAGACAGGCACCGGCAAGCAGGAGGGTGCAGACAGGAAGCAGGAGGCGGCCGAAAGAGCGAAAGAGGCGGCGATGGCGAGGAAGACTCGCCGCGTCAGAAGCGAGACGCAAGTCTGATGAGGAGAGCTGGCAAAAGGATAAAGGAAAGTGAGACCTCCCACTTCAGTCACACATTTCGAAACAGGGCGGAAAACAGCAGAGACATTCACATAATCATGTTTTTTTTGGGGAGATAATCTTTAAGTCTCTTCTGTTTTCCCTCTTGTGAAAAGCCAAAAGGGTAACAGCTGGTTATGAACCTCTGGCACGTTTCTCTGCAGAGGAAAACGTGCAGCAGTTGGATCAGTGAGTTAGATATTTCTCTCTCTCTCTCTAGTTAGACGCCCCTCCACTATGTACTCTTGCTCTGTGGGTACAGGCTTTACCTCACATTCGGCATCTTCTGCCACACATTTGCCTTTTTCATTTCCAGAGACTCCTCTGCGCGTCTTTGAGCTTTTATTTTCTTCACGCTCACACTCTTCCCCTCTTCCGTCTTGTCTTAGAAATAAAAGCTAAGTGCAAAACCTCCCCTCACTCCTTTCAGCGAAGAGGACGCCATTTTATTATTTTTTTAAATGTTATTTTAAGTGCACAAAGTAGGCTGAGCTCTGAAGGAGTCACAGACGAGCATTTCAGCACAAACCAGAGCTAAAATAGAAAATGAGCAAACCACAGCTGTTGACGTGTTCACACTGATGCTCGTTTTATCATCCCTCGCTGGTGTCAACCTCCATCGAAGCCCCCGCCCCCCCACCACACCACGCCACGCATCTCCGGGTGTCATTCTTTAGGATTTCAGTTCTTCGGCGTTCCCGGACTCTCCCCACAGGGTCTCCTCGTCTCCTCCCTCGGGGGCTGTGTGTGTGTGACGTCACGTGAGTTGGTGTTTTGGTCCCCAGGGCGGAGCTCACCAGCCAATCACAACTGGAATATCTGACCCCGCCTGTTAGAGGTCAGCCGGAGCGTGGTACTGCTGTCAATAAAATCACAAAATAAAGTGAATATAGATGTATACTGTATGTAAAATGTACGAAAGGAACATATATTGCTAATAAATCTTGCAGACACAGATGTTAATGATTGATATTATAATAATTGTCGTTAGTTCTATTGATATTCTGATTCTTTTTTTAACATTACTTCCACATATACAGTGATTTGACACCTGTTGTTCTGTGGTGCATATCAGGACAAACCAGTGCATGTGGGACTGGAACGAAAGGATTTACGGGTTAGCGCCACGACACGGGGGGTCAAACAGTAACCTGACGTGTGTTTCACTGCAAAGTGAGTGTGCATTCTGTAAGAGCTCCTTTTAAGTGGCCCATTAAAACTGGCTTCATTGTTTATCCTGTCTCCTCTCGTTTATTTCTCCTGACGCGGATGTATCACATGAGGATGCTAAATGAGCTCGTTTATAATTTGACTTGAATGTCAGTAATCTGAACCAGGCACCACATCAAAAGCACATCAGCATCAGGTGTGAGACACTGATTGTGACAACACACATATTACAGCCATTATCCAATAGATTTTAAATCCCATCTAACCAATTATCCAAAGGCGGTTGCACACCTGTTCTAGGTGACTTTATGTGTGATCTGCCTGTCTTGAAGGTTGGTCTGTTTACCAAATTAAAGGCTGCGTATCCATCAGTATGCTCCGTCTGTCCCTGATTGCAGACGGGGACTGTCCTTGAACCGAGGAGCACCTGATCCAACTGCAAATGAATGGACGTGTCTACGCTGTTTTAAATCTCTTGCTGAATGACTGAGTGAAGTAGGTTTTTCATTTATTTTTTTATTGCGTTCAAACAGCCATCGCTCTGGAACATTTTGAAAGCGGCTTTCACAGCGAATCTAAAGTGATCAATAAAGCCTTCCAAAAGCTTCATCGATCGCTTTTAATGCATTGTGACGCAGTTTTAATTCTCTCGATCTGAATTTCTTTTCACATCCATAAAAAGGAAGGCAGGTACAGTGAAGAATTATTTATTTTTATTATCATGAATCTCAAATGAGTCTCTTTAAAGCAATGCTTCCTATTGTCCATGAGATGACAACAAATGTTCAGTAAATTGTTCGTGAGGATGGAGAAGAATTCAAATTGACAGTCTGAGAGTCAATAATTGCTTTCAAGTGATTTTTATCATCCTGTTATGTTCACTTGTGCATGTGCCAGTAGTTTAAAGTGTATAAAACATATCACTGGAGCTAAGAGTTGTTTCCAAAGAGAACAGGCCTCTTTTTTTAAATGATGAAAATAATCCTGTAAAAGTTTTGGGCTCCTTTTCAGCCAATATATTCATCAACCCACATAAACATCTCTGTGTAGGAGCAAGAAAAAGAACAAAACCATTGTTGGTGTGTCATTATGTCACCTTTTGTACCCGAGAATAAAGCCCATAGAAACTCATTAGCATTAGTTTTGAATGAGAACAGAAAAGAGGCACCTGGGCTTTTTTTCCTAGATTTCTATTTCAGTGCTCACAGGACACATTGGTTAATTGACTTCTGTCTCTCATGACTCATTATGACGGTATGCTGTCGTAAACCTTTGGCATGCAGCCACAAAGAAATACCTGCAGTTCATCAAAGGTCCAGAGAAGAGCCTTGGAGATGATCTGCCACCGAGGGCTAATTAACGGCAGCGAGTCTGACATCAACCCCTCAAATGAGCAAAAAACAAGAGAATTAGGAGGCTTTGTGTCATGCTTGCGGTTGGCCTGAATGACGTCCAACGGCGTGGACGTCGCTGAACAAATATAACAGACACTCGTTCTTCCTCCTGAGGAGACGAGGTGATCAGATGATTCCCCCTCACACGAGTCAGAAGATGACGTGGTTCCCCTCCAACTTCCAGAGAGCTGCCGGGATGGACACATCTAACAAGGTGAGACAGCTTCAATTTGATTTGATTCATGGAAAAATTAGAGAGCAATTTTTTTTTATGATATTGAAAATGAAGGGCTGTTACAAAGTACAGGTTAGTTGGTGCACACGTCTTTGCACTTCTGTAGAAATGTTCCTTTACACATCCATCCATTGGCCTCAACAAGATGGAAACATCTGACTTCAAAGTGTTTTTTTTGTTGTGCTTAATTACATTTCACTTGATGTAGTGAGTCAACATAAATTATTGAAAGTGCAACACAGTTTGTATTTCACTCTGTATTACAGAGTCCTTTCCAAAAGCTCTTCTTTTGGACAGATTTTAGACTCACTCGTTGATCATGGGATCAATATAGCGCACAAGCTGCACATTTTAAAGAGCTTAAACGCCTTCTGGGGGATGGTCAGGCAGGTGGTCGTGAGTAATCAGTGTCTTCATGGTAATTCAATTTTCCATGTCTGTCAAAGGATTTCAGTCAGTCCAGCCTAAAATGTTCCTCATGTTTTCATCTATCTGTTTCTACAAGAATAAACACCAGTTTGTCTGACATTTAGGCAGATTTCTTAAACATGATTGCTCGTTCAGTCACCACCTTTTTTTTTTTTTTTTTTTACTAAAGATTAAGGTTTTAGCTTTTTTATGTGGAGTAAATGTCAGCATGTCACTGGGGATTCAGTGATTCATATCCTTCATGCATGGATAAATAATTGTGCAGAGAGACGATTTCCCAACAGCTGCTCGTGGTAAAACTTGTGTGTGTGTAATAAATGTCAGCATCAAGTTTATCAATCAACATTAAAAATACACCTTGGAGATTAAACCAGTAGGAATTATTGTTATGTGAGGAATTATTTAAAGATACTTTCTGCAGCTCTTCGGCCAACAGGTTGAATTCTTGTGTCTGTTTTTTGTTTTTTGGGGTTTTTTTGGTTGGGTGTGTCATCTAATGGGGTCATTTGCCCTGCAGAGAGTCCTGGCGCTGGTTTTGATGCTGCTGCTGTCTCAACTGGCCTGCGACGCTCACAGCATGTCTGAGTGCTGCAGGCAGCCGTCTCGCTCCTGCCGCCTCTACGTGTTGCTGTGTCGCTCTGGCAGCAAGACCCCGGGGGGGCCCCTCACAGGGGACGCCGCCGCCGGCATCCTCACCCTGGGCAAGCGGAAAGAGGACGAGGACCGCCTGCAGAGCCGACTCCACCAGCTCCTGCACGGCTCCAGGAACCAGGCGGCGGGGATCCTGACGATGGGGAAGAGGACTGAAGAGGGGCCCGGGCAGACGTACGTGGACTGGATGTCTCGGTCCGGAAGCACCATCACAACGCCACTGCCTGTTTTAAGCTAAATGTCCCACAGTGCAGGCACATGGGGACTGAGTTCAGATATAGAGAGAAAAATCACACTTATTGGTGACTGTTATCACACAAAATGTATATTTTTTCTTTTATGTTTTCTTTGAGCTTTGCTGTTTTTAAATGTGATATGTGCATTTGCAGATAACATTAGAATGGTGTAAAATGTGTAAAAGGCCTTGTGGTGTAATAAAAAAATCTAAAACTGAAAACATGTTTTTAATAATTCTTGGATGGTTAGAGATAAACATTATGAAAATGCTATTTAATAGAAAAAAATGTGGTTTCTAGCATGACTAAAGTGGAATTAAATTAGGAAAACTAAAATGTTACTTTCTATAATACCATGCTATGTGAAGTCAATGTAACATCAATCGAACAAAAGGTGATTTTAACAACTTAAAGCAGCAACGTTTGGACAAATGAGTATTTTCACACAATCTTACCAAAGGTTTACATCAACCTTACAATTTAACATTAGCTATAATTTTCTTCCACTTCACTTAATTAATTAGTGGAAGCTTACTGTTGATTTTGCTGTTGACAAGCAGGGAAGTCTTTGTCTCTCTAAAGAGCGAAGCCTTTTTTCACTTAGTTAAAAAGATAAAAAGCAGCCGTACAGGTAATGAACAGTCACGGTAAACACAGAGACCTTTTGCAATTAATCGCTTAGTCCACTGCTAATGTGCACTTCAGAGTTACATAAGAAGACACATTAAGAAAACATTAAGCTTAAAAGTGGTTGCATGGGGGCATTAATGGAGAGGGTGTTGCACTTTCTTAACAAAAGGAGGGTTCAAAGGAAATACAAGATTCACACCACTGAAGCATCTCTGCTCACATCGAGAGCTCATCAAAGTGTGGGAATGAAGAAGACCACAAGATGGTGCTGATATGATAAAAAAGTGATCAGGTGATACAAACGAGCGTCCTGCTTCCTAACAAAGATGTTTTATGTTTTCTTTCAAGCCTTACGTGGATAATCTCAAAGGATTCAAAACATTTTGATGCACAAACACTGCCATGAAAATATCTGAATGTATTCCTCACATGTTATCTCCCCAACAAATTACTTCATTATTCATTATACCCCTAAAAGTAAAGAAAAAAATGACACCTCTGTGTGTCAAAGCTTCTCTTTAAAAGAGAAATTATTACATGTAATCAGATTTCTTTTTCCTCGAGTAGATGATGCTCTGAATAGACACGACGTCCCGCCCCTCACTGGGACCACTTGCTCTGTTTTTGTGTGTTTTTGGTTATAAAGGAGAGCTTTGTGCTGAATGATATTAAGGTTTTCTGTCTGTACCATCTTTAAAGTTGGAGCATCACAGAACATTTTTGACATGAGTTTTTCCATGAACACAGAAAAACTGTTTTGTCTTGTCTTTTAACTCTGATTGTAATTGCAGTGAATACACTCTGAGAGGAAGCTGTCTGCTAATTTGATCATTGCAGCGTCAAACAAACAAACAAATTTAGTCTGCCATTTTTCCACAGCCATCACACTATAAATGCTTATATTGCCTTTAAAAAGTACTGTAATTAAATGTAAATTATTCTTCTGTTGATCAATATATAACCAAAATATGATTTGCAAACTGTAAAAGCTGAAGTACTTTTAATCGGAAAACTTGCATTGTTTTTAACTGTCTTGATTTCTGACATTTTCGTGGATAAATGTAGATTTTAATAAGCTATGCATCGATGAAATGTCAGGTCCTGGTTGATGTGTGATCGTGTGCGGCGGCTTTACAACACATATGGAGGAAAGAGGTAATTTACAAGGATGCTATACAAAGAAGCGTGTGTGTCATTGTAATTATCCTCTGTGTCGCAGCTACTGTGTGTGTGTGTTGGGGGGGGTTTGGGGGGGGGGGTTGTTTGTTTATACACAGTGTGGGCAGCAAAGAAAATGTTCACATATGGTGAAACAGACAGCAGAATGACAGATAATTCATCATGCTTAACAGCAGATGTACTGTACTGTCACTGACAGAAAACCATCACGCAGGGCTGCTATTTATCGAACCTGACCTCTGACCTTTCATTTTCCATAGAAGAGCACAAGATTAGAATATATATATATAAAAAACTCATTCAACCAATATCTTAATGAGCAACAAAACCTCCTTTTTCACAAAGAGTTTTAGAAAGGACGCAGAGGCAGGAAGAGATCAGGGAATAAAGTGATTTCTAATAACTTCTCTGGGGAGTGATGAGAAGGAGGATGCAGGTTTTGTATGAGAATGTGGGAGAAGGTGGGAGAGATGAATAAATACGCTGCGTGCGGAAAGGGGGATGGCTCAGGCTTTTGTATGAGAGACAGAGGGAGGGAGGGAGGGAGGCAGGAGACTCGGATCCTCAGCGTGGAGTGGAGTTACACTGACTGAAGAGAAACTGAGGCTTTCGAGAGCAGAGGGATGCGCAGCTGAACCTGAGAGCTCCTCCTGATTCAGCACCGCAGACGGGAAGCTTCAGAGATCCGAGACACCTTTGAGCTCCCTCACAAAGAAGAAGTGAGGCGCCTGGTTAGCGTTTTTGTCTCGACGGAGTAAAACAGGAACTACTTGTGCTCCGTTCGAACACTGAGGAAAGCTTACAAGCGAGGCCGAGGGGAGGGCACCCTGGTTTTTGTGGTTCAGGTCCTCTTTTGGGGAATGCTGAGGAACAACTGGGAACTGCTGTCTGAGAGTCTGCAGCCTCCTCCAGTCAAAGATGCCTGTGATGAAGGGCCTCCTCGCGCCGCAAAACACCTTCCTGGACACCATTGCAAACCACTTTGATGGCACTCGTGAGTACATTTTGAAGAAGAGATTTCCATTCCTCCTCTCTGAAAGTGCCTTTATGATGTGGTAAATTAATAAATCATACATGCCAGTGGGTAGTATTATAATTATAAGCTTTGGGTTTATTAGATTGTCACAATGCTGCGGTCAAAGCGTTTAAAAGTTTTTCTCCAGAGACACATGTTATGAAATCGAAATAGTTTCGCCCACAATTAGGTGAATCTCGGTTTTGAGGTTGCAAGCTCTGCCATCCACTGTAAGCTGTGCACAGTAGCTTTTAGGATTTTAGCCTTTGGCATTTTTGTAACCCAGTTAGGGCAGTGACTGGCGCTGAGAAGTACCGCTGACGACAAATGTATCCAACAGTGGTGAGATCCAATTATGCGACTGCGAGTTACGACAGTAAACCAGAACTCGGTGGACGGTGCAGCGTGGGATGAGAGATTGGAAGTGAAGGGCCACTTGTTGAGCACGAGGTCCACTGTTGAGATATATGGAGGCTTTTTTTTTCAATCAGGATCTTTAGAAAAAACATCCTTCCTCCAGTTTCAAATCCAAAAAAGTGATGATATATCGACACACTTGCCCGGGAATGTTTTCAGCTACTTTAACATGTCTGTCATCTTCTTCAGCATGAAAGTTTAAAACCCTAAAGGCACAGGCTTGTTGCCAAGTATGCAAGTATTTTCATGACCATTGTCGTTTCTTTTGCACATCTTTATGGAGTTTTGTGTGCCTTTTGTGGGGACTGTGGTGCAAAGGTGGCAGGAAAGGTGTGACACTGCAGGAAGTTTATTCAAATGAGGCAACGGAGGTGTTAATATTCAGGTGCAAATTGGCCTCTAGATGCTGCTGGAAATAAATATCTCATCAGTAATATAATCAGTAACAGATTATTTTTCAGTGCTGCATGTCATCTACATAAAGATTTTATGAATCCATGGATATACATTTAAAAGTATATATGGGAATGTATGTGTGAATTATACTGAATGCTACAAATAAAAGCTTAAACACAACCACAAGAGATCTTGTACCTCAAAGCTTTTGCCATTACTTTTTTACAGTTCTTCTGTTTAGAATAAAAACTGTGCACCAAATATGTGACATGAAGGGACTTTCAGTATCTCTACTATTGTAAATTCTACAGACAGAAGACAGTTTCTTTGTTTAATATGTTTTTGTTGCACAGTATCTGCACCTGAATGTGTATAATGTACCTGTCGCAGTCAACTACACCTTTTTTATTGCTTTGTGCTTTATTTCAGGCTGTCAGTGACAGAATTAGCTCAGAGTAGAACTCAGTAGGCAGACGACAGCTTTTTCCAGAACATGATGAAAGGTGTTACAGAGTGTGTGTGTGTGTGTGTGTGTGTGTGTGTGTGTGGGTCAGACTGTCCATGTCCTTTGCAACTTAACAAATTCACAAATTTGGTGTGATGACACTATCTCAGTCACACACACACACACACACACACACACACAAACACACACAAATTCTCCATCCCCTTCCACGCCATCTTGCCCTCACACACACACACACACACACACACCAGGACAACATTTTCTCAATCTTCGCTGCCACAAAACCTCTGTATGAGATGTGCACGTGGGCGGACTGACCAAGTAGCTGAGTGGGAGGTGAGTGGGGCCGACTGACAAGAGATGCCTTCGGAGCAGATAACCATTCAGTCTCGGAGCAGCCTTGAATCCCTCTCGGACAAATTGAAAGCCGCTCTGTGAAACTCTATTTCAGCTAATATCTCGGTGCAGAAGAAATAATACACACACCCGCAGCATGAATGTGAACAGAGGCTGGCCTCGGCTGAGTGGAGGTGGTATTCATATGACCCACATATTAATTAAACTGAGTCATGCAGAGGCCAAAAAACAATCAAATATGATCAAAGGTCTCGTTGAGTTTTCCTCTTTGAAAGGAAAAAACCTGCATGTCTCATTTAATCAGCTGCCATCTTAAACCAAAGCTCCAGACATAATTCATGGTGGTTTGGACAGACTTTATGTTACTCAGTAGAGTACTTTTAGTTTGTGGACTGTGGCGTCAAGAGTATCACAGATATAGATTTTTAATTGCTTCAGTGATATAATGGTACACTATCAGCCAGAGAAAGCAACATCCTTTTTATATCCCTCCTTGTCGACAGTGTCCTCTGCTTAATTGCCTGAGTAGGTGTTGGAATAGCATCTTTCTCCTCCTCATAAGTGCCTTCGTGGATAATTAGCTACAAGAATAATTGTGCTTGAGTGACTGCTATTTAAGTGAAAGGAAGCCAATGCACGACAGGAGAACCGGCAATGTTTTTATCGTGTAATGAGTCATAACCTTCTTCTATCTTGTGACTATAAATTCAAATCTGTAAGTGTAGACTTGAACATTTACAGACAAAAGAATCATCTGCAAGTGGCTTTCACAAGCGCATAATCCTTTTGCCATTAGACCTTTTCATCGCTGTCAGAGTGAACCACATTGTTCTCTTGAATAACATGACACCACAGAAAGGCTGAGGGAGAGGAGAGACTCACACAGGAAGGGGATGAGTTGGATTTTAGAGTGGTAAGGGATGTGAAAGATGTGCATTTGTTTGCATCAGTGCTGATAACACAGAGGACGAGTGTGGGTGATCGGGTAATTGGAGAAAACCTGCACAGGCGGGCTCAGGAGGCTTCAGTTTTAGCCGAGGATTTTATCTTCTCTAAATCCTCAATCCGAGCTGAGCAGCTACAGTCGACTAAGTGCTATAAAAGCGCTGAGTGTGAATCAGGGTGAGGCAGATCCCTCATTGCCTTCGTCTCTGTTTGAAAGGGCACACTGTCTTGGTAACCCCATAAGTACAAAATGCAGAATTGCCATATGTTTTTTTTTTCTTTTCTCGACACAGATTGCTATGGCAACACAAGCTTGAGAAGATCTTAATTTAGTTTTTGTGTGAGATTAACTGCACACTTGAAGTAGAAAATATCCACACATCACTGAGTCTTTTCCCCTGGAACAAACGCTTGTCAACACCCCCTCCATGCTGTCTGCTTGGTTATTAATTTACTTTAAGAATCATCTGAATCTGATGAAGCCGTGGTATATTATGTCTGTTTGCTCTCCTAGCTTTAGGGAGAAAAAATCTAAAGCAGCACTCTCATTAAAACTGGCTGCAGGTGTTCAGTGTTGTCTTTGCAGCTATATTCATCGTTGCAGCGCTCTGCGGCGCGGTCAAACAAAGATGTTTGAAATGTAATCCGGTCACATTCAGAGCAGCAACTGACTGAATAAATGAAAGAAGACACCATTCAGTGGACTTTACTGTCTAAATATTGAAGGAATATTTTGGGTGACACGGAGAGAAGTGAAAGAAGTCAGTGAATGATGAGGTGATTTTTGTTTTCTCTGTATAATAAACCCTGGAGAACATCTGCCTGTATTTTTTTTACAAATATTTCTGCAATGTATAGGTAATGGATTCATTTAGGCTACATTTATCCTCAGTTTAAAATTCTATATGAGAATATGTTGGCTTGTTTAAGAGAGAGATTATTCAGAGTTATATTTTGCACACCTTCGATAGAGAGAAAACATCAAAATGCTGCTGCCTCTGGACACTGATACTTCAGAAAGTACATTAATAATGACCTTCTGATATATGAGGTAAATTTTTCTTATCTGCACAGCACATCTGTCGCAGTCCTCCGTACAGATCAATGTAAAGAAACTCACTGCAAGTAAATACTCTCTTACAGACACACAGAGTCCTGCAGATTAAATTCCATGAACTTTCTTCTGCTTCACCACCTACACTTTATGCCCTAAAGTGACTCTTAAATGTTCCAGCAGTTTGTAATGGTGTTTTTTCTTTTCTTTTTTTTCCACTAACAACATAGCTTTCATTTTCAAGTATCCGTCAGAAGTGATTTTACAAAGGTCTCCATCTCCATCATTATTTTCTCTTT
This sequence comes from Amniataba percoides, assembly GCA_037176925.1. NCBI lineage: Eukaryota > Metazoa > Chordata > Actinopteri > Centrarchiformes > Terapontidae > Amniataba > Amniataba percoides. Next base: position 3,476,297 of record JBAJHX010000039.1, on the reverse strand, counting down.
TATACTCCGGAGTATTCTTTCTGTTTTCTTTTGGGGCATGTACTGTTATGTAATTACTGAATATTCAACTTTAGTTCAAATATGCCCCTAAGCTGTGTTAGAAAGAACACAGGAATAATACTTACTGTGTGATTTATCAGAGCGGTGTAAATACCAGCTTTTTGAACACAACATAAATTTACTTTGTTTTTCAGTTTCTGCTAAAAACACATTTCAGGATGAGGATGCTGCAAAATATAAAGTGGGTGCACTCAAATATTAGCTGGTGCTAGCGCAATATATATAATAATATATAGACTGGAAACAGGAAATCAGGTAAAGAGACTGTACTGAGGTGATAAAATCAACCCACCTGTGCATGTTACTTTTTTTCTCTGCTGTTTTTCAGGGGGTTGTGTACCAAATTATTTCTTTCCTACAATAAATATAACTATTGTGAGTGCTCAGTTTTTGCTTTAAAGAAGTGTTCATATGACTTAAAGCTTCTGTGTGCATCAGTACTGTACTATCAGACTAAATGGAGCTATGACTGGTGCACTAGAAGATTACAAAGGGAACTCATGTTTTTCATTGGATTTTACAGGTGGAAAAAATCCCTCCACAGGCTGCTAAAGACAAAGTCAGGAAAGGCAGAAGCAACAAAAAAGCCATTTAAAAAATGCCCTTTAAATGTCATTTTGGATTGTGTGGTTAGGCCACACTCACTCACACTTAGGAATGGACAAAATGATTTAAAAAAAACTTTCAGTAAAACACAATATAATTCAACAACATCACAAACTGCATCCTCCAAAATGATCATGACTGTATGGGTTATTGCAGAAAACACAGACAGTCAGTTTAGTTCAGTCTTCCTAATAACGGGGCCACTGAATATAGGAAGTATGAGGAGCAAAGCTGAGTAACTTAAATAACTTGGCCCTGAAACCCTTACTAAGCACTAAAAACACTGTTCAACCCAACTTAATCCAGCATGATGTAATAGTTTGTGTCTGGATGAAAACGTGCTAATTAAGGGCCAAAGGCTCACTGAGGCACTGGACCCCCATGGAGCCAGCTGGGGCCCTGCATATATCTTCAGACTGCTTCAAAGCCTTCGCTGATATGTGGGAGACTATTTTAGGGCTCTGATTTTCTGCAGGGACGTAAACAAACAAATGAAATAAGTGTGTGGAGGAAGCGGTCGTGGTCGCCGTGATCTGAATGTCGTACTTTTCAGGGCTTCGGCTCTCTCGCTGCAAATTTTCTGTTATTCAACCAAATCTTTTTGATCCCTCAAGGTCACATCTCCAACCATGGCCCTCTTTTATGTCATTTGCAGACAGCAACTTCCTACTGGGAAACGCTCTGGGTCGTTATGGTTACCCCATTGTGTACTGCTCCGACGGGTTCTGTGAGCTGACCGGCTTTGTTCGGACCGAGGTGATGCAGAAGACCTGTACATGCAGCTTCCTCCACGGAGCCGAGACCAGCGAGAGCGTGATCCAGCAGGTGGACAAAGCTCTGGAGGGCCAGCAGGAGTACCAGGGAGAGGTCTGCTTCTACAGGAAAAACGGTGAGGATTACAGCATATCATCATGAGCCCCAAGCTGCTCTGAAACACACTTTTATTAAAAACCTGCTGAAACCTGACCTGAGGAATAAATTTGCTTATGTGAGAAATGGTGTTTCTCTGGCCTTTCCATTTTGTAAGAAGAGCAACACATAGGAGAGAGCACAGGGAGCTGAAAGAAGACAAAAAAAGGATTGTTATTGCTGCATTAACAGAAATCCAATCACCATTTTCAGAGTAACAACCATTCATTGTCAGGCAATCTCAGCGTGATACCTTTTCTTTTCTTTTTTTTTTTAATATCCTCAGGAAATCCATTTTGGTGCCTCCTGGACATTGTGCCAATTAAAAACGAGAAAGGTGAGGTGGTGTTGTTCCTCCTATCCTTCAAAGACGTCAGCGACTCATACGGGAAGAGCCATCGTTACAGCCAAGGAGACGGTGAGGCCCACTTCAATTTACACGTCTCTCCGCTTCAAAATGTCACGCTGCTGCATTCATTCATACACTTTAAAGGAAAGTGAAACACACTGTTATACAGTAACTCTAATGATTTCGCTCACAGGGGCTTCAGAGGCCAGTCACCATGGCAGGAAAAGCAACAGATCGCATTTTTCTCACGCTCGAGAGAGAGGAAGGACTATTCTGCACCAGATGACCAACCTGTTCACCAAAAGGGGAAAGAGGAAACTGACCGATGTGAGTGCAAACTCCAAGCTTAAAGATCATCTAATCTACTGTGTGCATACAGTACAGGTCTCAGAATCTCACCATTCATTATAATCAAAGCGTTTGCCCTCCTAATAGCTGAAC
>JBAJHX010000039.1:3445524-3465743 GCA_037176925.1 Amniataba percoides | reverse complement strand
GCCTTCAGCAGCTTCCCGGTGATCTGTCAGTCTCCACAGACGGCGTACAATGCCTCCATTCCCACCATCAGTAACTCTCACCCCATTTGTTCCCCGGTCAATTCTGGCCACTCCCACCAGTCCCTGAGTGTCCAAAACAACTCTGATAATCAGAAAAACTCCCAGACACCCATCCATTCCTCCATCACACTGACCGGCCAGGCGCAGTATCACACCACCTTCAGCTCTCTGCACGCCTCGATGTGCACGGGCCACACACAGAGCCAGCCGGGGCCTGTCAGCGGCCCCAGACAAAATGACCCCGTAGGATCCAGCCCTGTCCACCACACACAGGACTTTGCATGTTCTCTGGTAACAGACAGAGCCTCACTGTTTCAAGAGAGGACAGGCAACGCTGAATTTCAGGGTAGAAGCAGCAGTACTCCGACTGTAGAAGTTCAACCGCCTCTCTTTGACGTGCAGGGAATACACACCACTCAATGATGACCTCGGTAACTTATTGTCCTGTATAATAATGATTTTATTACACCTTTAACTACTTTTGGAGTAAAGTTTCCAGAAAATGCAACAAACAACTGTTTAAAATCCCCACTGATTTCAACTGAATAAAGCATTTAAAGGATTATTTTCATTATGTGATAATGAAATTATTAAATTATTAAATTGCCAGTAAGACCAGCTACTGGCATGAGATAAATTTACTGTATATATTTACACTGCTCATCACAATGGTGTGATTTGGCTTTAAATGCATGTTATGGGCTGTGGGTGTGCAGCGCCACTCAGTGGTGACTGTGGGTTACAACAACAAAAGGCTGACATTTCATCACATGCAACACCATGCAAAACAAGAAAAGAGCAAACCCGGAGCACACATGTACAGTTAATAAGAATAACACATTTGCAGTTATTTGAATTTTTCTCCATTTTTTATTTCAGCATTTAAACTGGCCACTTTTAATTTCATTTTTGGAAGAATTCCTATAAAATTGCATAATGAATGAATTGTGCTGCATTATTCCTTCTGCACTCCTTCACAATACAAATATATTCCTGATGGGCTTTGGTGTAAGGGGATGGGTAACTCCTTTTTACTTTGCATGTCAGTGCCCCTCCAGAATCTACCTCTGTAGTGAGTTTACCTCTTAACATCTTGGAGGGGCGTTATGGTAAGAAACGCTTACACGACAGTCAGTAGCAGTAATTCATTGTCCTGCATTTTTCTTTCTGAAAACACAACTGAACCATATTCCTGTCTGAACTCGTAAGCTTTGGGGCATTATAACACTTCTCCATTGTGTTATACCCTTATAGTCAACTTCACGTAGAAAAAGAAAGACTTATTATTTGAAATTTGGAAATAATTATGAATATGACAAGACTACTACTCTTATACTGCATGCAGGCCTCCTATTTTCAACCCTTAAGATGAACTCCTGACTTGTATGTTTCATTATGAAGCAGGGTGGCTGGTAAATACAGTCAGACTCTCTACGTTATCACACTATTATCTATTTTTCTTTTTTCTGTAATAGATTCATGAAAGTGAGTTATAGATTTCTCCTTCAGTCTGATCTTTTTCTCTGTTTATGTTCATCCACAGTGATGCAAACGCAGCCAAATACATGTGGAAATTACAGTGGCTGCAGAAATATTCAGAACTAAAAAGTAAAATTACTAAGAGCACACTGTACAACTCCTGCAATTTATGTAAAGTATGTGGTATGTCTGCAAAATGTATTTAAAACATTAAAAGTAAAAACAACCCTCTTACAGAACAATGTTCCTCGCTAGTGTTTTACTATTGTGATTTTATTTCCTGCTGCACCGTTTAATATACAGAAAGACTGTTTGATCTGTTAGAGGCATGTATCTCAAAACAGTCTATTCTCAGCTTTGCTTCAGTTAATTATCTATCTAATCCAAGTTTTCATTTTTCATTTTTAATAGTTTCTTTAGTTAAAGAGGCAGGATATTTTTTCCAGCCCATAAAGGACTCATTCTTTACTCCATCAGGAAAAAAATAAAATTCAAATTGAAGTCCAGAATTGTTTAAATTTAATGATGTGAACCTTTGCACATCCATGCACAATCTGTCCAATCATTTAATTTAAATAACACTCATATTGCACATACTGTGTTTATTGTTAAGGTCACAACCACAGAAAGTAAACATTGTAAACATATTAAAACTAGCAAGTATAACTGACTTAGGTAAGACACTGCTTTCTTATTATTTTATCACTTTTATACCACTGTGTACTTCATTTCATTTCATCTTATTTCTACATTTGACTTTAAGCACTTACTTTCACCCTTATATTTACGGCTCACTGTGTTTATATTTTTGCACCAACAGTGAATGGTGAAAACCTACTTGGCAATGAACCTGACTCTGATCAAATGAAAGCAATAAAGGTGAGAAAAGTAATGAAATAATATAAGTAAGCCAGGAGTTTTTTTAAAAATGTCTTTAATTTCAGCTCTGATGCACAATAATGAGTCTGAAGCCATCTGAATATGCAGGTTTTACACACATTAATAGACCGTTTTTGAACATGTAAAAATGCATTGGCAGTGGCTCCTCCCCCACGGCTGCAGCGAGCGCTCTGATTGGTCAGACGGCCGCTGAAAAAAAGTGGGACGTTCCCGGAAAACAAGTCGCTCACCGGAAGGGAAGGCCAGAGCCCAAGAAGAAGAAGAAGAAGAAGAAGACCGCGGATGAGAGCAGCGACACAAGGAAAAGTACTGTAAGTCAAATAACTTTGAAATAATAGAAAACAGAGGCGTAGAGAAACGGTGGAAAAACGACGAGCTGTTTTATCGACGAACTGTTAGCTTCGTTTGGAGACACTGCTGTTGTTGTTTTTTTTTTTTCAATCGATCACCAAAGTCCGCCTTGAGCCTGAAACGTCCATCAGACTGGACGTAGAGAGGCTGGAAAAAACTGAAAACATGGGACAAAAACAACATTAAATCACCTCCTGGCACTAAGGAGGCATTTGATATGTTTATGTCAGCAGCAGACGCGATAATAAGCCTCTGTGTTGGACTAAAATCAGTCAAACAGCTGACGACGACTTTGGGCCGAGAAAAGGAAAGTTGGCGTTTCTTTCCCCTTTTCCTTTTTTTGGCTATCTCAAGTCAAGTTTATTTTTTCTGCCTAACTAATGCCAATGTCTGGAAGATTTTAATACCCATAGTTAGTTAGTGAGAGTGCAGCTGAGTTACTGAGCGGCTTTGTTTTCGACCTGCTAACTAGCTAGCTGTGTGTTACTAGCCAAACCCAGCGACACTGACACATCTTGATTAGCATTTCATAAATTATCTCCACAACAGCAGCCGACGTGTCTGCTCTGTGTTTGCTTTATGTCCAGTCATCACTTTGATAAAGAGGCTGACCATCGTGGAAACGCTGGAGTAACGTTCAAGTAGCTCCAGTTTATACTTAAGTACTTGAGTAAATGTACTTAGTTACTTTCCAGCCCCGAGTAGTGAAACAAACACAATATAAAAGCACCCAGAAGTGACACAATGGTTCATAATATAATATGTCTTTTTATATTGCAAATATAATTTAAACTTCATAATCTGGACTTTTGCACATCCATGGGAAACATTTCTGCACAGTTTAATTTAAATGACGCTCAAAATACACATACTGTCTTTTATCTTTATTTTCTCTTTTTTATTTACTTCTGTCTACTTTTAATGTTGTCCTTTTTTATATTTAGAAGTTCTTGCTGTCACCCTTTCCCATATTTTGATTATAAGTTTTGTATTTTTGCACCATCATGTCTAAACAAATTCCTTGTATGTGCAAACCACATCCAACCTATTTGGCAATAAACCCAAATCTGATTTTCAATTTACCGTATACTGTGAAGTTTTGCACACCTGTGGAAAACATGTTTCACATCCTTGCACAATCTGTACAGTCATTTCATTTGAATAACACTTATACTGCACATACTGTTGTTATTTCAGGAAACCAGAGGAGAAAAAGAAACACGTTAAACTCGTGCAAGTATAATTGATAACACTAGTAGCTTGCACTGATTAGGTGGCCCCGTCGCTAATTATTGTTGTTTCCCTGAAGTGACAGATTATGTGTAGTTTTAACTGTCAGGCCTCTTGGTTTCTTTAAGCACATACACTAAAGAAAATGTAATTTAATTTAAAGCTTTAATGTCTGTGTTGTAGCGTTTTCATTCTTGTGGCGTTGGTTGCATTTTTAGCTCCCCACAGTTTGTCTGAGGCAGATAACAGCACTCGTAGTTTCTAAACTCTCAGGCCATCTCAGGCTTGTACTTTGAGCTGTACCATCACGTTAAGTGTCGTAAAGGTGCAGTTTGTGCTGACAGCTTTCGTGCTGTAATTCAGCCAGTTAACTGTCAAGGATACTGTGTGTCTGCACGTGTGTCTCCGTACATTTAACTGCAAATATATTAACATTTGCCTTCACAGATCCTGTTTATGGTGTAATAAGAGGAAGAGAGCTCGGACCTTTGGGATGGAGGAGGGATTTATAGTCGCTTGCTTGAGCTCTCATGTTTATGGTGTGTGGACCTTGTCCTCCTAAAGCCATGATGCATCTTGACAAACCTGCCCTGATTAGAGGGACTCTCAATTTATCCTCCCCTTCCCGCGCAGAGTATGTAATATTTGCGCCCAGGGACGGCGTTAACCCTAACAACAAGGACAGGACAACCTCAACACACCAGGCACAGTGGTGTGTGGTTAATTTCTTCGCCTTTCCATCAGCTCTGCCGTGACTTACATTTGTTTTGTATCTGCAAGGAGGAGCAGATTTGGAAGCTTTGGTTTTGATCATGTACCAAAGACAATGAGCAGAACATAAAAGGGACAAAGGGTGTTTTTTATGTGGCGTGATGAGTCCTGAGGTGCAGAGAGGATTTTATTTTCGTTGCAGCTCATATGGAAGCCATGCACAAAGGAAGGATGTGTAAGAGGTCTTCCTTTTTGTCTTCTCAAATATGTAGACAGAGGAAAAACTGCGCAAGACTCAGTTTATAACGTTACAACCCCATATGGTGAGCAGTTATGCAACTTGGTACCTTAAGCACTGCTGTTGTACGGTTATTTTTCTGTCCTTAATGTGCTGAAACTAATTGGTTTATTTGGATCTTGCTGTGTGATTTTATGGCTTTATGGATAACTGTAACTTTCGTTTGGATACTGGAAGTCACGAGAAAAGGAAGTGCCTGTGATTTCCTATCGGCCTCGCTAACTGCCAGTGATGAGTATCCTGTTTGCTTTTCCTGAGTTGTGTCACCAGATTCCCTGTTACTGTTTCCTGAGCTGCTCTTTATTAGAAACCTGAATGGTAGGAAGAGCTTACCTTAGATCAAGAGCTTCTCCCTTTTCCTGTTTCATTAGAAATCTAAAAAAAGTATTTTATTTTATTTTATTGTTACATATGAAAGCTTTTTCCAAATATGTTGGTCTTGAGTCTTGGAAATCTGCTTTTTCCTGATGAGACTCTGACCACTTGGCCCTGATAGACAAAGGGAGCCCCTTCAGATCAAACGCCAGCATTTCCTCCACCCTTTTAATGAAGTGAGCGAGGCGAGTCCCTGCTTGTTTTCACAAAACTGGTAATGTGACGACAACAGCCACCAAGGTTGTCAGACCACTATTAAATTTAATGTGCCGCTGGGTTTTTTAAAGAATTTTTTACCCAGTCATTACATGTTGGTGTCAAGGATGCTGCCAATTATGTTGATTATCTGCGGCTGATAGCAAAGTTCCTTGAGAAGAAGTGATCCTGTGGTGAATTTTAAGTGCCGTAGATTAAATGGAAATGTAATACATATTTTTTCTTTGTTTTGCTGAGTTAATTATTGCAGAAATGATCTGGCCTGCTGAGCTGAAAAGTGATTTTGATGGTCCACTTTTTCCTCCTGCGGACGATGAGGAGAAGAACCAAAATGTTATCTCAATGTTGGTGCCAAAAACAAACTCAAAACTAGGAATCATAACGACTAGACTTCATTAAATTTGTAGTACAATAAATGTTTGAACTTCAATCTGCTGCTGAGAGATATTAGATTGCTTTATGGCTGGCATGAATAAGTAATAACACTGTTCATATGTGTACAGGGCTCTCATTTGTGGGCACATATCTCGTATTTAGGTGTTAACTGCAATCCCTGCCAAGCGTTCGGATATCAGGCTGGCGGCGGCAGAGCATCCAGGAGGCCACAATGAATATTTCACAGGCTCTCCCTCTTCCTGTCTCCCCTCCCTCCCTTTTCTCTGACCCGTGTCCCACTGTTCTTCTCTCTCTCTCTCTCTCTCTCTCTCTCTCTCCCTGACCCACTTCCCCCTGTGGAGGTCTTCAGAGCCCATTAGGGATGCCATCAAAGCATCCGTCACAGGCTGCTGTGTGTGCAGGTCCAACCAAGAGCGCCTGATTGCGAGCTTTTGCCTTTTTCCTCTCAGTTTTGACAGATATACCTCCACCAGTCAGCAGATAGAAGGCTGCTTGTGGAGAGCAATTGTTTTATTTGTCTTTTTAATCCTGTATTCTGCAGCATATTTGAGCCAGGACACAAAATCGTACCTTTAATGTTTAAACTGCGTTCCTCCTGTTAGTGGCTGCAGCATGGTATTTTTTTGTGATGGTAAAAACTGAAAATAGTAGGTGCAAATATGAGGTAACTGCTTTAAAAAAAATGACCACATCATGTTTCCATCACCACCACCTCTCCTTGTTCGCTTTTCTTCCTCATGTGAGGAATGTGAACAGGTGAGAGTCCGGCTCCACCGCCTGCAATCAAATGAGCTCAGAGTGTTTGACCCAGTGAACAGAGCGCCTTTATTCCCCCTCCAGCTCTGCTCTTTGAGGGCCCGCCGGGTCAAAGAGACCTTCAGTGTGCTGCTGCTGAGGTTGGATACAGGTGTACGTCTGCGCACCCTTCTGATAGTCTTTATCAGTAGTAAACAGACGTAATTGCGTGCTAAAGTCGGAGGCTGGTTTGTTTTCATATCCTGTGATGCTCTGTGATTTCTAAAATTAAAACCAGTGCTGCAAAACATGACGCTGTTAGCAGTTTGTATAACAAACACGTGCAGCGTGGCTGGTTCACTGTCAAATGAAGCGTGCCGTTTGTGAATATTTCATGGGCAGAGCTGTGATCTCTCGTCACATGCTGAAGCTTAAGCCCGGCTCAGCAACTGGCTGAGGAAAAAGCTTAGAAACTTTACAAACTCTATAGGCAAATCAGCAGTGACGCCTTTCCTCCGGCTTTCACCACTCTGGCATTTTCCTTCTCGCTCCCAGGCAGTCTAACCTCCTCCTCGTCTTATCTGCGCCTGTGTTTCTGTGTGAAGCTGTGACAGAGCCCAGGCTATCCCATGTTTTTAATGTGCTCAGCAGTAAAAACGCCTGCTGCAATCTTCACTTCCTGCTGCGAGCCGAGCTGCGTTTCCTGTCCTTTGACCAAGCAGAAGCTGGCTGACCTCATGTGCATCACCCAACTGAAAAGAGAGAAAAAAAACAGATTAGGCAAGAAATCATCGGGTTATTTCGACATCTCTGTTACGCTGATATCAAGTAAAGCTGCTTGTCTTATTTTAGCCACATTCGCGGGAATGAAGTAATGTAAAGAAAGTTTTGAAGGGTATTTTTGTGCGACACCGCCTGAATTCCACAATGACACTGAGTTTTAAAAAATAGTTTACCTTTTATTAGCATCACTTTTCAGTCTTTGAAAATGTGACCACTGAAATTTGCAGCGTTAAATATACTTCATTTGTGATTAACGTCAGCGTTTTATATATCTTCATATGGTTTTGGTGTTGCTATGTGGAAATGGCCACAAAGATCTTAACGCTGTATATTCACGGCTTCTAGCTGTGGCGAGATGACCTGTTTCGATCTGTGCTTGCATGGGGGGGCGGATTTAATGCTCATTTCTGTGGTTTCTATCATTGCGATTAAATTTACATATTTTTTTAATGTGCACCATCAGTTCTCACTGCATTTGTCAGTGTTAGGACAGCCTGTGGGAACCTGACATGAGGACTACATAAGAACCAGGTGTACGTCTGCAGCTCCTGTTTATACTAAACATGGTTAAATAATAAAGTCTTTATCTGGAGGCCCAGCCCTCCCAGTCTGATGCAGGTCTGTGTCAACAGCACAGAGGATCTGATCATAATCTTGCTAAAACAAAAGCTTTAGCGCTAATATATAATAGTAACACACCTCATATATTCCTCTTATTGATAAGCGTAATGTTGAAACTTAATTTCTATTTTTATTTTGTTAAACTGCTGTGATGGTGACTTGGTTGTGTTAAGCATGTTTTCTGTTTGGGGTAAAGCTTAACTGAATGTGTTGTGTTTTTCAGCTCCCACCGGTGAGGTCTCCTCCTCCTGAACTGAACTTGCCACCCAGCCCTCACCAGCGGCCGCGCCGAGCCTAAAGTCACCCGACCTCCTCCCTCCATCTGCCACCTGCCGCCGCCGCTTTCTTCTTCTTTCTCCCGGCTCTCAACCACCGCACCATGGCAGGGCGAGGCGGACCGGCGCGGACCAACGGCGCCGCGGCCAGCAACAAGATCTGCCAGTTCAAGCTCGTGCTGCTGGGGGAGTCGGCGGTGGGGAAGTCCAGCTTGGTGCTGCGCTTCGTCAAAGGCCAGTTCCACGAGTACCAGGAGAGCACCATCGGAGGTGAGGGGGGGGGTCTCGAGTTTAATTCCTGGGGTTGTCTCTGCTCTATTGTGGGCATTTGGAGGAACTTTCATTGTGCCTGTACAGAATCTCTTTCTTGTTATCTTTCATTCAGTTTTTACAACTTTTTCAGTTTGAGGGCACATGAAATAGACCTGGATTGGGGGGGAAAACTTTGCCAGCACAGAGGAACTTCTCGCTGCCGGTCTTAATCTCCTCTGTTGTCAGAGCCTGTGCAGGAGGAGGAGTGGCAGAACCAGTTCTTTGCAGCCGATCACCTGACTCCCCCGTGAGCCGCCACGCTGTCACACACGGCAGACATGTATATTGATTTGGCAGAAACGGGCTCCGTCTCTTGATGTTTTTTCCGACAGTAATGAGAGAGAAGTGATTTCATGTTGTCCTCCGTAAACACCAGAGCTTACTTGGAACAGGAAGGGATCGAGACAATGGGGATTTCCTTCTGTACATCAGTGAAGCTGATCAAGGGCTTTTGTAACTTTGACATTAGGTGAAGTGTTGGGACTTAAAAATGTCTGTCTTTCTACATTATAGCAGGACCAGAAGTACACTTTTTACTGGGATTTGAAGTGTAAATCCTCAGTCCACCTGGAAAAGCAGCAGCGACAGGCTTCCACTGAGATTTGACTTCATTATTTCGTTAACTTGACTCACTCCTCTTCCGCCGGCCTCCCGCTGTGTGTCTGAATTTGCATTCCTGGAACTGACTCGTGTTCTCTTGTTGTGTTTAACAGAAGTTTGTCTGCAAAAAAGAGCAAATTTGCTGCAAATTATTTGCAGTTCCATTTATTCCATTTGCTTTGATGGCTTTAATTTTTTTCTTTACTTGACGTTTACGGTAGAGAGGTAGACCGAAAATGTTATAAAATTTTTGAACCAGAATGTGAAGAAAAGCAGAGAAAGACTCACCTTTGACCGTGCACATAAACATGTAAACATATATACTCACATTATTCCATAACATAACACAGATCAGTTGTCTGTGATCATTAGCAGCAGTCAGCTAAGAAGATAAGGCTGCAGCTAATGATTCTTTATTTATTCTTCATTTGCATTGACGTGAAATAGAGAAAATGTGCAAATGACCACAATGGAAGAACAGAAACTAGTGAAGACTTTACTGAAATGATGATTGAAATGGTTCTTCAGATTATCAGAATACTTTCAGATTCGTTTTCTGTCGACTGTGAACTGTTTCATTTCTACTGCCCACATTTCATCCACGACTCTTTTCGTACCATTTTTCTTTCCCAGAACTCTTGAGTAACGCTGCGTTAGGATGTTGGGACACGACGCTCAGCGTTTAGCAAAGATTCAAAACGAGTCAGCATGTTTTATATTCCACTGAACTTGCGGTCAGCTGCACGCCTGGGTCAAAGACTACAAAGCTTTAAAGTATGTGCTCCCTCCGCGCTCGGTTTCCTCTGTCATGTGACGGCAGGCTGAGTAAGCCGGTTGTATGCAGTTGTGTCTGCTCGTTATGTGCAACAGTTTGTCTCAATGTACATCTCATTGATTTGTGTGTTTCCAGCCACGTTGGACGATATTGCCCATTTGGATGTGATCGTTATTGCGCCACGTTTTCTTCAAATTCTACTTAAATCTTCCTCTTTTTTTTAACGAGAGTGTAATTCCTTCTTCTTTATCGCTGCTTCACTCGCAGCATTTTTGTGGATTAACTGTCAATAATAAACGCCTGAGATTATCCGCTGTGATTTTCCTAACGTGCCTCGCTCTCTTCTTCCCAGCTGCCTTCCTCACACAGACAGTATGTTTGGATGACACGACGGTCAAGTTTGAGATCTGGGACACTGCGGGACAGGAGCGGTATCACAGCTTGGCGCCAATGTACTACAGGGGAGCCCAGGCTGCCATCGTGGTCTACGACATCACCAACACAGTGAGTGGTGCTGGACTGTGACGGGGCACCGTCATTCGCCGACCCTTGTTTTTTTTTTTTCTGCTCAGGTTGATGATTGCTTAATTCAAGAGGCAGCTGCAGACCTTTGCTCTTGTAACACCCACAGCCATACGTAATATATGAAACTTGTCTGAGCGATTTAAAGTTTAAAAGCACTTATGATTATGCATGTTGTGCCTTTTTTTTCTTTTCTTACAGGACACATTCACACGTGCAAAGAACTGGGTGAAGGAGCTCCAGCGACAAGCCAGCCCGAACATTGTTATTGCGCTGGCAGGAAACAAAGCAGATCTGGCCAACAAGAGAGCCGTAGATTTCCAGGTAGAGGGAAAATTTGAAGTTTAGCATGAAGTCCTTGAATAAGTGAATATAAGCTGTCGACATACACAAAGCTGTGTTGTGTTTCTGTCTGTAGGAAGCACAAGCGTATGCAGATGACAACAGTTTGCTCTTCATGGAGACCTCAGCCAAGACCGCGATGAATGTCAATGAGATTTTTATGGCCATCGGTAAGCACTTTTCAAAAATGAGACATTTTACTGTCACTCAGAGCTGCAGTAATGACTCTATTAATCAAACCATAAATCTGCGGCCATCTTTTATCCATTTATGTTTATCGATTACTTTTATAAGCGGATGTTTTGTTTTCTTGAGTAATGATTTTGGAAATAACAAAAATACTCAGTGTAACTTGTCTTCTTGTCAAATTAGATGCTGCAGGTGGAGCCAGTAGAGCCTGATGTTTTTTTTGTCTGTCTCATGTACTACTGTCAGGACGTAGTGACAGTTGTAGGAAATATGACTAAAATTATTTTTAAAGAAGTTGCCTACTTCTGCTTTTTGTCGTTTCTCCACTAAAAAATGACAAATGTTTCATAGGTACAGATTCTCAAATGTGGGAACTTTGTATTACAGTAAATTGAACGTTTTTGGGTTTAATGATGTCACCTAAACAAGAAAATTATCATTTTCTAGACATAACTGTGGAGGAAATATTCATCAGAGTAAGCAGTAATGAAATTAAATGAACTCATCCTGCCTTTATGCCAAAACAGCCAAGAAGCTTCCTAAGAACGAGCCTCAGGGCGGAGCGGGCGCCGGCGGACGGGCCCGAGGCGGCGTGGACCTGCAGGAAGCGGCGCCGCAGGGCAGGAGCGGCCAGTGCTGCGGGGGCGGGAACTAACCGGCGCCGCGACGACCCGACCAATCCACAGCTTCGATCAACCCAGACCAGATATTAGCCGGCTGTCAATCGACGTCCACACCACGGTCGGACCAACCCACCTTACGAGCAACGCGGCACCAATTGAACTGTTTGGCAAACGACGTCCAACTGGCCAATAAAAACCGGCAGACCCCACCGACGGCTCCGGCTCATGAACCGACCGACCAACAAGACCGAGAAACCAACCCGCAGTGCTTATTCACAGAATCGTCTTTTATCCCCGGGACTTGCCAATCCACGACCTCTCTATTGATGATGGACACTTGACGTCACCTTAGGGAAAGTAAAAAGATTTAAAAAAACAACAACGAAAAAAAAAAAAAAACATCCCATCTTTGGAAGAAGGAAAGAAAAAAAAGTCAGTCATTACCAGTGGCACTTAACATTGGCCACGTCGCTCACCTTTGTTTCTGTATCTGTGTAGAGGGGGGGGAAAATTAACGCAACAGGAGGGAATATAAAGAGGCTGATCCGCCCTGTCCGTTCTCTCCCCAGCTGCTCTCCCACGCACCGTCATTTTCTAAAGTATTTCCACCGCGGGACGAATAGAGAGAAGTTTCGTAACCGAAGGACAGGAATGGACAGATATTTCCTTCTTGATAGAGCTGTGTAGATTGAATTATCACATTGTCATTGTTATATCACTATTATTATTATTATTATTAATATTATTATTATCATCACTGCAACTTCTTCTTTTCACCCAGGCTGTTTGGTGATGATTTTAAAGCCTTTAAAGACTTCAAGGCTTTAAAATCGTCCATCTATCTTATCCAAGCATATACAGTAAATAGGAACTTATAATTAACATTGTCACCGTCAGCAATTTTTAGCATTAATGTTTTCGAATCATCAGTGTACAATGACAAATACATGAAGCAAGATTTGTTTTTCTTGACCAAAATCACGACTGTATTGACAGATTTGCTGTATTTGTATCAGACTTCTCAAGTTTATAATCAATCAGTAGTTATTGTCAGAGCGAGATCTTCCCAGTCTCTACATGATGTTTTGTTAACCTTAATTATTTTGTGATGGATTTTTTTTTTTTTTTTTTTTAATGTCTTAATTTTTTTTCTTAAAATCTCTGGTATTAAATGCACTGGTTCTGTCTCATCTTTGTGAATTGAGATGTGATGGTCAGCTTCCTTTTCCTGTTTGGTTTCTCTCTCTCTTTTACTATTCATATCAGGGAGGGATTATTTTCAACAGTGTTGTCATCCTGTTATGGCATCAACAACGAGCACAACAGTACCTGCACAGCCGATAGTGGGGCAGGGTGGGGTCGTGGGTAGAGAAAGAAAGAAGAAAAAAAATGTAATTTTACCAATAAACAAGGGGAAGGTATCTTTCCTGTATGTCTGTTTAATCATTTCACCTGATTCCATTAGTAATGTCTCAGTCTTTTTAATAATTAGTGACACCTACTTGTGGTTTAGCTTTATATTACTTAATTATTAATTATATTATTATTATTATATATTATTATTATATATATTATATTATATTACTTCATTATTTAAACTACATTTAAGCACTCAGGAAAATTTGTATAAATAAAAACAAACATTTTTAATCATGGTAATACTTTAATGCAGTAAACAACCTGTATAAATGCAGGAATTTCTATACTTGTCCCAAAAAACTACATTACCCACAATCCATGGGTATTTGTGCTGAAACATATGAAGACTGCCACTTTGTTTTGTAGAAAGTTGGGTTTTGTGCTTAATGCTTCTTAAATTATATAGCTGAGTCAGTTTAAAGAAGATAAAATACTTTTTTAATCAATTTTTAAAAGGTGAAAGGCTTTAGTTTTATATAAAAAATCTGTCAGTTGGTGAATCAAAGGTGAAATCTGTTATTGTTCTTATTTTATCGACTGCAGGTTTTCATAGTTTGATCACAAAGAAAAGTACTGCAAACACTTACTGATACCTCTAAATATCAACAATCCTAATTAATATCTATATCATACCCTCTTAATGCAGATATCTAACAACAGCAATGAAAAATAACCAGCACGATTGTTTTATGAAAATATTTGAGTTGATTTTTTAGTATCTTGTTATAATCATTTACTAGGAAAATTAGTCCTAATTATTTCTACTTTGAGTTTAATGAATTTGATTTGTAAACTGAAGCAGCAAAAGGCCGCTTATGTTGGTTAATATTAACGATTTATGGCAACCGTCTGCTTTTTATGGCAACATAAAATGTTATTTACTAGTAATTACTCAGCAATTTACTTTAAAAGAGCACGGATAGTGTAACGTACCGCGACCTCTGGAGGACATTGAACGCAACTAGAAAACAGCCAACGTCCGGTTAAGACTTTCAAAATAAAAGGTTCATACTGCGGAAGTGCACATACTGTATGTGCAGTGATGTTGAAAATTTGGATTTTATGTGGAGTAATCGGTACATCTTTTATATATCTGCTTTAAAAACTTGATATTGTGGAGAAAATTATGCTTTAAATGTAAAATCACACGTGTGCAGTCTTTATGCTGTTTAAATGTTCTTACCACCTCCTTTTAAAAGGGATTATATAAAAGGAAAAAGTCATTTCCTCTCACAGGTTTGCAGAATATTTTATCAGGGGTGTATAAGTGGAGCACTGACACACACACACAAGTCAGAATAGACAGAGTGGTTCATCTGAGCACAGCTGATTCAAACCTTCACCTGAATCAGAATCAAAACATTTTATTTATCCCAGAAGGAAATGGCATATTCATGTGTGACGTCAACCAAAACGTGCTATTGAGTAAATTTATGTATAAAACTGCCTATAGGTGTGAGGACAGAGATATTTTCGTGCCCCCTCCCGCCTGGCTCTCTCCTCAGACTCGCCCCTGTTTCCACCCTCCAAACTGCTGCGGTGCTCTGAATTCCGACGTTTCCCGCCGCCCCCTGAACGCGGCACAGCAGCTCACCGGGAGCGGACATGTCGGACCCGGCGGCGCAGGCCTTGCAGCCGCGGCTTCTCCAAGCCCAGTCCGCGGGCTCGGCAGGGTCCAGCGGCGGCCCGGCCGGCTCCGGCTCGGGGAGCAGCGACCCGGCCAGACCGGGCCTCAGCCAGCAGCAGCGCGCCAGCCAGAAGAAAGCCCAGGTCCGCGCTTTCCCACGGGCGAAGAAGCTCGAGAAACTCGGCGTCTTCTCCGCATGCAAGGTAGCCTAGCTTAGCCAAAGTTCACCATAACAAAGCGGGGACGGAGAGCAAGGAGACACCGGGACACAAACGCCGACAGAGGGCGAGGAGACACCCGGACACAAACATGGACAGAAAGCAATTTAAAACAACTCTTTACTGTGTTTTATCCGCGTTAAATGTCTGCTTCTTGTTGTTGTTGTTGTTAGCTTGCTAGCTAGCTTTAGCTAATGTTTAGTCATTCACTGACGCGCAGAAAAACTCTGCAGCTCCTTTTTTATTCTTTAAGCTCGTTTTTATTGTTTATTATTATTATTATTTGTTTGTTTCCAGGCTGTGGACACATGCAAGTGCAACGGATGGAAGAACCCAAACCCCCCCTCGGCCCCCCGGATGGACCTGCAGCAGCAGGCGGCCAGTCTGAGCGAGCCGTGCCGCAGCTGTGGACATGCTCTGGGTACCAACGAGCCGCAGCCCGGCCTCCACCGGCTGCGCACACACACACACACACACACACACACACACACTGCAGCCTCACGTCCCCACTGCTGTCTGACACCATGCATGTTCGACCACATGAGTGTGTTAATTCATTTATATACGTGTGTGTGTGTGTGTGATCCAGCCGACCATGTGTCCCACCTGGAGAACGTGTCCGAGGAGGAGATCAACAGGCTGCTGGGGATGGTGGTGGACGTGGAGAACCTGTTCATGTCCGTGCACAAAGAGGAGGACACCGACACCAAGCAGGTCTACTTCTACCTTTTCAAGGTGAGCGGCGAGTGCACCTCCATCGTCGAGGAGGGTGGGGAGGAGGAGGAATTCACGCACGCGAGGTGACTTGATTGTTCGATGTTCTGCTTGTTTGTCTCAGCTGCTGAGGAAATGCATCCTGCAAATGAGCCAGCCGGTGGTGGAGGGATCTCTCGGAAGTCCGCCGTTTGAAAGGCCCAACATCGAGCAGGTGAGAGTGAAAGTAAAAGCATCTACAAGTCCAGGCGGTCGCAGAAAAAGCAGCAGGATTGCATCACAGCTCCTGAGATGTTTCATGTTTTTGCATCTTTTTTTTTCTCCAAAGGGCGTGTTAAATTTTGTTCACTATAAGTTCAGCCACCTCGCGCCGAAGGAGAGGCAGACCATGTTTGAGCTGTCAAAGATGTTCCTCTTGTGCCTGAATTACTGGAAGCTGGAGACGCCGACGCAGTACCGCCAGCGCACCCAGAAAGACGATGGTACGGCGTACAAAGTGGACTACACCAGGTGTGTCTTTGCGTTCGTCTGCTTTCTAAGCGTGCGTCTTATCTTTTCTACATGGGACACTGACGTCTGTGTTTTCTCTCAGGTGGCTGTGCTACTGTCACGTCCCTCAGAGCAACGACAGTCTGCCGCGCTACGAGACCACTCAGGTGTTCGGCCGCAGCCTGCTCAAGTCCATCTTCATCGTGACACGGCGGCAGCTCCTGGAGAAGTTCAGAGTGGAGAAGGACAAGCTGCTGCCAGAGAAACGAACCCTCATCCTCACACACTTCCCCAAGTAAGGGCAGACTTTTGAAATAATGTGTGTGTGTGAGAGCTTAAATTCAAGTGAGGATCTTTTATTACAGACTTCAAATTCAGGAAAAAGAAATGTAAATATCATGGTCTCACTGCTTCAGCTGACATTAGTCAGAAAAGGTCAGATTTTATTTCCACATATGAGCAAAATGGACAGATAGATCCATGTTTTAATCATAAACAAAGCACAAAGACTTAATAGATATAAACAGGTTATTTAAAAGAGACCTTAACTTAAAAAATTGTTTTTTTTTGTATTAGTTGGCAGTTTTTCTGATCATATATTATTATTAGAGCTTCAATTCTGGCTTCTTTCCGGTCTCTTAATACCTCTGAAGTCTAATGTCAGCCAGCCTGTAGGGTCCTGTGTGTTTTCATGTCAGTGTTCACCTCTGAAATAACATTTGCGCTGAACGTCATCAGGTTTTTGTCCATGCTGGAGGAGGAAATCTACGGTGAGAACTCACCCATCTGGGAGGCGGACTTCACCATGCCCGCCTCCGACGGCACACAGCTGGGACATCAGACAGGTGAGGCGAGCGTGAGGATGCACAGTTTTATGTTTGTAGTCAGATGGGACAGGAATATGTGAAATTCCCTTGGAGATTAATAAAGTATCTATCTATCTATCTATCTATCTATCTATCTATCTATCTATCTATCTATCTATCTATCTTCCTTCCTATCTATCTATCTATCTATCTATCTATCTATCTATCTATCTAAATAAATAAATAAAATCACATCTTGGGAGGAATATAGATGAATGTGAAATCACCACATTATGAATGTTTTTAGATAAAAAGATATCGCTTTGCTGATCCCCTGAGCAGAAAATCCTGTTACAGTGTGCAGAGAATCAGCATGGAAAACAGATAACAGATAAAAACAAAGAAGTCTAAAACATGACATTCAGAAACTAAATACGATACAAAAGTACATGATTTATGCCAGTAAACCGTATATGTGAAGAAATAAAGCCTTAATGAAGCCTTTCATAAGTATAAATGGGTATCTACAACGTACATCATATAAATAATTGTGTAGGTATAATATGAAATACACTATAAAGAAGAATATATGAAGCTGTAATTAAACACTTTACTGTTTCTGTTTTCAGTGATCAGTCCTGCTGCTGTGTCTGGTTCTCCCGCTCTGCCCAAAGGTCTGAGCAGCATGTCGTCTCTGAGCAGTATGGACGCAGGAGGCGCGGAGCCCCTCACAGGTGCTTCTTTTATCGTCCATTAGCTTTCTGCAGACCCTCCGTAGCTTCATGCAGCTAAAGTGATATTGAAAGCCACCGAAAAGCACCCAACTGGGACTACACGTTTCTCCAAACTGCTCACAACAGAGTCGTTTAGCTGCTTTTGGTGTATTCTGTTGGAGTTAGAAAGATTATTTTTAACAGATGAGAGCAAAAATATTAAGAAATGCACATTATTTCAGCTGATTATAGTAATCGAGAGAGATGGAGGTTTATCCTGCATGCTGGAGTGGCCAGCAAAACCCTCTGATGGCTGAGATCTCTGTTTGTTAGCTTTCTCGTCTTAATGCTGTGGTCGGCCGTCTGTTCAGGAGAGAAGCGTAAACTTCCAGAGGCGCTGACCCTCGAGGACGCCAAACGCATCCGTGTGATGGGAGACATTCCTATGGAGCTGGTCAATGAAGTCATGATGACGATCACCGACCCCGCCGCTATGCTCGGGCCAGAGGTGGGTCACGTCCTCAGGTGATGTGTATGTTTCTTATCGCAATCGACAATAGTGCTCACTGTTGGTGTTTTTTTTTTATTGCCAGACTAACCTGCTGACGCCAAACGCCGCCCGCGATGAGACAGCCAGGCTGGAGGAGCGGCGGGGAATCATCGAGTTCCACGTCATCGGCAACTCGCTTTCCCAGAAGTCCAACAAGAAGATCCTGATGTGGCTGGTCGGCCTGCAGAACGTCTTCTCTCATCAGTTGCCTCGCATGCCCAAAGAGTACATCACCCGCCTGGTGTTCGACCCGTAAGTAGACGCTCTCATGCCGCCACGTGTCACGAGTCATCTGAAGGCTGCGCAACGATCTGACGTCTCCCAACGTTCACCCGCAGGAAGCACAAGACCCTCGCCCTTATCAAAGATGGCCGCGTCATCGGTGGCATCTGTTTTAGGATGTTTCCCACTCAGGGCTTCACGGAGATCGTCTTCTGTGCCGTCACCTCCAACGAGCAAGTTAAGGTAGCAATTGTTTGTGTTTGTACCTTTTTTTGTGTGTTTCTTTCTTTAATCAGCCTGAGGTCACATCTTGAGGTTGAAGTAGTGGAAGTCTGCCAACCTTACCTTTCACTATTTTATTTATTTTTCGTTATTATTTCTGGTGTAATAAATAATAATAATAAACTACATTCTTTATAGGCTTCCCTTAAACTTAAACACAAGAAATGATATGATGATTGGTCTTTGCTAAAGAAAGAAACAGCTTCACAGTACTTTTCCAGATCAGCCTTTTTCTTTTTAATGTACCCTGAAGCCACTCCATCTTTTTTTTTATCACAAAAATGATATTGCATATAGAAAGACTGAAGCAGTATTGAGAAGCTTTTTTTAAAGGGAGGAAAAAGCTTTTATTTTTCACATTGTCTTTTGTCTGATCATTTTTACATCCAAGGGCTACGGTACCCACCTGATGAACCACCTGAAGGAGTATCACATCAAACACAATATTCTCTACTTCCTCACCTACGCCGACGAATATGCCATCGGCTACTTCAAGAAACAGGTACTGCAGACGTGACCTGTGCATTAACTTTCCCCCGTCTGCTCCCTCCATCCTCTCCTGTCAGTAATATTTCTTTTTTCTTTCCTCGCAGGGCTTTTCCAAAGACATCAAAGTGCCGAAGACTCGATACCTGGGCTACATCAAAGACTATGAGGGGGCGACCCTCATGGAGTGTGAGCTGAACCCGAGGATCCCCTACACCGAGCTGTCTCACATCATTAAGAGACAGAAGGAAGTATGTGAGGCTGTGAGACCTTCTTAACAAAGTTTTCTGATGTGATTTTTTTTTTAAACCGCACAAAACTTTAACGTCATTAACAGATTATTAAGAAGCTGATTGAGAGGAAACAGAGCCAGATCAGGAAGGTTTACCCGGGTCTCACCTGCTTCAAAGAGGGTGTACGGCAGATCCCAGTGGAGAGTATTCCAGGCATACGTGAGTGTTTTGATTTGTGGACAGTGAAGAAATATTGAGTCTATATTATTATGTTACTTACAAGACTGTTTTTTTTTCTTCCAGGAGAAACAGGCTGGAAACCCAGTAACAAAGACAAAGGGTAAACTTTTCATTTTCACACACTGATCACTCATCTGCCATAGTGTCCAATCTGAGATTACCACCACGGTGCACCACAAAACCTTTACTGATTGCACATGTCGTGGCTTTAATCATTTAATTATTTTTTTGCTTTTTGTCAGTTTTACAGTTAACTCATCAAGGTTTAAAGTCTCCACCCCTAGACTTGACAGTCGCCTGCAACACGAAAACTACACAATAAAACAACACGAGAAAATGTAACCAAGACCAAAATTTGATGCAAAACAATGAAAGTATTTAAAATCTGGACCAGTATTAAAGCACTAAAACTGTTGAACAGACACAA
>JBAJHX010000039.1:3407713-3420583 GCA_037176925.1 Amniataba percoides | reverse complement strand
TTGGACAGTGACCAGGCAGATGCCTCTTAGAGCTCCGAGTCTGGCTTACAGTGCACCCTGCCCTTTAGCCATTACCGGGGGGCCTTAAGAGGAGCTAGGGAAACCGAATAAATATAAAATGAGAGAAAGGAGCCGTGCATCTGCAATGTTTCACACCTCAGATGCTACCACAAAGATGCTAAAAGTCTACATTAATGGATTTAGGACTTTTTGAGGCATCTTAGCTGACGTGCTGAGGGCCGACGTTAGCGTGGAGAGACGACGGTGTTGTGTTTCCTTCGCTGTCGTCCCTGTGTTCAGGTTATTTTTGTGATCACCGCTTGTTCCAGCGCCAGCACATTTGCATGAAGGAGGACGTATCTAGTGCTCATAAATAGTCGAGCTGAGAGGATCCATCACCTCACCGGTGACAACCCTGTTCCCCGCGTTTTCGTCTGTTTGTCACGCCAACGTGAAGAGACCCACGCTGTAATCATCATGCTTTTTTTCCCCTTTAATCACGTCACATCAAAATCAAGTCAATGGGGAAACTGATTTAAATAGAACAAATGAACTATGAAAAAAGAGGCAGTACTAAACCTCCATCAGAAAACTCTGCATGCTAAACAATGTTTTTCTTGGATGACAATAAGAAGACTGGCACCGTGGGATGTTTATTGTTCCTGCGGTAACTATTTTGGAGTCTGGGAAACCGTTCAAATCTGCAGGCATAAACACCTCATTGAGCAGACTATAGGCTGTCTGTCACATTACATTTAGGCCAGTTTTACTGTGGACGTGCCACCACAGGGTCAGGTGTCCGTGAGCCGCAGCCACGTGCACGTCCGCTAAGAAACCCCCTTGTTCTTATATAGAACTTAATTAACAACCACTAAATCCTCTTGGCTCAGTTTGTGGAGCCTCTTATTTGTGATGACATGTATTAATGAAGTCACATTACATAAAAGTGACAAATGTGAACCATAAATGTTTGAAGAGTGAGAGATGGGGTGTGTGTGCTTGTAAATGAAAATATCTGTCACCTCTTAATGTAGATAAAGTTAAAATATCTGAATTGCCTTTGTTAATGACAGTCACAAGAGTAAATAACACTTCAGATCCGTGATGTGTTGATGCTGGAGCTGCACCAGGCTGAGTCAAGCTCCACTCATCACGGAAAGGGCCAAGACATCTGGCTGTGAATTTCAAAATAAAGCTCCACTTGATTTACACCTCTTGGGTTGTAAAGTAAATAAAAAAATACTAATAAAACAGCCTCACACGTCATAAATGCTGAATTATTTTATGAATATAGATTTTTAACCTGGACTGTCAAAGCATCTGTAATCACACACCTGCTTTAAGAGTGTTTTTTGCCTGATGATTGACATTTTGCAGACCTGACCTTCATTGGAAATATATATAAAACATCTTGGAAGGCATTTTTATGTCTCTTTAAATTCCCAGCTGTGGTGTGCATCTCCTCTTTCAAGCCTTTTATTGATACAAGTGGCTTCCTGCCTCGGCTCGCACGTCTGTGCGTAAACTTGACGGAGCCGCAGCTCTGAGCAGCTCTGCGTCTTTGCGCAGGCATCCAGTCAGCACCGACCCGTCTCCTCCGCCTGTGTGTCGCTGGACACGGACGAGCAGCGGGGCAGTCGGACACGGAGCCGCACCGGTAAGAAGAAGCGCTCTGAGGAGGAGCGAAAGTTGTTTTTGTTGTCTGTGTGGCTGATGGAGCGGATGTTTTCAGGTGCACAGTTTGGATGATGTCTCTGAAAAACTGAGGAGTGGATGAGACAATGTGGTGCTGCAAACTTTGGTGTGGATCGGAGGAAGAAGCGCGCTCGCAGGCGGATTTTGGAGGCTGTTGTGCGTAATTGCGCATCAGCGGCGCCAAACGTCCGATCGCTTTTTGCCACTTGTCTCTTAAAAATGCCAAAAATAATTTAAACTGCTTTATTGGTGATGACAAACCAATCTAACAAATGGATGATTCAACAGTTAAAATAATACGCGACAGAGATCAGTGTGAAGCTTTTAGGGTTGGACCAGTGCGATGTGGACTTTGGGGAATTTTCTGTTTTTGGATCTCGTTTGCATCTTCTCGCCAAAACTGACTCAGAGGTAGAATATCCAAAAACAACTATTCAAGTTCATAGTGAGCTTCGGGTCTATACTGCTGCTCTCTCCATCCTCCTCTGTATCCAACATCATACCATTTCACGACTTAATAATCTTATCTAATAACATTTTCCACTGAAAAATGTCATAAGTTCCCCTCCTGGTGCACTCTGAGCTCTGTGCTGTGGCCCATTGATATTACATTTTGTGTAATTACAGCAAACAACTTTTCTTAAGGGAATTCACCTTAATGCACAGTAGTCTTCTAGTTTAAAATTTGAATATTAAACATATCAATAAAACTGCAGTGAGCTTATCAGACTTTGCAGTGTTTCTGTTCACCTCTGACACCAGGGGATATTATTCATAACTTTAACACATTCAGCGTTTTAAACAGCTTGATGTGCTTTAAAATGCTAAATAAGACTGTGTCCTGTTGCATCTCCACGTCCTGCTGATGGGCATAAAGCTGCGTATTCCAGCTGACCACTCATCCAGGGTGCATTGCCTCTCTGAAAGGAGGAGGGGGGAGTTTGATTTAGTATGTAAGATCATGAGACGTGAAGGATGTGTTTTCACATTGAGCATTAATTCCTCACACACACAGTCAGAAATGGTCTGCTGGGACCAGTAATGACAGATTTAACAGCCGTCTGCTCAGGGAGGAATTCTTGAAGTTTTGACGTCTCTATTTCATCACTGCTGGCGGTGCCCTGACAAAAAAAACGTAAAAACCTGCATTATCACAACTGTACAGAGAGAGCTGTGAGTCAGGAATCAGTCTGTCTTCTTAAATGGAGCGGGGTCATAGTGAAACTGTCACTCAGTTATATTGGATTTTCAACCTGAATGCCTCTTTTGCTGCGATCTCGCCGCTCAGTAGTTGTTGTAACAAGTAAGAGGGCTGATAAATCAAGTGAAATATCACGGGCTTGATTCAGAGAAACTGACGTAGCGCGGCTGCTCTGGGCAGACTTTATTTATGGACAGCACTTTTCGGAGCCGGCGTCTCTCGCTGAACAGGCCCTGGCTGATAAACGCTGCAATCTGTCTTGCTGTTATGATAAAGTGTGCAATAAGTTTCTCACAGTCATTTGTGTTTTGTTGCTTGTATTTCTTTCACCGAGGAGAGTTTGGCATTCAGGAGTTTGTACCTAGAGAAAGGAGAGGAGATGCTGTTTGGCTCAGGACTCTTGGTTTCGGTAATGACAGTCTGTGTGGACACGCATAACTTAAATTTAAAAGTGCAGATCAAACTTGGAAAACTTTGGCACAATCTCAGTTGTTGGCTGTTACCTAAAACCAAAGCATTTGTGTTAAGCCAGCTGTGTTGTCGTGTTGAACACAAATGAGAAGGCAAAGACAGAAAAACTTCCTCTCTCCATGTCGAACCTTTACTTTCAGAGTATTGTGGTTTCTCGACACTGACTATCGCTCGAGGTGAAAGCAGCGTTACTCCTGGAGAGGATGAGCCTCCCTGTAATCGTACCTCGCGTGTGCATAGCCTGAATTTACTGGTGCTGACACACTATGCATATATCCTCTCTGCTGAGCCCTGGATTTGAGTGTAAATCACGTCAAACAAGCCCAACTGACTCACGGGCGCAGCTCCTTTTCCAGACGAGGCTGTGCTGGTGTAGCTGTCAGTGTTTTATTTCTTCGTATTCGTCATTAGGGAGGACATGAATAGGAAGCAGCCACGCAGTGGTAATATTTGCAGACACTAATTGGGTTTAAAAAGGTAACCTTGCACGTGTTTTGCCGCCACGGGGGGAAACAAATACTTCGCTGACGACTCTCCCTGTTTGCTTACAAGAGAAACAAACCTCGAGGCCACGTAGAAGTTTCAGCTGTGGCTTGAAATTTGGTGATCTGGATTCAAATAGTTTCATTATCTTACGTGTCTGTTCTAATATAAACCATGAGAAAGCCTTTAAAAGAAAAAAATGGATGCTTAAATGGTGATGTCCTTGTCATGCAAGAAATAAAAGGAGGTGTTACTGCAAAAATACATGTTACAACTTTGGCTGAGGAAATGTTGTGTATGTGTTTTGGAGTATTTCCTGGTTTTTAACTGCCTCTTGTACAAAGTGGTGAGAGACAAACAGCCTGTCTGTCATTCTGTGCCGTCAGAGTCAGATACTCGTGTCGACCTCCACTTTGGCACCGAAACATGCTTCAGAAAAACGCATCAAAATGGCTTTACGCTTCTTGTGGCGCTCAGTGTTTTAAGACACTTATTTACCTCGCAGTGACGTTTGACAGAAAGCATCAATATTAGATGTGAAAGGGGTCACTGTGGGGCTGCACTCCAGATTCAGAGAGTTGGAGGGATTAGTTCTTATTTCTGGAGACGGTTATCTGATATTATTAGTCTTTGAGAAGATTGTTAAGACAGTTAACATTTAGAAAGAGACATCCTACTTATCTTAATGGAGATGACCTTTAGTTTTTTTCCTTGGCTTGGACTAACCTGTATCTCATACACACACACACACACACACACACACACACACACACACACACACACACACATCACGCAGACACGAAGACTTCTCTGTAATGCAATTTAATGTGTTTGCATCTCATACAAACACATTAAAGTGCTTCGTATATTTGCCGAAATCCTTTTCCTGTCACTTTTTCTTGCCTCTCACGTTCCATTTTCTCTGTGACTTTGCTCATCTGCTGTTTAAGTGGCCTCTCGCTATTTTGCTTTGACCTTCCTTTGATCCGCCACCTTACCGCTGTTATCTGCGGTATCATCACCTGCCGAGCCGAGGTGAAGCGGCCGCTCACGCCGAGCGACGCGCACGGCTGGAGGCCCGAAGCCGAATTGAAACACTTTTGGATGTTTGTTGACCCCTCTCCTTCTCTCTCTCTCTCTCTCTCTCTGTGACTGCTACCCTTGATTTCGCCCTGTGCTGAAAGCGATCAGAGCAACATGGCGACCTTCAGTTGGTTTCTGTGAAAAGTTTTGTGTCCTGCAACCGTGATGTACTCGTGCTCGCTCTCCCCATTGCCAGTACAAACACACAGTTAATTCCCCAATTAGCCGGGGGAAGCTTGGCGCTGGAGGACATCACTGTCCTGCCACAGCCAGGCGGCGCGGCACTGTGGCAGTCAAAGCTTTGCACGAGAAATTCATGTTGAAAAAAAACTGTCATGCTGTCAACTGTCACATTTGCACGTGACTCAGACTGAATTTGTGCACCAACAGCTGATTTGTTAAGTTGCTGTTTAAGTATTGAGCTATCCACACTCCTCTTTATTCAGTTAAACATGCCCATGCGATATTATTCCCACATTTCATTTTCATTCAGATGTATCACAAATGACTTTAACAAGCAAGCCTGACAAATTATAAATTCCCTCTCCACACTCTGGGTTGGATGAAGAGTGACATGGAAAGTAACAAGCCGTGCACAGTTTTGTGTGACAGGTAAAATGAAAGAAAGAAAGACAGCGGCCCTCCTCGGTGGACCTGTGGGGCCCTTCCTGCCCCTGTGCTGTCCCGGCGTTGGTGCCCCCGTTCGAGGCTGGAGGTGGCACAGGCAGGGTGGTGGGGCGGGGGGTTGCCTGTGTGGAGGTCAGGGGACTCTGACAGCTGCACAGAGCCTGCCTGGGGGCACGCAGGCTGCCCTTTTCCCCTTCACGAACCCCCCGTCCCCCCTCTCCCCCAAACCCCCTGCCTGACAGACTGGCATGCCCGAGCAGAGGTGCTCCGCCCGGGGATCGACTGGGCAGCCTGCTCCCTCAGTGGGGAGCTGGAGAAATGACACTGCTGAAGCTGGGGAGGGCCGGGTTTGAGTTTCACTTTCTCCCTTCATCTGTTTCTCTGCGTAACCCCCTCCACCCCCCGTCTTCGTAAGACAACCTCTCCTGTAATCCCTTTTCCCAAATAGGAGAAGATCTGGCAGCTGGAAGTTGGAGCAGATGAGGGAAGTGAATTTAAGTTTGCAGAGTAAAGATGGAGGAGAGGGGGTGGAGGGGGTGGGGGTGGGGGTGGGGGGGCAGCAGCACATTCAGCATCTGGGTTGATCTCATTTTGATTTGTTGTTATGAAACCGTTACCCTCGTTAGCAGAGAGCACCAGGCCTCTGCCACGCTGCAGACACACACACACACACACACACACACACACACACATGCAGTGACTCACGCCGACAGTGGCTCCAGTGTTACAGCCGCGCATTCATTTACACAAACACACGGCGCACACACAGAGGTGCATTTATGCTGCAGAGCTGCCGGTGAATGACGGCCCCTGCGGCCCCAACACTGGCTCAGTGTGCTCGGCCAGGTAAACCTCCTCGACCGCGCACAACAACAACAAACTCCTAAAAAGGCCGCTTGTTTGGGGCCCAGCTGCAGGTAGGGCGGCGGCTGAAAACCATTTGATCAGTCGCGCCGTTATGCATGGTTTTCACAAATATGCAGATATTGTGTGCAGCCCGTCTGCATGTGTGGCATTTCCATGTAGGTATGGTATGCATGGCTTTTTTTTTTTCTCACCCTGCTTCACATACACTCGTTCATTCAGTTACACACGTTCACACCTGGTAGCTGCCCAACACAACCGCTTCCTTTCAGCTCAGCCCTGCCGGAGCTGTCACGGGCTAATTGCCTTGCTCAAGGGCAAAACACACATCAATTTTTGACAGATGGGAGTGTGTTACTCATTTGCTTTTTTCTGTGTCAAGGTTATTTATCACTGAGAAGACTCGCTTTGGCTCTCAAATGCCTTTGTTATAGTAGCAAAGTTCATGTAGGCACTTTATGTGGTAAGTTTTTTAAATGAAGTGGAGACTTTTCAGAGGCTCTAAATGTGAAATCCCAGACAGCACTGATGTGAAAAATAATGCATTAACTCTTCACGGGATATATATTTATATTTTTTGTTTGTTTGCTCAACCTGAATGACTGAAATGCATTAGTGTAAGTAAAAGACATTTATCTGGCAGGGATTATTTAGGGACTAAATTTCAGAATGGCGCTGCACTCTAAAAGCTTTTGAATGATATTGTGCATTTTAGCACAATTTGCCCTCATCTTCCTGAGGCTTTTTCCTAAACATCCTCTAGTATTTTTATGCAGTGATGAGTAAGAACATCTATGATTTTTGTTATCTGCAGCTGTAAATCTAAATGTGCTCCCACTGTCTAGTCCATTTCTACAACCTGAAACAGGACTTTGACATCACTGGAGGTACATACATGAAACTTGGAAAAGAAATGAACATTGCAGTCTGCTGCAGCGTAAATGTCTGAGAGGCGAAGACAGCTACCAGAGAAAATGCAAAAAATCTGAAAAGATTATTTTTCAACAGCAGGCCGGAGACATTTTCACTGTCACTGCTGTCATCGTAGCAAATGATGAATATGTAACACCAGCAGTCGTCAGGTAAGAGTGGCACCCCACAGATATTTGGATTCGCGCGGTGTCATCTGTTTTATATCCGGCTCTCGGGGGCTCGAGGTGAGTTTGTAACTGTCTGTACCTGTGAGTCTCGCCGTTCCATCACGGTAACAACTTCAGGTTGCAGCGAGCATTATTTATGAAATATTCTTGAAAAGGAAAGAGCCAAACTTTTTTTTATTTTTCTCCCTGCAAGTACAAAATGTTAACAGTTCCCATTTTCAAGTGTTTGCTCTAAAACTGCATAATTAGAAGTGCTTAATACCTGTGTCAATAAAGAGGTGTGTGATTTTCTCAACAGTCACACTTGTCTCGCACTTGACCCGAATCGTCTCGTTGAAGCGCAGTCGGCTCGGGAGGAGATGATGCATGACAAATCTGACACTCCAACAAATGCATCTGCAGAAAATTCAACATCATTTCAGAAATGATCTTTTTAACTCCAGAATGACTTAAAAAATATTGCATCTTTAATTGCATGGTGCTTCCACTACCTCTGTACTCTGATGTGTGTGTGTGTTTCTCTGTCTGTGGCTCGTGTTTGTGTAGCCGTCCTCTAGGAAAGCATCTGTTTTATCTCCTGCACAGCAAACAGCTCCTCTCCTGCCTCCCACAGCTCCAGATATCAGCTATCAGAGTCATTGCAGCCCGCGGGAGGTGGTACCAAAGCTTCCCCCACCCCACCGAGCCACCAGCACCTCCATCTCTCATCGATCAGGCTGGAAAGACATCTAATCCATGCTGATCACAGTAACCTCCACCGTCTGGAGGGCTGGATCACTCTTGTTTTACCGCGTCTCTTATTGAACCGTGCAGGCTGTGAGGAGACGGAGCTGGGTATTGATGGGTGGGGCTCGGGTAGCCCCAGATAGCCCGATGATGGCAAAGAGGGGCCTGTGATGCCACTATTGACGTAGCAGCTGACTCAGAATTCCCCATGTCGTTCCCTCTTTCTTTCGGCTCCTCACAATGAACCGCGGCTTAGCGGCCTATCAGCTGGCGTTTGATTAAAAGTCAGATTATCACCCTCTTACCATATGTGGGCTAAGCAGCTCTAGGAAACTGAGCTTGTTTATCCTCTTCACAGTCTCAGTGTGCTTTCACAGTTTGGGTCGTATCTTCCTCCATCTCCCTCCTCTCGTTTACAGCTGAGGTGTTTTTCATTTCTCTGTTTCGTGAGTGTGTGTGTGTGTGTGTTTTGTGCCTTTGCACTCTGCTCATGGCCTCTTATCGCACGTGTCAGACCGGCGGGCCGAGAGGGGGCGAAGAGAGCAAGACCGGGCCCTCTCACTCCTCGAGAGCCCACATTAACTCCGCTTCCTCCGGTTCAAAATCCCTCTCAGCCCCGCGGCAGAGGCCGAGACATCAGCTCTTAACTCTCAGAGCCGACGCACACATCGACTCGCTGATCCACTAAATCACTTCTGTTAACTGCATTGATTCACTGTGTCTCTCTCCATTTCTTACCTGTTTGGTGAGTCAGTGCTTCCTCGCAGCATCCGGCATGAGCTGGCTGGCAAAGTCGGACAAAACTGCTTCTACCTGTGATTCATTGCACAATTTTCACACTCAGAATTTGGAGTTAGACTTTGTTCATTTCTCTTTTTGTTTGCCAGTCTGAATTTTAAGCCGCGCACAGTGAGCTGAACCCACAAAGAGCTTCACTTGAGCTACATTAGTTAGCAGCTTGACTTTGTCCCCCCTCCATCACCCCTCCCAGCTCAGTTCAGGCCATCACAAACTCCACTGGCCTGACAGACCTTATAATTGAACCATATATTTTTCTTCTCCTCTCAGTAAAGAGAGGCAGGCACATCTTTCAGTGCTCGGCTCCTGGGAGCGTTTTTGCTGACAAAACAGGGGCTGCTGGCGTTGGGTTAACACTCGTAACGACACCGCTGTCAGCGAGGAGGGTGCAGCGAAAGATAAAGAGGGCGTAGGGATGGAAGCACCTGCTCTATTGGAAGAGCCGCACATTTAGTGTCTTCAGACAAACCTTGGGGGAAAGAGGGAGGAAAGTGCAGATACTGAAAAAATCTTGTGTTAGGAAATGCTTTCAGCACACAGATAACTCTCTGCTGCACTGTTGGCCAAACTTAATACAGCCACTTTATATAAAAGGATGTTTTTTTTTTTTGTTTTTTCCTTGAACTAGACCGGCTTTGAACAGAAACTTCTTTTTATCATTATTTTACTGGAGATGTTTCACCTGCAACGTCTCAGCAAATGTTAACAAAGTTTTTAAGACTTCATGTACTTTTTTTCTCATAGTACAAGATTTTGTTCTTTGTAGTTGGCACAGTTGACAGACTGATGCACAGAATACCACAAAAGAACAAAGTTAAATGAAAACCTGAGGGGATCTTCTCGTGTCTTAATGCTCCCGGTGCTGCGAGCAGGGTGGTGCAGGATCTCGCAGCCACGGCAACGCCTCAGTGACTCTGAGAAACAAGGCCAGAATCAAAAACGCTCCTCTCCTTCAAAGCCAAATTGAACCACAAAAAAAAAAAAAAAGCTAGAAATCAATAGCTGGATGGCTGTAGTGAAAGAGAACACACTTGCTAATGTTTTGTGATAGCAAACTTGGGGAGAAAAAACACATCTGAGCGGGAGATCTCGAGGGCTGCTGATCATCTCTGCCTTTCTGTCTCCTTTAACCTCACGTATACAGCGAACACACCGCATGCTGTCAGACGGGTGCACATTGATGTAAGGGATTAAAACAGACTCCAGGTGGTAAAAATGTCCACATGTATTGCACATACACAGATTATGTAAGCCTACCTCTGCGTTATTAGAGGGCTGATCTCTGTCGAGTAAGCGGGGCTGATTACTCACAGGTTTGACAAAAGCATAAAAATATTTTTAAAAACGGACAAATATGATTGTTAAAAATATCAACTGCTATTTACAACTAATGAAATATTATTCCAATAGTTGCATGCTGTATGACAAGTGCATTAAACACACACTGACACACTATTCTAATTATAGTCTCATAAAAAACACATAGCACTCTCATTGTGAATTATCTGTCCTTTAAATATAAAGCCACAGCTTTAGCTTAGCAGAAAGACTGGCCACTGAGGGGAAACAGCTGAGGATTGTCCATTTTTCCAGCATCCTGTTAGTCCAAAGGTCCAGTAATCCAAAAAATGGCCCATTGGTGCGACATTATGCCAAAACCTTCCTTTGCCAATGGGCCATTTTTCTGACTATTGGTCCATCACAACAATGAAATGGCACCAAACGGCCTCGCCTGGCTATTCTTTCCTAGAGCCTCTGCTGGTTTTTAGATTTTGGTTTTTGTACAGATAAAACAAATGAGCCGTAACGTGTGAATCTGTGAGCTGTCGAGCTGCTGGTTGGTGGTTTTTGTTGCCTTTGGGGCGGAGCCAATATGAGCGTGGTGTCGATGTCCTCGATTCTCTGGCAGAAAGGCCAAAAACATGATTCCCAAAATGTTAAACACTTTAAGTTCATGTCATTTGTTGGTGTGCACTTATATTTATTTTTGTTTGGGTAATATTGAACCATATGAATCAACATTTTGAACTGTATTGACCTTTGTTGCATGTCATGCTCCCTCATAGATGCAAATAATAAATAGCACATGGTAGAGAGTATGTAGACAGTAGAAACATTCATTCATTTAATTAAAGTACAGTAAGTGCCAGTAAATGCCATCTGAGGTGGGACAGGGCCTCAAAATGCCATGTTGTTGCAGAGTTACAGGTGCTTGTTTAATTATGTAAGCTCGCTCCATCCTCTCGAGTACGTTTGCATAACTCTGCCTGATGTTAACACGCAGCAGTTCACATTTTAGTTTGCCTACTTTTTAAAAATTTATTCAGATGAGAGCCTGTGTGACTCGACTGTGGCGTGATTTAACTGCTGACTCGATGGATGGATGAAATTTATCAGTACCATCAAAGGACGACACAGATGATCAGTTTTCTTCAGACACTTGAGTCATTTTTCGTCTTCATTTCAGCAGCATAGCCCATTTTGAACATACAGACGGACTCGTTTTTTTCAGCGTTTTAATGTTTGCTTAAAATCTTCATGACAGCTGGATGGAAACGTGTAACGAGTGCAGAGAATTTGTGTAATATTCCCAACACTGCCCTCAGTCATTGCCTCTGCTGGATCTCGACAGTCTGCCCACTTCACAGCCTCTATCAGGCTACTCCTCCTTCACTGTAAACGTTCCCGTGGCACACGAACACACGGGCCTCCTCGGACCTTTTGGCTTGCATCAAACCCCCCAAAGCACACACACACAAAAAAAAAAGCCGACCTGACCCCTTGCAGGTTCGGGCGAGCACAGAGAGCGGCCCTGTTCCCCCCTCTGGCCCGGGACAGGGGGGCACACTGGAGCCTTCAGAGGGATAAAAGCTGGAGGACAGGATTGGTGGAAAGGACACACATTGGAGCTCTGTATTTCTGTGTTTGACTTCCTCCTCCACCTCTCTCTCTGCTCAATCTTGTTTCCCTCCCGTGTCTACACATACGCCTTTGAGACGCCTCGCCCCGGAGTTGCGTCTGATTTTTTTTTTGCCGTGTTTTTCTTGTCGGCTCTGTGATCTCCCGAACCCAAAAGCTCCAGCCGAGTTAATCCGACTTCCCGATTACCGGTGAACCCACGTCTTCCTGACATACAGAGTTTTCATTGCAGAGAGACGAGCGGGACGTGAGAGGAAGCCCGTCTTTCAGAGAGAGGAGTAATGTGTCCTGAGGGCACTTCTCGGCTCCCCTGTTCGCCCGCGAGCTCTTGCGTTTCCACATGCCTTAGAGAGGTGTTACATAAATGACAGAATCTCCTCGATGGCCACTTTTTGTTACACTAAAAGCCTTCTCCCATGTTGGTGTTTATGTTAATGACTTCAGTC
This sequence comes from Amniataba percoides, assembly GCA_037176925.1. Classification (NCBI taxonomy): domain Eukaryota; kingdom Metazoa; phylum Chordata; class Actinopteri; order Centrarchiformes; family Terapontidae; genus Amniataba; species Amniataba percoides. The sequence goes on along the minus strand of JBAJHX010000039.1, from coordinate 3,408,170 downwards.
AGGGGTTTTTGAAGTGCCTGGATGACGAGCAGCTAGCCTAGAAAGGAAGGAGTGGCTCTGACCTTGGCCCACTTCAGGGAAACGCTCCGGTTTCTGACTAATAGAGTATGCCCTATTCTTTCTCCCACAACATGCACTCGAAATAGCTCTGGCATGCCCCATTAAGCAACGTTTTAATTGTTAACGTGACACGCTCCGTCCTTGGCACACATTAACTACTTCATTTAAATGCCAAGCCCAATTAAAGAAGGGCAGAGGAGGCTGCCGTTTTAACCGGGAACGAGCGTGGCGCTGCGACCACAATCGCCATTATCGACATTTAAGGGAGCACAACCTCAAACATGAACTTTTATTTTTTGGTGCTCAGCTGATGACTGACAGGTCACTCAGGGGAACCAAGTGTGAGGCTGAGAGTTTTTACACTTCAAGATCCATTTAGCTGACTTGGAGTGCTGCT
>JBAJHX010000039.1:3377904-3389616 GCA_037176925.1 Amniataba percoides | reverse complement strand
TTAAAGAGGCTGAATATTGTATTTGCATTCATCAGGTGGACACAAACAGTCCAAATGATATTAACTTATATTTTATTAAGTTTAAAGTTTTATTATAACTTGTTTCTATGGTCCTCCAGCTGCCTAAATAAATCAGTTATTGCAGCTTTAGATGACACAAGAGCTTCCTTTACAAATAAAGGGACAGCTGTTTGCCTCCTCTGATCTGGCAGGATCTTAAGTGTAAATCCAGAGCAGCATGTTTAAAAAAACAAAAAAACTCTGAAGGTAATTTTTCAAAATCGAACACCCGGAGCCTTTAAGGAGAGTTTGCACTATAAAAGCATCACGGTGACAGTTTAAAGCTGCCGTGACAGATTTAAAGCAGAGCAGCGACTGTTGTGGTGATGTACTGCTGCAGAAGACAAACTTGACTGTAATGTTGTCAGGACAGCAGGTGGGTGGGTGGGGGGGGGCTTTAGCATCCTCTCACTCTCTCTCTGCTTACCGAGGTGTCTGAATCTGTTTAGGTCGCTCTCGTCCGAGCAGATTGTGGTCAAAAACACTAATTCCTCAGTCACACATGGTTTATAAGAGCTGTGTGTGAGTGTCTGCAACTCTAGAGAAACACACCACAAGTTGCCCCCCCTCCCCTCCACAAGCTGCAGATGCTAGCTGACTCACTGTGGTGTGCTGTTTTTTTAATTCCAAGACTTAAAATCATCTGCCCACTTTAAAACATATTCATGGAACAACATGTTTACGCAGAGGGAAGAGTGTGCGTGGGCATGTGTGTCTGTTCGAGTGATCATGATGTGTGTGCAGGAACGTGCAAACATGAAAAAGACAAGTTTCTTTCTCGGGGCCCGCACTCGACAAGGGCCGCACCTGAGCCCAGTATCTTCCCTCCTGAAGGCAATCTGTTTCCTCCATCCGACACGCCATCCAGGCTGGAGCCGCCTCCACTGCTGAGCGCAAGACAGACCTGTTTGTCACACAAGTTGTAGGGAGAGGGGGGGGGTTGATCACACAGCTTTATGAATGTGTGAGAGCTCGTACGGGCCCTGTGGGTAACTATCAGAGCGTATTAGACAATAATTGCGTCTGTGTTTAGAGAAGATGTGTTGATAGCTGCATGTTCTTACTGAGCCAATTTTTTTGAAAATACATGCAGGATTAGAGTCTCTTATCTTAAAGCAAAAAAAAAAAAAACTCATCAACTCTTCCTGCAAAGTCCAGTGAGCCCTGAATAAATCCCATTCCCCAGACTTCTGACAGACAACACCATCTGCATCTTGAGACTCATGCAGCTGGCTGGAAAAGTCAGCTACATCAGCTTAAAGTTTTTTTTTACCTGGGATGGAGGAGAGAAACCTTCTGGCAGAAGTTGCAGCAGAAGTGAGTGAAAGGGAAGCCGACGTCGGCCCTAATAATTCTGAGTGATCCTCCTGGTGTTCAAGCCAGCGGTGCGAAACGTCCTTGATGCTATTTTTTGAAGCCGGTCAATCAGAACACCTCTGCAACAGCCAAACACCACAGGCACGGCTCTCAGACTGCCAGCTTTTTGTCCAACACCTCGGCCAACAGATGCCTCCAGGGACAGAGACGACCACTTAATAAGAAATTAATTGGATTTATTCCTGGCTGGGGACCATTTCCTCAACATGTCTTTCAGATATTACTATTTCTTTGACCTTATTGGACTGTGATTTGTTCAAACGCTGCAGATTGTGGAAGATTTGGGCAGAAAGTGACATGAAGTTAAAAGCAGATTATAGCAGCCTTTTGGACAAATTGCCATCCAGTCGGTTTTCCCTGCAGAATCGGAGAATAAAGATCTGTGTGTGCAGCTGGTTGAATGTGCAGTGTGTGTGTGTGTGTTGTGACTGTGGCTGCGCCTGGGTTTGTCCATTTCTAAGTTTATCTCCCGTTGTATGGAACCTCTCCCAGCGTGTGCGGTTACTCCTATTGGGCAGTTCCCCCAGTTGAGTTTGTGGCGAGCTGTGAACAAGGCGAATGTGGGCCTGTTTTCCTGCGCAGGCTAACTTTAGCGCGCTTTGAGGCGGATGGATGTTTGAATAGTGGTGCAAAAGCTGGACTGCTCTGTTTTTTGTGGTGGAAAAAATGAGGTGGGCCGCAGTGAATGGGGTCGGCCTGTTTGGTGCGGCCTTTTGCATGTTGCGAAATCAGCTTTTTTGGCATCGGATGCTCTGTCAGCCTTGATTTTAGGCGTGACACTAGCACAGGAAGTGAAATATGTATCTTGTTACAAGATGTTAGATCAAAATTAAAAACAAAAGTAGTAGTAGAAAATAGTGCCAACCCATAGTAGAGTCTGTCTCAGATCGCTACAGTAGACTGAAGCACTTTAAGATATTTATCCACTTGATGACAGTGTTGGGTTACATAAAAACATCCCCAATGAAATAGTTATTAAAGTTCGATAAAAGATACATGTTCTGCATCTATTTTTGAAAACAGAAATACACGCGCGATGACACGCAGACGAGCAGATGTTTCTCTTCATCCTTTGATAGACGCACTGATAAATAACTCATGGGCTGCGATCATTGCTGTCCTCTCTGCATCATCTCAAATGGAGAGATTAAACTGCACACCAAACAAAACTAAACCACAAAACTGCCCGTATGCATTGAATGTTTCCCTCCCCTTCGTTGTTTGTTTCAGGAAATGGGGGCATTTGCAGTCGAAGACAGTTCATATAGCACAACAAACACACGCAAAGGCTGTTAACCGTGTTGTTATGAATGCCCACGCTCCCTTCCAGTGTATGTAAATATAGAAATATGTGTTTTCATTTATCTTTGGGAAACAGTGCCACAAACGTGCAGTTGTGCCTGCGCTCGCACACGACCACACTCAAAAAAGAGCAAGAAAGAAAGTCTGTCTTTCACGCAATTTGAGACCATCCGGTGCACATTAATAGCAGCTCCCCCGAGGCTGCATGTCGGAAATGTGGAAATATATCAGTCAGGGAACAAGCAAGAAATTGAGGGATAAAGAACACAGACTGCGAGCGCTGTGTGCACGCATGTGTGTGAGTGTGTGTTCGAGAGAGAGAGAGAGAGGAAGATAACTGCTTGTCGACTGCGTGCTTGGCATGAAAGAAGAGAACTGCATAAGAGCTGAAAAGCTCCAACAGAGTTTGGACAACAATGGACAATTTTTAGTGCTGCAGGTATCGCCGGTGTGGAAAATATTCACCCAAATGCTCGTTTAAATTAATGCTGCGAGATGAGAGCAGCCAATAACTTCTCTATCTAAGCGGTGAAGAGGGTGTTGTGTGTATTTAACATTTCACTTACAGCCATGCTGTGACGAGATACCTGAAAAATGAATAACCAAGTGGACATCGGCCTCTGTTTCCACACTGTCAGTAATGAATGCAGGCTAACAAAGTGAATTTGTTTTAGGCTGAACTGTCCTCCGATCTGATTCTTTGAGGTAAGCCGCCATAGTCTCTAAGCGAGTACTGATGTGCTACAGTTATTTCTTTCACTTGACTTGAACATTTACAACAAAATAGCACCCAAACATTGTGCTTGCTTTGGATGGTTGTTTGCATTCATGCTCCATTAATCGATGCTGGATGCAAACAGGGTCAAAATTATCCCTACAATAGCATAAACTTACCTTTGCATCTGCTTTCCATAAAGAATTTTTCACTCAATAGACAAAATCTGAACTTTTATTAATCTGATGGTGTATTTGTAATTAGTGTGACACTGGTTGTGAAGGTGAGCTGCCTTTCTGTTATTAGTCTGGTCCTTTTATCAGAAGTCACCCCTCTGTCTCCTCTTTTTTTCTTTATTCTTTTATCTTACCTAATGTCCTCCATCCGGCGTGTGTGCCAACCTGCTTAAGTGCACACACACACGTATGACAGCGCCATCACTCACACACACAAATGCAATACACCCTCAGTGATAGGATCAGTATAAATTTCCCCCAGTGAAACCGTTTGTTTTTTTTTTTTTGCTAGGACACACTGACACAAGCAAACACATGCACACAAGTAAACACACACACACACACACACTGTGAACAAATGCCCTCCCTGTGTGCTGCCAAAGAACTGCTGCAAACAAAGATTAGAGAAAACGCATCAATTCATGTGCCACTGCTTTTTATTTACTCTCGAGCTGGGGGAGGGGAGGGGGTGAAGATGGGCCGCAAACACTCGGCCTCCGGCTTCCTGCTCCCGAGCCAGCCGCGCCGCAGTCGAAGCTTCTTCTTCTCCAATGATTCCTGTGTAATTACAACTCATTAGAGAACCGCCGCCTGGACTTTACATAATCAGCACTGGACAGAGAGATGTGGAACTTCAAAGACCTCGTGCCCGTTTTGTAGTTTCAGCAACGACAATGCAGTGTGATGACAGCAATGATGCTTTGATAGTGACAATTATCCCAGCGCCTTTGTGCTCCCTTCACCCATCTCTCCCTCTTTTCCCTCTTTCCATATGTCTTTTGTGCCTGATGTAATGAACTGCTCCGGCCTTCGTGCACTCTGCCTGCAGTCGTGTTTCTAACATCCCTTACTGTCATGACTGCTTAACTACTCACATTTCTGCATCCAGTCTTTTTTCCCATGACTCCCCTGTGTCTGGTTATCTCCTCTGAGGTGGCCTATACAGAACAGGTGTGTGTGTTCTCGCCTCTTTGCTTGATTGCTTTTCAGTTTTTGTTGATTGTGTTTGTTTGTTTTGCCGAGGTCGGCCCCTGTACTCCGGGCAGCTCATGATAAATTTTAGTCAGGGCTAAATGCTCCTGTTTATTTTTACGTGTTTGCTGAATTGCTTACTCCTTGTTTACAAAGTTCAAGAATGACTTTTGTTTGCGCCCGTATAACTGTGCATGCATGCATGTGTATGTGTGTGTGCGAGGTGTGTGTATGTGTGTGTTGCTGACTCGCTGGTTGGCTCGGACTCGTTGTCGGTGTCCCCGTCTCATCAGTCTGATTTAGGAGCTGCTAACATGCCTGCAGTGTTTGCACCGGCCCATCTGGAGGTCAGTTTCTGCCTACGCCAGGAAGGACCGACACCCCCACCACCACCTCCCCATGCCAACTGTGGCCGCGGCGGATGGGTGGGGGCACTCGTGGGCGGTGGGCCGGTGGTTAGAGCTGGTCTGGGCTGGGGGGGGAAAGTGCTATAGTATTTCAGGATCAGTGCGCAGCAGACACAAGATCATAAATAGAGTTTTTATTGCCGGGCTGCTATGCTGGGTGAGCCCGGGTCTTTCAGCGAGATCACAGCAGTGATTGATGGCTCCCATGTGCCGAGGGAGGGAGGGTGCGCGGTGAAGGCGGAGGGGCACATCAGACAGCGGAAACGGCGGACACGGCGAGGCTGAGCAGAGCCTCCCCGCCCTCCCTCTCCTCCCCCAGGGTTACCCCCTGACAATCTCTTGTCCTGTGTCGGCCCACTGATCTCTGTGGGCAGATGCAGCATGGCCTCCTGTCTCACAGCTTCCACCTAAAGCTGCAAGTCTTTAAAGCCTCTGCACGCCATTTGGGTATTTATTTTTCTTTACAACATTGAATATTGATGACTAAATGAAGCAATGAGCAAAGTTGCACAAACATCACTTGCAATTTTGTCAGGAGTTTAGCATAAAACCCTTAAAAAGTCACCTAACCTGCTTCATCAGGCCTGTCTCAGTGGAGTCTGATCACATTTGATTATCATTGACAAAGTGTCTTCAGATTCTCATTCAGATGTTGTATGTATGTAAGTGAAATTACCCTTTTCTGGAAAGAAAAGACAAAAAGAAAAACTTCAAATGTGAAGCAACTAACAGAGAAAATATCATGCTCATGTTGTCCCTTCTCTCATCATAACTTTTCAGCACTTTTTTAGAGAAGATCTGTTGAGGTGAAATCTAAATTGCAGCAGAATTAATCCAAAATAGTTATAAAATAACACTTCAAGTATGAAATCCCAGTTTTTCTCCTGTTGGCTCTGTAACACAGTGACTCACATTGAAAATGCAGATGCTGCAGCAGGTAAAAATACCAGCCAGTCTGCGCTCGGCCCAGTTTGTGTGTCATGCTGCGTAATTGTCTGGTTAATCTCCAAAGCAGTCTTTATTTAAACAAGTTTCCACACACAAAAAAAACATTTTTAACATTTGAAGGGTAATATGTAGTTTTTTTAAAAAGAGAAGCTTTTGTCAGATATGTCCTCTGGTTGATGGTCGTGGTTATTCCATTTCTGCAGAAGGCCAAACTGGATCATAAAATGGCAAACATGAGGCCACTTTTCTCGACCTGTTTTTATCTTATGAGCAATCTGTTATATTGTCTGTTACATGTGAGTGCTCTTCCTCTGAACTCAAGGTTGTGGTGGATGGTGGAGGGATGTAAAACGCTCTGTAGGCTGCGTTCTATAGGTCCTCATTGAGGGTTTTGTTTTTACAACCATGCTAATTCGGGGCGGCCAGCTCGAGTAGTCTGGCAGCAGTGTGAGGAGGCTGCGCGGTTTTTAGGACCACAGAGATTTTTTTCATTCAGTGCCAAAGAGTCGCACTGCTCAAAGCTTTTGAGAAAACATCTGATGGAGCCTCTTGAGTGCTCCCAGATTGGCAACGTGAATAGCAGCTTTCATGGAGGCTGCTTGCCCTGATGTGTTTTTGAGCAGTGTGTGTGTGTGCGTGTGTTTTCATGCATGTAGGTATGTATGCATCACAGACTTCACTTTGCTCTCTCTCTCTTTCTCTGTGTGTGTGTGTGTGTCTGAGTGTTTTGGGTGTTTACATAAATAACTGGAGGCGGAGGCAAAAAGCCAGCAGCAGAAATGCACAGCTGGGTGTATTTCAGGGACTCTTTCCAGAGCTGATGTCTCAATCCCTCGCAGAGCTACTGTAGACCTTCCTTTTCATTTATTCATAGAGACAGTAGCTGCGTATGAAACAAACAGCTCTTCTCTCCGACTGTCTGACCTGCGAAGGCTTCCTCTCTGACCGCCGAGCCCTCCGTGGAAAACCTGAGGTGTTCAAGCAGCAGTGTTTTTTGGACAGAAATGTCACTCGGCTTGTTTGTCTCTCTCAACATCACTGCACACACATACATATCCAGAGTTAGGTTTTCACAAGTGTTTCCAGCCAGTTGTGCAAACACAGTCGATGGGAGAAGCTTTTTTTTGCTTGAGCTTGTATATTTAATGTTGTTGCTTTTGTATCCGTAATTCAGCCGCTCTAATTCAAACGTTAATGTCAGCAAACATCATCAGAGCTGTTTCGTAAGCTCCTCCGACTCCCAGTTGTTTTCCTGTTTGCCCATCTGATCCGGGCACCGCTTGGCTGAGATCCTCCACAGAGGCAGCTCTGCTACTGCTGCAGCGTTTTGGCTCGCAGGGTGGGGGTGGAGGAGAGTGTGTGTTGGGGGGGGATGCACAGATAGCAAGTGGGCGTGGAGTCATCACGAGTGAAGCAGCTCGGCTGAGGGGCTACGCTGGTCCTCAGAGAGCCGCACTGCAGCACTCTGTCTCCCCCAAGTGGTGCGTCGTTGCACCCCAGGACCACCGCCGCTTGGACTCCCCCCGTGCACTGGGATCGCACACACACTTGTGCCCGGTCTGTGTAATGTTTCCTGATGTGTTCATGAGTGTGTGTGTACAGTGCAGGTGTCACTTTGTTTGGGGTGTGCTGACAAGCGCGACTTACACGAGGCAAGAACGGGGTCAGATTCCACACACTCCTCTACAAAGCTTTGGGAATCGGGGGTATTTTTGCCCGCGTGTCCTCTGTGGCTATCAGGTTATAACAGGCCGGCTTTGTGTGCTGGGTGAGTCAGGTCAGCCCAGAGATGTGAAAACGATACCTCCATCCACAGGGCAGGACACGCGGCCTCGCTCTGCTGCATGCTGGGTTGCACATTCGAACTCTGGGGCGCCTGACTGAGGGAAGAAGCATCAAACATGTGGAGCTTTTGACACCTGACCTGTAAGGTGAACCTCAAAGATGATTCCTCCTTTTCACTCTTTCCTCTTCTTCCATCTCAGGCATGAAGCGTCCGTTCAGCCCATCGGTCCTGCCGAACGCCGAGCTGGACAGGAGGGGGTTTGGCGGCGGGTTGGGAGCGCAGATGGATGCAGAGGCTTGCAGCGACGACGCCCAGGACGAGGGCGCGGCGCCGGACGAGCAGACACCAGGGGGCGCCCTGCCTGCTGCACTCTACAGGCCGAAAAGGGAGAGAAAGCAGCGGAGCTACACGCTGTGCGAGGTCTGCAACATCCAGCTCAACTCAGCCGCGCAGGCCCAGATCCACTACAACGGCAAATCACACCAGAAGAGACTCAAGCAGATCAGCAACGGCAAGATGCAAAATAACACAGGTAGACCATCCGCTGGGTTTATTTACTGTCCCCAAAATCAGATATAAATACTGAACACTGGATAAAACCTGCACACACACTCCTCACACTCCTCACAGTGCACCGTCACCAGCCTCTGTGTGCCAGTCGGCCTCACTTGTATCCAGCAGAAGTTAAACAAATTGGATTCTATTTGCTGAAATGTGTTCAGACAGAGCCTTGGGCAGAGGACACACACACGCACACACACACACACACACACACACACACACATGCACGAGTGGAGCGGAGCTGAGTGAAGTCAGCGAGTGAGAAGCTAATTAAGCTGGTTGTGTTTGATGGTTGTGTTCCTGGGAGTGATGCGGCTGGAGTTAAGTCGGACATTTTGTCATTCTGGTCACAGCTTCGATTAGGACTCGGCTCCGGGGGAATCGGTCTCTCCGTTAAGTTTCACTCTTTCTGTTTCTTTGCTCTTTCCTCAGCCTCGCCAAAAAGGACGAGCAGGCGCCGCATTCACACGAGACACTTAAAGGACTCGAGTGTAAAAAGTTCGCAGACACTCCTGCAGAAATAAATAAGGAGGAATAACAGTTAGGAAACCCGGCTCAAGCTCAAATTGCGATGTGAGAGCAGACAGGTCGACTGAGGGCTCACAGCCGCGACACTCGGGAACGTGGTGATTATGTCAGGCACTAACCGAGCTGCCCGTCTGAACTAAACGATCCACGTGGCCTCCGTCTGCCCTCCGGAGACACACACCATCAGCAGCCAGCGGGGCCTCGCAGATAATGTGTGTGTTTCTGAGAAGAGCTCAGAAGCATTTGAACCGACACTATCTTTAAAAAAAAAAAGGGCATTTGGTGACATCAGGATATAAAATCTTTCAAATCTCATCCTGGTGGTGGATCCGTGTGGTTAAATGTCAGACTTAGAAAAGATGGATATTTCTGAGGCTTCTTCAGAGGGACACATGCAGCAACTGCTCAGCTGACGACAGCAGGGGGCAGCTCATGTGATGCTAACTATTTATTTCTCTATCAACTCTTAAAAGCGAAAGAATATTCTGTTAAATCCAAATGGATGAAGCCATTTAGCATGTTTCTTTAAATGCTGGTGTCTTAACAATGCTGTAGGAAGAGCTATTTGTAAAAACCCATTAAGCTGCATAATAGATAATACATTATTTTTTGATGGCAGGTAAATATTTTAATAGTAAAATGTTCAGGGTATCGTCCAGTGAGCTCAAACTGTACAGTTCTTACACAAAATCTATAAAAACATTGAGTTTTCTGGCACATAAGTTAAATAACAGCTTAATTTTAAAACTTATTTGGGTAGCACCATTTGGCATTTTTTCATTTTCACAGTGTTTTTTTTTTAGAAATGGCACATTTATCTGGTAATCAGCATAATTCTCAATTGTGACAAGTGAGTGAAAAATTAAACACACAACGCAGGCTACTTGCTAATTCAGATCCATTGAAAAGCACATCTTATGCCTCCATCTGCGGTCATAAAAACAAAGCTTTTGTCTTTGGTGTCTAAATTGTTGTGCAGACATGAGATTTGTGAACACGCTGACGAATGACCAACATCTCTCAAACATCGGCCCTGCAGTGACGTTAAGAGGCCGTCCTCTGTGACTCTTTCTGTGATTGCATAACGCCTTTTTTCATTTTGTTATTAACATTTTTTTCTGTTTTATTGTCACAACTCTGCCTGAGTGTGAAATATTGAGATCCATGCAGCGCCTAAGGAACTTATTAAGCAGCAGTTATGACAGTCAATCAAATCGTCACTTTTTTGTGCTTTATCTGACAACCGACACAAAAAAATGTCAGCGGCGGCACATGTCTCCATTGAGGCAGAAAGTTAGTGATCACAGGGAGGAGGAGCACATCATCAGCAGCCACTGTCAGAAGTGTAAATGCAGCATTTTGTTGTTTGACGAGAAACGTTCAAATGTCCTCTGTTCCCTTTCCTTTCTGCTTTGCAAATGCGGACGGCGAAACGTTTTTAGAAATTTGTCCTGAAAACGGCAGCGTGCACAGGACACAGAAATAGTGTTCCCAGATTTATCTCCATTGTTGTGGTGGAGGCCTGAGATCAGCACATAAGAACTGTGCTTATACTGAGCTGAAAATTGGTTTTGAGTATTTATACGCAAAATGCTGAGGTCTTCGTTTATCACCGAGGACTTCTTCACCCATAAAACACACATAAGTGTAGTTTTATTGAGGATCTGTGCACCAGTGGGTCCAGGAAAAAGTAGAATTTTACTTTTACATGTCCGTCTGTATGTGAGTGAATATTTTGTGTGCGAATTAAAACATTAATGATGCACACACACTCCAAAAAGGTGTGTGTTTTCCTTTTCACAACAATTCATTCATTAAGTCACGCACACACACACACACACACACACACACACACTCTCTCCAGTGTTTGGCACTGTTGGTTCTTATCGGCTCTTATCGGACTCTGTTTGCCTGATTCAGCAGGTTCAGTCTGCAGCGGAGGCAGCCGCTGAGATGAAGCCGCCTGATTGGCTGCTCAGCCTTGCGGATCTGTGATTTTACTGATTTCATGCTGTAACAGCTTTTACAGCTTTTGTTGTTTTAGTAATAAAAAAGCACAGGCTGACCACATCAGCGCAAAGCAGAGGAAAAGAAAACTTTCTGGAACTTTTTTTTTCAGACATAATATTCAAGCTGAAGCACAGCGGTGGTAAAAATGGTCTTTTTTTGTCCTTCCCCTTGATGCTGAGTCTTTGGATTTTCATTTAGAATTGAAACAGTTCTTCAGTTCTTCCCACAGAAGTGCAGAACACATGTACAACAGTCGGCTCGTGGCGGCTAAAGTTTTTGCATCGCCTCGTGTCTCCTGTTAAAAGTAAAAGTAGAACTCGCAGCAGAGTGTTTTATCATTCTGCCGTTGCTGGCACGAGCTCTTTGAGATCGACTTGGTGCAGCTGTCTGCAAAGCGTGGAGTAAACTCTGTAACTAATTCTATAACCAGAAACTCTGTCATGCACAAGCAGCCCCGTGCTGTCTGAACTCCACGTTTTGGTATACTGCTGCAGGTGATGCAGGCTGCATATATAAAAGTTTGTGTTTATGTGTTGTGTGTGTGTGTGTGTGTGTGTGTGTGTGTGTGTGTGTGTGTGTGTGTGTGTGTGGAGCAGGGAATGCTGAACTGTTGTGCTGTGCAGATTCTCTCTGACATGCAGTCACAATCACACAGCCTTATCTCCGCTCACCTTCTGCTGACTCCCTCAGGCAGCCAGCCCCGCTGTGTCCTCAGCTCCACCACAGCTTCTCCGCTCTGTGTGTGTGTGTGTGTTTGTGTGTGTGTGTGTGTGTGTGTGTGTGTGTGTGTGTGTGTGTGTGTGTGTGTGT
>JBAJHX010000039.1:3359925-3377804 GCA_037176925.1 Amniataba percoides | reverse complement strand
TGTGTGTGTGTGTGTGTGTGTGTGTGTGTGTGTGTGTGTGTGTGTGTGTGTGTGTGTGTGTGTGTGTGTGTACGTACGTACGTATGTGTGCATCCTGCATGTCTGGTTCAGATATTTTTAGATTTCTTAAATGCTGCAGAGGCTCTAACTTGTGCCATGGAAACATAAATATGTGCTTGGGTGCATCTGTGTTTATGTCGGCCTGCGTATGTGAGGCTGGTGTGGATGTTTGTAGGTTTATAGATTCCATGCATAACAGAAGGAACATTTTTATCTTTTGTCTATCAGTGTGTGTGTGTGTGTGTGTGTGTGTGTGTGTGTGTGTGTGTTACTCCCAGCGAATCGTCTCCGTGTCGGCGTGCGTTTTCCTCCCTCTCTGCTTCACTGAGCTGACAGTGGGTTCAGGCTCTTTCTCTCTCTCTCTCTCTTTCCTGTCTCCCCTCCTTCCTTCATCTCTCTCTCTCTCCCCCCTCTGTCTCTCCCTCCTTCTGGCGTGGATGCTGGACATGTGGCGCAGGCAGCCCTACTGAAAGAAGAAGAATGCGCCAGTGATTTCACTCCGTCATCAGCGGGAATAATGTGGCGATGCTCGATGCAGAAGAGTCCAGATGTTTGGGGTAGCGTGTTAATTTATGCAGTTTATGCCCATTTATATCTTAATGTTTCATAACGAGTGATGTGATGAATTCTCTGTGAATGCAGGGTTTCTTTTCTTTTTCTTTTTATATGAGCATTTTAATTTGAAGCTGTCATTGATTTATTGATGTTTAAGAAAAATCCCATATTTCTCCTTGTTGAACTGGTCAGGAGTAGCCAAGAAAAATTAAAATTCCGACACAGATTTGGAGGTTTTAAATCTTCCTGAAGATAGAATAAAGCCACTTAAGAAAAACAAAACAAATCCCCCAGATATTTTTTACGTTGTCGTGGCTCTTTTGTGGCTGCTAATGCTGGCTATATTTCATCCTGTCCGAAAAGAAAAACAATCACAAAGCTCGCAATATTTCAGTGCCACTGAACATTTTTCTTCAGCCAGAGCCAAAACTGGTGGCGGACAGATATTTCACAGATGTACAGACTGATTTGCAATTAATGCATTTCTAGCATTTGCATAATTTATTTGAAAAAAATGGTTATTGCTGTTTTATAATGCTGAGCTTCTCTCTATGTGGGGATATAAAAGGAGAAAAGTCCAGGTCATATGAATGACTCATAGTTTGAGTCCAGATGAGATTTCTTTTTCGACTTACCTCATTACGTTGGTCCCTCCGGGAATATCTTGCGATCCTCGGCGGTGCATCACGCGTGTGATGTGAAGCTGCGGTGCATCCAAACACGTGCACACGGAGAGATGCTTGTTTGTTTACAGTATGGCCTCAGGAGACTTGAGGTGCGTTTGTGTTCAGGCGTCTCCACTCGCGTCCCGTCTCTCATGAGGACGTGTGTCTGTGAGGTTTGGTGGTTGTTGGATGTGTTAATGTGAGCTCGAGTCCTTCAGGTCTTTGGATGCTGGCCGTGAACACGACAAAACCTTTGTACAGAATCGTTCAAAGGTTTTCTACACAGCTGAACTCCAGAACTTTCTATGCATGAGGCCTAATAATTACTTATCTGACTTTTTGCTATGACTTGTTTACAGGCTTTTATTCTATCCTCGAATTCTTGAGCCATATTAAAGGTACCCAGTAAAGTTTTGCTCGAGATCTAATTTGTGTGACTTTGACTTGACTTGTCTGACTTCAATTCAGCAGCTCTGGTTATGACTTCAGCAGAAACCCAAAGATTTCTGCAGTGCATCGCTGAATATGATCTTTATTTATTAAAGGACTTTCTGTAAACAACAAGAAACCCACACACCCACATAAGCTTCCAACTTCATGATGCATGCAGGCACACATGTGACTGCACGTTACTTCCTCTCTCACCCGGCGCCATCGCTCTCAGTGGAGATGCCGGGAGGCCTCCCGCTCCCTCTGAGCCGCAGTGAGCAGCGAACACTCCTCTGAGGCGAGACGGGCCGTAATCCCTAATAATTAGCACTGTTATTAGTTTTGGCCAAGGACACGCAGCCCGATCCACCAAAATATGGAGACAGACAATTAAAACATGCCGCGCCCCCGACGGAAAAGCCTCACACGCTCGCTCACACTCCCATGAACTTACCCTGTGCTATAAATAACCAGAGCAGATGATCAAATGATGAGAGAGAGTGAGGGAGGAGAGAAGGGATGGAGAGAGAGTGGACAGCCTGGCCTGATATGACCCCACAAAAGGCGCTCGAGGATCTATAAATCTCGCAGCCTGACGACACGCCGCTCGCCCGCGTGTGCTTGTTTGTATTTTTTCCATCACGTTAATGTTCCGTAGTTTTGCGAGGAGGCATAAATGTGTCATGTGTTTTCTGTGAAGAGACAGGACACGGGAGGAGGAGAGAGCGAGAAAATTTACATTTGTTTGTTTTTTTTTATTTTTTCATGGTTCTTCATATCTCATTTCCATTTTATTTGTGTATATTTTTGCAGTATTTATATATATATATATCTATGTGTGTGTGTGTTTGCATGTGTGTGTTAGTGTATGTTTGGGTAATGTGAGCCTCTTCATGGTTACTCTCTTCATCATGGTCCCTGTCTGACTCCATCTCCCTGGCTCTGTTTTAATAAAGCGTGAGGAATTGGATTAAAGGCAAGGATTTTCTGCTTCAGTGCATTTGTGCATCTGCGTTTTATTTTTGTGCCGCTTTGCCATTTTTCCTATTTTTTTCCTCTCCAAGCGGAGTGAAATGACTTCTCCCTCCCCACGCCTTTGGACATGCATGTGCGTTTGCTGGCGTTTGCGTAGCAGCCTTGGTGTCTTTCTCTGTGTTTCTGCAAAAATGTGTGTCTCCGGTGGGTCTGTTTGATGTTTTCAACAACTCATCGTTTGCAATTAAAGCTCACAGATGAATTGCTGTTCATCCATTTCCAGAAAATACTTCCTCTTTATGTAATTTGAGCAAACATTAAATCAACATAAACAGTGATAAATGATCAGAACTGTCACAGTGAGGACGTATAGGAGATTTGTACTGACCTAATTTGCATCTTGCACGACCATCCTCCAGAATAATTTCACTCCTTTCTCCCCCTTCAGTGTCTTTTTCTGGTGTTGGCAGTTGTTTGAATCTCCTGAAATGCAACGCGGCTCTGAAGTCCTGCACTCTGCTCCCGCCCCTTCCACCTTCTGACCCCCACCCTCCACCTCCGCTCGCCATCCTCCGCGCCCCGGGGGGGTGCTCCCCTCTGTGTGACGGCAGTTCAAACTCTGGGAAAAGGTCGGCGGGCGCACCGGGTCGACACACAGGGCGCAGCGGAGCGAGAAACATGGGGAGCGGCGCTTATAAGGCCACAGGGAGAGAGAGGGAGAGAGAGAGAGAGAGAGAGAGGTGCATCTCTCAGAAATCATCCGATGTCTGTGTTTACCCGGGCGCTGACAGGTCGAGCGGCTCCGTCTGCAGAGAAGGCCAAGTGAATCTCACCGTGAGCCCTTATCTGGCTCGTCTGATACGCGGACCCGTATTGCCACGGCTGCCGCAGACGTATCTGCTAAATGAATTGAACTGTTTGCCAGTTTGCTAAATGTCAGAAAATATCAGTCAGTTTCAACAGTATTTTGCCAATCCGGTCACTTTGCACTCTTTCTTTCTCACTCGCTGTCACCCCCTCCCATCACTGTGTCCTGTTTTTTTTGTCTCAATCTGCAAATACACTTTCTCTCATCAGGGTTTTTATTGGCACCACAGTGTTAAATCAGTGTCGTCATGCCATTTTTTTTCTCTTAGCTCCTCCAGCACGCACTGAACATCAGTGAAAATATTGTACATTTGATACTGAAACAACAAAGGTGCAATGCGACCCGACAAGCCTTCTCTTTTTGCTCTCGAGCTCTCTCTTTCTCTTTCAGCCAATTTCGCCCCTCTTCCCCCCAGTGGCTCATTGCAAACAGGCCCATGAAAGGCTTTCTTTCTGGGAAGAGAAGAGTCCTTTTAAACCCCCCCTTCCCCACTTCCTCCCCCCACCTTTCCTCTCTCATCTCGCCTCCACCTTAGCCATCCTCTGAGCCCCATCATTACAGGCCTTTAGAAGGGCAAAATTACAGCAGTGTGACTTATTACCGGCCTCATCCAGGGACGGGGATGGAGGTTAGCGAGGGAAAAGCTAGGCAGGAATAAAAGAGGGAGAGGGAGAGTGATGGAGGAGCAGATCAGGGGGAAGAACAAGGGAAGACAGAAGCTCTGAGATGGGAAGGATCACATCAGCGAGATTGAGACGGAGAGAGAGGGTAAAGGAGACCGAGAGGCCGGCTCGAATAGAGTGGATGAGAGAGAGAGATGGAGAGAGAGAAAGAAAGGGAGAGCAGACATAGACAAACACTGTCATTTACCGAGCTGCCTGCTAATGGACACATGATATATGGCCTCTGAAAGTTTGCTCTGCCTCGCGGTTCCCAAAGTTCACACACAGTTCCCATCCTTCACATCCAGCCGAAGCAAAGCGCCTGGACCAGTTTTAGTCTGCCAGCTCTGCAATGATAGCGCGTCATCTTTTTTTTTAAGGGAGGGGAATTTGATATAATCTCATGAGAGCCCTCGTATCATATCGAATGAGCAGAAGAAGTAGTCTGGCAGTGTGCGGCGCGGCGGACCTCCGGAGACCTTCGCCGTGTCGTACACAAAACTGAAGTCGACAAGCTTTAGTAAACAGATGTAAACTAGGTGGAATGGAACGAGAGCGAGAGTGGGAGGAGGGCACGTATGGCGCGCTAACAAACACAGAAATAGACATCTCACTGCCGGAGATGACAGTAGCCTTCGCCTAACGCGCTCACAAAGGAAAACACGCTCACATCCTTACATCCTGCAGCTTTATTTCCCACTGACAAACATATTCTCTGCACCAGCATGGATACCAGACTTATCCTGATGAAATAACAACACATAATTATGTGTTACCTCTGACAGAAATAGTTAATAACATTCTTGATATATAATAGCTGCGTGTAGATGCGTGTGCATCAGCGTTCATTCGAGGGGGCAACTCGATGGGCTCAAGACAAAGACGTGGATAAGAACAGCATCTGAAGTGTGTGTTTTTTTAAATTTCCTGTTAATAGTTTTCCCATCATTAAAGGAAACAGAGATTTTCCTCTCAGCAGGCTGTGTCGTGTGTCCACGTCTGTGTTGGTTTGACAGCCGCCTGCAGGCTGAGCTCCAGCAGGGGAATCGGAGATAAAGTATATAAACTTGCACAACGTGTCTTTGGCTGACAGCGTGTTGTTGGCAGCATTGAAGGGTAAGAAGCACACAAGCACCTGAGCAGACAGTGACATTTGCAGATTTGTTTTACGTGCCGTCTCATGTGCTGCAGTTTAGCAGCTAATTAGCTTCAAAGCTCATAAACGGTTGTTAGCTGTGTGTTGATGAATGTGTTTGGTTGAACACATGTGTTGGTGGTTTTACGTTTGATAAAAAGGAAACCAAGCAGGAGCTTTTTGTGCAAAGTCTGTGGCTCCTGTGTTGTGTAGCTGCAGTCTGTTAGTCAGTGTGTCTGCATGTGACAAAGCACTGATGCTGCTGCTTTAATCAAACCTGATGCCATTTAATTGGTTGCATGAAAAAACATTGGTTATGCAAACAGAGAAGTAACTGTATTCTGACAAATTAATGCAAAAATAGGGAGAGACATCATATTTTTAAACCACATTTCTCATGTGGTTTGTAGAGCTTGTGATTTATGAAAGCACGTCAATTATATTTATACAATTGTTATTCCTATTATTATGATATCTCTGTATTATCATATTATTGTTATATCATCATATTTAACATATGGCAGCCAATGTCCTTACCACGGCTGCTACGGGTAAGGACCCCCCTCCCAAACAAACTTTAAAATATATTAAAGATTAAAAAAGATTCTTACAGCTTGTTCCACATTTAATTAAAAAACTAAAATGCATAAGGAAACCAGTGATTTAAGGACAAAAACACTCAGCAGTGCTTTTCTGAAAATGGCAGATTTTGATTTTCCTACCTTGTGGTGATCGTCTGTATCAGTGCACAGGATGTGACGCTGAACCAGCTCCAACGCCAATCAGCGCCTCACTTGTGATCTTACCTGCCGCACTGTAGCTGTGCCAGTTCTTGCAGGATTTCATTGCAAACGCTCCCACTTTCACATCGAGCGTGGCCAGAAGAGACAACTACAGCTCGTCTGGACTCTCACACACACAAACACACACACAATGCCATTTAGAGAGCGAGTGAGGCAACTCATGGATGATTTTCATTGTTATTCATGTATTAATTTATTCGGTCATGGCAGACGTGAAACAGGGCTGTAATATGCAGATGTGGGTTTGTTTCTCGATGGGAATTTTCCGGTCCACTGCCTCTAGCTGCCACTAATAATATAGACAGGCAAGGAAGGTGGAGGAGGAACGGGGGAGGGGAGTCGGAGGGAGGGAGGGAGAGAGAGAGAGTTGTCAAGATGCCTGGAGTCATACACCAGCTCTCAAACAAATCCCACACTCCCTTTGTCTCCACACACACACACACACACTCATGCACATGCTGGCGGTGACCAGGTGTGATCTAGCTGCGAATGATCTTGTCCTTGACATGAAGGTGAACATGTAGAGTTGTCCTCTCTCTGTTGTTGACAAGACGCCTGAGCAGCTGCGGGGCTGCTGCTCCTCCTCGCCTTTAAGATCTGCAGCTCGAGTCGATGTAGCACGTCAGGAAAACTCTGTTTTTTAACCGGCCCCCCGTGGGACAATTAAACCTCTAAAACTACAGCCACCTACACTTCTGACTGTCGGCAACATCAGCTTTTTTTCCCAGCTCATAAAGCAAACACATATATGTGGTAACTAATGTTTTTTTATGTGCCGCTTTGTCCAAAGTGGTGCAGACTCGGCGAGAAAATAAGCAGTTGAACAAACCCACTCTGTCACTGCTCGAGACATAAATAACCAGGAACTGTAAGACGGCCTGTGGGCAATTGGCTGCAAGACATGTTGTTTTCTGCGTGTGATGTGATGGCGTGGCAGCGGGGTTAGTTCCTGCAGGGGGGGTCACGGACATGGAACATCACCACGCCGGAGGAGTAATGATGTCAAAGATGAGATGCTAACAGGCAGCGAAGGATTCTCTCCATTTTCTCTTCCCCTGCTGAATTTATAAGAGATATTAAAACCTGACTGTCCGTGTGATTGAATGGTGGAAAGACAGGAAGGTGAAAGAGGCTGCGGACGAGTTCACGTGGTGGGGGGGTGAGAAAGTCAGAGCCAATCAAATGGAGATATAACTGTGATGCTGAGCTATTTAGAATAAAAAAATAATGAAATGTGCCTCCAACAAGAGGAAGTAAATAAAACCTTGGATGCACTGTGAGCTAGCACAAATAAAACATTTATATATAATCATGTAAACCCAAAATGCAAATAAAATGTAGAATTTATTATTTTCTTTCCTCTATAATACCTTCAAAATAAAAGCCTACAACTATCTGGAACAGTCTGAGAAAGAAGAAAGAAATTTAACTTTGAATGGCTTAATTACCACTGTGTGGCAATACTGCAAACTATGAAAGTGTCGTTATAGGTCGGAAGCTAATTAGCAGCACCGTCAGTCGTAAAAGAGGAGTTGGCAATCAACACTTTCCAGAGTAAGAGTACAACATGCAAAACTCCAAAGAGGTCGAAAATTGCGAAAGAGCACAGAAACGTAACGTATCAAGGGAACATCTTCAGGCATCCTGAACACAAGTAAGAGATAAAGCAGTACACACTATTGATTGTTATTTTGTCTGAGATAACTTTTGACCTGGTGAGTAAAATACAATAAAAAGACACAGTATAATAAAGCAGTTGTAAAAACAAGTAGTCAGATCCTTTACTTCATTAAGAGCAAAGTCTTGTGTGTGCCTTTGAGCTCTTAAACACACATCATTATGGGATTTTTTTAAGCCATACGTTGTTTACTTCTGTGTTTGCAAGCCAGCGCCACTCCTCCTTCTTCTTCTTCTTCTGTCTTTGTCGGGGCATCGTTTATTGATGTTTTACCACTGCTGACTGTCAGTCAGGCGAGCAGCAGGTCCATTTAGGGGTCCACAATAAAAAAGATTCCCCCATACTGCTACTTGTTCCTCTGGGGACCTTGAAGTGAAAGCGCTGAGGTGTTTACCACAAAATACATTAAAAGTAAATATATTCATAATGCAGCCGAATGACTCCTGTTGAGTTATATTATATTAGTGCTGTTGTAGCTCTAGCTATCAATTCCTCTGAAATGTAATGAGGCAGAAGTATCCGAGAGAAGGAAATGAGTATAATCAAGCAAGGTGCCAGTGTCTTAAAATTGTACCTCACTAAAGACATAAACCTCCCAGCATCCATCGCACACGCTGATGTCGACACGCGCGGCTATCTGCAGCCGGCCCGGCAGGCACACGCTCAGGCCGGAGTCCAAGCTGTGTCAAATCAGTGGAGTCTTCACCAGAGGCCAAATCTGTAGCGTATAATTAGCTTTTAATCAGCACCCTCATTCAGGCGAGCAGTAACGATTAGCTCAGCTTGGGCTCTGCTTAAAATAAGCATTCATAAATGCGTGTGAAAGCCTCTGACCCATCGCATCCAATCATACACACACAATGCCAGCCTCCCTCCCTGCCGTCCTCTCTCTTCTCGCGTTTCCCCGCTCATGCCTGCAAAGCTCCTCTTCATTTTCCCCCTCTTTCCTCTCCTGTCTCTTCTCTGCATTGTTAACATTTTGCAGGGATGTTAGTCCACTGACTTCTGTTTTTTTTTGTCTTTTTTTAGAGGAACGTCTTGCTCTGCTTCCGAAATGCACTGCACTGTTTTGGTGATGCAGGAAGGGCAGGACACACACACACACACCTACACGCCTATACATAACACAACAAGCCCGACCTTCATGACACCTTCTGCGCTGGAGGGTCTATTTGTGTAATCCTGTATGGAGAATTTAAAGCGAGTGTCTTTATTAAAAAAAGCTGCCGGGGGTTCGAGAGCGTAACATTTTAGATGAGCTCGTCTTGTCTAATCCCTGCCTCTCTCTGGGGTGAGCTGCAGCATTTATGCCAGTAATGAAGTGCAGTGAGATGAAAGCCTTTTTAATGGGATTTAGTTAAACTGGGACACAAACCAGAAAGTCGTGGAGAGAGTGGAGCAAAACACTTCCTCGTCATTGCAGCCAGCGTCGCCGTCGTTTCTGCTCTCATGCCTGATCGGCCTGCGTGTTGTTGAGGTTTTTTTGTTGTTGTTTCTTTCCTGAATGTGTCACTTCTCTTCTGTTGGCTGTGATTAATGTCAATCACAGACCTCATGTTTTTGCAATCATGTTATTTGAGTGTTTTTTCCAGTCGAATCTGTCCTTTCCCTCCCTCCTGGTCTCTTTTAGTCGACAGTAAACACGGAGTGACTGTGGCGTGTGTTGCAGGTTGTACATTGTGTGTGTGTGTGTGTGTGTGTGTGTGTGTGTGTGTGTGTGTTTGTGTTTGTGTTAATAGATGACAGGATGGTTGGCTGGTCTCAAACAGAACTATATGTGTGTGTGTGTGAGTTTGTTTTTCCTATACTGTATCTGTCTGTCATCCATGCATTATGTTGTGTGTGTGCAGGAGACTGTCGGTGTGCAGAGGAAAATATCTATTTTGCTGGAATTGGAGACACGTAGCGCTCAGTTGTCTCTTTCTTCTGTGATCGGGAAGAAACCACACACACAGCCTCTGTTAAAGACAGCCATACTTGTGTAAAAGTTAGCTAACATTGGCCAAAACTTACTGCAACATAACTCTGGATAGAATTGTTGATGCTCCAAAATCTAAGTGATGGAGCGTAAAAGGGGAAATACATCAAGATCTTTGAGCTGATCTGTTGTTGGATGTAGACGTGATGACCGAAAATGAGGAATAAAATCAAACCATGTGTTATTCCACTTTAATTTTAAAAAGTCGCATTGTGCCATTTTCGAGAGAATTATTCTATATATATTCTGTGGTGAGGTTTACCTTGGTCTTATACATTTGAGTAACCTTCAGAGTTAAAAACATCATTGCTCACATTGCTTCATGTGCCATTTCAGCTAAATTAGGCTTTTTCCAAAGTTTCTTCACTTTTTCTGCACAATTTGCAGCGTAAATGGGCAAAGCAAGTTGTTAACAGGAAAATAGCTTCTATTTTCTACTATGGTATTTCTATTTTGGTAAAGCAGCACTCAAAAATTCCCATTGTGCTTACATGCAGGCCTCAATGTCGCTCGTTGTGTTGACTGAAGTATTTACCTTTCTGACCACGCAGGCTGAAAACAATCTCTGTCTGGATGTCAGCGGCCATCGGGAACGTCACATAACCACTGACGTCCACCAGCACAGAGCCAGTATTTATTTTTAGCGTTCTTCAGGTCACTTTCCAGCTTCCAACGTGCCGCGCTTTGCACCCTCGGAGACCGCAGACAAAGCAAAGTAGGATTTGCATACCGGGAAACGAATCGCTGCGGACGGCTGTCGCGGCGAAGCGTGCAGCCTGCGAGAGCCAGTGTGTGTGACCGGAGCGGAGTCCAGCTCGCTCCGGCCAGCCAGCGATCCTGCTGCTGCTGTGATGAGTTTGGCTCATGACCTCCTCGGGGGCGCGCTGCCATATTGGCCCCCCGCTTATTGTTCTGTCAACAGCATCTGTTGGGCCCGATAACAGGATTAGACCAGCCCCCTATAGGCTGGCTGGAGCTAGCCTGGATTAGCCAGCAAGGCCTATGTTTTCATACTTGTGTGTGTGAGTGTGTGTGTGTGTGTGTGTGTGTGGATGTAATTTTAACTCAGAGTCAATCCCTTCTATCCTGTCAGAGAATGTACACCACAGCAAAAGAGGTCTAAAACCAGCTCTCGTCCTTTCGCTCATCCAGCAGATAAAGCCCAATTTCATTTTTCCCAAGAGATATTTTCTCTCCATCGATATGATACCACAGATCTTTCACACCAAAGAGAGCCTGCACACACGTTACGGGTTCACCGCCAGGCTGGACATTTGTAATAAGAATGGGCTCTCGAGTGCAAAGTAAATCAAGCATTATTATCCCCAGCAAAGGATTGAATGTTATGTCAAGGTCCGGTAGTGTGTATCGCTCATGAATATTACATGTTTCTCTCCAACTTCATTACACGCTGTCCCGGTTTCCCAGGTAATAAACAGTTTTCAGGGTCAGAGAGGCGGGCGTAAACATGAATCCCTGGATTAAAATCCGGCGAAAAGTAAAAGCTTCTAATGATAATCTCTTTCAAACCTTTGTCTTGTCTGCTAGAGTGCCTTTATTCAGAGATGAAAAAAAAAGAAAAAACATCCAACGACTGCTGTTAAAGTTGGGGCCGATGATGGCCTTGGCACCCAAACAGGGATGGAAGAGGCACACAGGAAGGACACAATCCCAGGATGCACAGCGGGAATCTCGCAGGAGCATGGCAGCAACGTCCTCAGCCTCCTCGACTTCCCACCCCCCATTTCTCCCCACTGTTTTTCCCCACTTCTGTGAGCGAACCTGCCAAAGTGTTGGCGCTCCTGTGACATTCCTGCCAAGCTGCTCCGTCCAGACTCCCCCCGACCCAGGAATTTGGCAGTACTGTGGATTAAAAGTGGAAGAAAGGCTCTCCGCTGCATGTGAGACCCGTGTGTGTGCTTTTCCCATGTCTGAGTGTTTCCGTGTCAAACAAACAGGTGAGACCTTTGGGTGAGGAAAAAAAAAATCCAAGCTACTCGGGGTGGCTGAGAACAGAGTGAGGACTGTGGAAGCTGAGGAGGAGAGTAAATAAACTGGTTGTCAGTCATGTAGCTCTTCCCATCCTCTCCTCTCCGCACTGCCTCCCTAATCTCCACCTCTCTATCCTTCCGGAGCCGTAATCAGGGAAAAAGACATCCAGCTGCTCAAAAGATGAAGTTATTGTGCGGCTTCGTGTCATGACACACGGTTTTCATCCTTCCTTGCTGCATGTTTCTCTCCCTGCTCGAACTGACGTGCGCGTTGCCGCGAAAAATTAGTTCATTTCCCAGTTCTTGCTCCATCCTCATCTGGTCAGGAGCTGCATTTAAAATGGCTTTCATGTGCCACGTTGCAGTGTGGCGCCTGTTTGTCCGTCACCATGTCAGCCTGCGCAGGTCATTTCTGACCAATCAGATTAATCAGGTGCTCTTTGGAAGAGGCTGTCGGTCAGCATGCCTTCCTCTCGAGCTCTCTTTCAGGAGCAGAGCTGGAAAAAAAGATGCATTTCAGTCTCTTCCAGCCTCCCGTTTCTCCCCCTTCAAGCCAGCTCGTCCCTCCTCACAGTTTCACAATGTACAACGCGGACTGTATTTTAATTTATAAAACATCAATCCTCAGGCCTATAAAAGATGCAGAGCGTGTCCACTGTTGAGCTCACAAACATTTTCAGGTCAAAGCCCTCTGAATAAATACACGTTAGGCCACGGATCATTCATCGGATTCTGTCTGATGGATCCCCAGCTGAGAAAATTGTTGTTGTTTATCTTTTCTCACAGACCAAACATGACGGGACTTGAAGGGGAAAGAGACATTTGACCCCATCAGACCTCCTCCCAGGCTGTAGACTGCTCCCAGTGAGGAGCAATAATCAAGTTCTTATGTTTGAGACTAGTTTATGTGTATTGCGTGTCTGTTATTATCTTCATAGCAGGTTGTAATTTACATCCAGTGAAAAAAGAAACCCAGTTTTCATGCAGAGGACTGGACGCCTAATCCAGCAACCTTTGTATTATAGGTGATTTAGTTGCTTTAATTTAACTTTGATCCTTTGATCTAATCATTTTATAACAACGATGTTTTACTATTAGCAGCAATATTTTAGTTTCCATATGTAAGTACTGTATATTTATAAAAGGTTAGGTTATGTTAAAACCTTCTCATTATAACGCTCTGGCTAGTGTTGTTTCCAAAGTGTGCTGCAGCTCTTTTCTTCTTCATTTAAGCATCAAAATATATGCTTTAAATGATCTGCTTCTGTCCCCTCACAGTGCCTATTTTAGGTCTTTTCATAGACAACATCAAATTACTTTTACTGCCATGATACTTTGCCTCGTGGTAATCCGTCTGCTTTCAACTCGCTACCTGAGGCTGGTGCGGCATCACATTGAAATCACTGCGGAAAAAAAGACAGTCATTTTCTCTCAATAAAGAAAAAAAAACATATTCCCCTCGAGGTTAATGACAGACATCTAAAAACAAGACAACAAGATGCAGCAGTGACTCTCGGTGCTCTTCGGGATAGTTAATCGTCTGAAAACGACCAGAAACAGCCTGCGAGTGATGGAGACAGAAAATGAAAAAGAAGGTGGTCGAAGCCGTCTTTATCAGGTGGATTGATAACACCCAGTCACATGCGATGTCCGTTTCCTGACTTTATGTTCATGTATACAGATGTTAATTAGATGATAGTCTGAATGAGAAACATGTAATCACTTTATAGTGATCAATTTGAGTTTGAGTGTTTTTTCCATAAATTCCTTTATAACCAGGCTTCTCATTAAACCTGGTGAGACCTCGCAGAGATAAAGACTCAGAAACTCAGGAGGCATCCCTGGGAAATTGTGCCCTTTGGCCAACCGACTCTCTCTGCTGGAGATCGATATGCGAAGCTTCTTAGCCACAAAACTTAAAATGGAAAAAGACCTGGGATCACTTTAAACTCCACTTTAAAGCTTTTTTACCGATGAATCAGGCGTGTAATTAGTCTAAAGGCCCGTCTGGGGACAGATGTTGTAAAGTAGCTCAGGCTATAGTGAATTCTGTGGTTCGTTTGCGTACGTGTGCATGTATGAGTAAATATATAAATGGGATTAACGGCGTACGAGACGGATGCGCGGCTGGACGGGGGAACAGGTCACGGCCGCGGCCCGCCTGTGTGTGCAAATTAGTTTGTTTTCGTCCACGGCCTGATGGGCTGAACTCAGGGCACAGAAGACTCCGAGGCGAGGTGAGAGAGTGGAAACTAATCAATGCAGACGCTGCAACATCATTACCTCGCTGCCCTCTTTCCATGCCAATTATTCAATCATCAATAACGGCGAATTATCATTGTGAAAGGGCGAAGGCACCGCAGACTGAAATGAGCTCGAGTGTCTCTTCATAGTAAGACGAGGGAGCGTTACGAGGGCGGGCAGAGAGCTTCAGACGCTTCGCTTTGCAACTTAGAACAAAAAGGCCCCGTTTCCCTCTGCCTGCTCTGCTCCTCTCCCCCCCCGCCTCCCCCCCTCCTGACAGAGCCCGTCTATCTGTCTATTGTCTCGCCATCACATTGACTCCCTGTCACTGCCTCTATCTATTATTCGAACTCTTCTGTCTGTCAGTCTCTTCCTCTCCACACTGTTAGCCTGTTTCTGTCAAACAGTTTTTCATTCTGTTTCTTCTCAGCGGCCCCCGCTCTTTATTCCCGACACTTGCTCCGTTTCCTTTTAACAGGCATTTTATCATATATAACCACATCTGTCTCGGTGCGTGCACACACCCCGGGCGTGTGTCTGTCCCGGGTTTTCTTGATGATGACACACACACATGCGCACACACAGGTCCACGTCAGCATGCTCACACACACACGTGCTCACAGTCATGCATACAGATGGCGTGCAGGTGTAACATGTGACACAGTCCAGCTAACGGGCCGGACGAGGTCAGATTCCAGCAACGAGGCTCAATCTTTCTCCGACTCTTTGTGGCTCCGTGGTCTTCTGTTATCCTCGTCCTTCCTGGGATATCCTTCGCTCTGCTGTTAGGCCTTGTGCTGTCTCTGGTGATCATCAGTCATATTTTGTCTGTTTCTGACCCTTAGCAGGGAAACGAGACAGTCTGCACCATCCAGCCAGACACTGGCAAAGAGACGCTGTGCTATCACTGTTTCTTTGTCTCTGCAGTTTATATATGATTATATTTTAACAGTAATAATTTATAGTTTCTCCCACAAATACGCAGCCAGCACCATTATGACTCGTACTGTAGTGACACAATTACGCTTGCATACACACTGGATTTGCACAGCGGTGCTCGCACACTGTTGCTGTGTGATTTGTTCTCTACAGTACGTTTGTTTATTTGTGTGTGTGTGTGTGTGTTTGTATGCAGGGGAGGGGGTGGCGGCTGCAGATTGTGCTCGGTCCAGTAGACCCCTCCCAGTCAGAGCAGAGCTGTCTCAGCTCGTCAGCTTCAGACTCGCGCGGCGCCCTGATCTGCCCCGACAGTCCGCCACAGGAAATGATGGGACGTGAAACCGCCCACAGCACCCATGTGACCCGGCGTGCAGGAACGGAGGGCCAGGCAGGCAGGGTGTGTGTGTGTGTGTGTGTGTTTGTGTGTGTGTGTTTGGTGGGAGGAGGGGGGGTGTTGGATGTGATGGGAAAAACAGGAAGGCAGCGAGGTGATGTGTCCTCACAATAGCTGAGGCAGAAACCGGAGCCCCACCTGGCACAGCACAGACAAGACGCACAACACAACACCTCAGCACACACACACACACGCCAAGACAAACCCCACACACATACACAAGGAGAAACACACACACACACAGTTACATTGGGTGCAGGCCACGACTGCTGTGATATTTTATCCGGTTGAATGGCGGTGAAATGAATCCCAGCATGCCTGGCTCCAGACCTTTTAGGATCGCGACATTGTCTTTAACTCCACATGCCTCAGCCGCTTCAAATAAACACCAACACATCCGCAGACACAAACAGACACACACAAATACACACATGGGTCCAAGCTGATTGTGGTGAGGACGCAGAAAGAAAGTTATTTAATCTGTTAGCTTAGATGGTGTTTTATAGTTTATTTACAGTGTATTTATTTAATCAAATAATTCAAAAGAAAATACAGTAGTAATAAAAAAGACAGTTTTATCAACATGCTTCTATGTATAGTTAAATGAAAACTGCTTTTATTCACACAATTGAAATGAAAATTTAAATAATTTCTTGGTAAACATTTACTTGAAAAAGGAGGGTTAAATTATTTATTTTGAGTGCCTCTTTTCTGTCTGTATGTCTCTCGGGCATAAAGGGCAGAAACAGGTTACGGGCTGGGTGAGGCTGTAACTTGGCCTCGGTGCAAAAAGGAGACGACAGGGAGACACCAAGAGATTTTCCAAAACCCAAACCCTGTAGCCCTTCACATTTATGGCCTCCCTTTTTTTTAACAGAGTTTCCAGGCTTTGCCATCAGGTGCGTCAGGCGCTGACATATTTCCAGAGCAGAGCGGAGCCCCAGTGTTTTCCACTGAGCCGGCCGTGGCTCGGATCGTACCTCTCAGAGGATTTCTTTCCCCTCTCACCTTCAATATCCCCTCTCATCCCTTCAGACCGAACCGCATCTCAAATGATAGCTGTTCCTCCTCTCCCTGCCTCTCTTTCCGTCCTCCGTATGATGGTCTGCTTCCATACTGTCACACTGAGTAAATGTGACGGAGAACGGCAGAGAGCGTTCTTTGTAGTGCTTTGTTTTTTTTCTGTCACTCGCTCTCTCAGTTTTGATGTGTGGCGCGCTGTAACCACACCGCAACCGCACTGTGTCTCCGTGGCGGTTTCAAGGTTTCTGCACAATATTTGCACGGATGCTCTTCTGAAACACAAAGCACTCGTTCAAAAGGCTGCGCAGGCAAATCGTGTTGATGTTACGCTCATCCTTTAATTAAACATACAAATGCACATAAATAGCAAACCCACAAGCGCTTCAGCCGCTGTCGTTTAGGTCACGTGGACCTTTCCTTACTGTCACTTCACCGCCATAAATTCCTAGTTGACCTTACTGATTGTGAGGACGGTCACAAGCCACATTTATTTAGTGGAAGCCCTCGCTTTCAGCTCTGAATAGCCTTATCTCCGCCGTACAAAGCAGCATTCTGCCACTGCAATGACTCTCCTTCCCTTTATCAGAGTCAACAAGCACGCTCCCATCCACCGGCTGCCTTATTGTATTATTTATTGAACCCAAAGACAAATTCTTTCAAGGTTAACACCACCTAAATGTACAAATATTTTTTATGATGCTGTGCCTTATGCAGTCACATCCAAAATATATACACAAACTCCAACTAATGCCTATTATTAGAAATTAGCCCTTAGATTTTACTGATTACCGTCTAGAAATGAAAGTGGAAAAAATGCTTTAATGAGTTTTTTATTTTCAGCCTTAAGGCAGTAAATGCCAGAAAATGTGAGAGCATGTGTAGACGTTTATGTAGGATACTTCTCTTTAATACATTACAAGCCCTCTCATCAGTATGTGTGAACATGAGCAGCCCAGCAAAAACAAGGACGCAGGAGTCTAATGTGTGATAATGTACAGCCCGGAGCCACTCGCTGATAATGAATAAGAGATTGATTTTTTTTGTCTTGTGCAATGTTTGTCTGTTATAGGAGCACCAAAGCAGAAGCCGACCCTTTATTCATCGTCAGTCATCCTGGTTGTTGTAACTGTAGTCGTTCCTGTATTTTCCAAAAATGACTCACAGGAAGTCTGACAACGCAGAGCGAATCAGTCTTATAATGCTCATGAATACACGCTAACACAGTCCTTGTCCAAAAATGTGACAATAATGCATTGCAAGGCTTAAAAATTCAACCCCTTTCCTGTCATTTCTCACTGCACAGCTGAACTCTTGGACGTAAAACAGTTTTTAAATCTATAGCCCCCTTTAAGCCCCCCTTTAATTAGTGCCAAGGCGGCAATTAAGGAATAAAAGTACAATCTGGCGTTGTGCATTCATTGTAAGGCATTAGTCACTCTCACTGGCCTGCGGAGTGGGAGAGTGAAGGATAGAGGAGTTA
>JBAJHX010000039.1:3316123-3329547 GCA_037176925.1 Amniataba percoides | reverse complement strand
GTATGTGTGTCGGCACTTCTGATTTCTTTGATCCTAGTTTTACACTGTGTGTGTGTGTGTGTGTGTGTGTGTGTGTGCATCAGCGTGTGTGTTCACTTCGCTCATCGCACGCTGTGAAACCGTCTCCAGTTCTGCGGTCTGTAAATGAAACATAAGCCGGAGCTTTTGCTCCAGCGTGCACTTTACACCTTTTCAAACCAAGTGAAAAGAAGGAGGATGAGAGAAAGAGGGAGAGATTTAGGGCCACACAGACATCTGGCTGACCGTGGAGGACATGTGTGAGGGGGCGGATGACACATAAACGTGTGCTGTATGACGTGTACGTGTTTATGTAGGGGGTCTCCAACCTGCTTATGTGAAAAGAACAGTTTGTTTTTTCTTCTGCCGCCCACTGCTTCGGGTGGTGGGATCGCCTGTACTGACCTGTGGAGGGCCGAGCATGCCCAGCAGCAAAGGCAGCGTGGAAAACACTCATCCCTCCAACAGCCTTGTGTATTTATATTAGCGGTGGAGGCAGCAGGGCAGGACTCTGGTCAGTGTTTTGTCTGCGATTTGCTGACGTTTCACTGTGAAAATTGCTGTTTCTATTCTGAAAGGGATGTACGCGCCTCACAGCTCTGTTCACAGCCTTTATTTTGTCTAATAAAATAAAAGAATATGTGCCAAGCCACAAATTAGTTTTGGCCACTATGCTTCCTTATTAGAAAAAATAACAGTAGTCATATCAGTAGCAGTTACTGGAGAAGAAAACAGCAGAAGATTGTTCATGAATGCAGTCAGCTCAGGCACAGGAAATCATGTTTGCAGAGCTGCAGTGATATTCAGTCAGCCGGCATTGAATAGGACACAATTCGTGGTAGGATGTGGAATCACAACCAGAATGCAGAAATTATGATAACTGCGGAAAAACATCAAATCAGTGTCGCTTCAGTCCCGGGAGGAGATGATTAGCCTCCATAACACACACTCTGACAGCGCAGCTGCGGCATTAATCACAAAGTCCATTCAACTGGGAGCCCCAGGTTCTCCGAGCCCTGATAAGGCACGCGTTGTCCCGGATGTGTGCGGGAGGGGGGAGATGAATGCACCTGTCTCCAAAACTAAATATCTTCTGGTTCCCCTGGTGTCCCTTCTTACCGCCCCACCCCCCTCCTCACCCCTCTGTGTGTCTCTGCCTCCCTGCCTCCCCTGAAACCCCATCACACACTCACCCGCCCAGAGCAGGATAACTTCTGTCTGCACCAGGACGGCGGGGGAGGGCTCGGACAAAAGGTGCATTTATAGCAGTCGGTTCAGGATGGCTGCGGACGGACAATGGGCACATTCTTCAGCTCCTAAAACAAATAGTTGTGTGCAGCCTGTCCTGCGAAGGTGGACAGAGGGCAGCAGGAGTGGGCGAGCTGGGTTTCCGTGGTCGGGCTTCGGCCGGTGAAGGGAAAAGCCAGTCGCTCCCAGAGGTGGCTCTGAGCAGGAGAGGCCAAAATAAAGCAACAGAAGTCAAAGGTAGCCCTGAGGGAGGGCTGGAACGGCAGCGTGGAGGTTTCAGTGTCAGGTGTGTTTATATCCCCGCTCACACCTGGCCCTGAAGAAGCGTAGTAAACAGACTCCACTCTTGCAGAGGAGGCAGCTGCCTTGGACACGGCTCAGCTCTTTGTGTGGTACAGAGGGATCTGATGTTCAGGCCTGTGCACCAGAGAGGAAGCAAACGGCAGCGTGCCACCCTCGCTGCCATCAATACACCAGCTCTCCTCGATCTCTGGGCAGCTGAGCCTGTCAGCGGGGTCGCTTTGTGAGGAGCGCTCTGCCCCGGCCGTCCCGAGTCCAGAGGAACGGACCTGGCCGGGCCGCGTGCCAGCCCGGGGAGAGATCCAAGGTGATTGTTATACGTGATACTGCGCTGAAGGGCGCAATGAAATCAGCTGTCACCGTTGCGCGCAGGCCTTCTAATGAAGCCTCGACTTTCACTCCGCCGTTTATAGCGTGCCGTTCAGGGACCCTCTGCAGTCTTTTTGCAGACAGTTAAAACTGAATTAGTCTGCCCAAAACCCTCTCCAGAAACACTTCCCCTGTGGGCTGCAATAATTCATAATGTATTACAGAGTCACATTTCTGGGATTACAATGAACTCTAACTGCATTAAAACAGCAGCTGTGGCGAGGCTTGGAACAACAGAGCAATACAGCCGCACGAAGAGCAAACGAACTGCAGAGCTCATGTGGAGAGAAACATGAAGGCTAAAGCCGGGTTTATCGTCGAGGGGTAAACGCACGTCCCCCTATAGATCCTTTATGGCATCGGCTCTGATTTATGTCTTAGAGTCAAATTTCACCTGTTGATATCGGTGCATACTTCACATGATCAGGCTGTCGGGCTTCAATTATATTCCCCATGGTAACATTTTTTTGTTTACTTTAAGTACAGTGAGGTGCATGCACAAAAAAAATGTAAAAATAGTTTCTTTGCGTCATGGATAAACAGAAGACTAAGTTGCGTTTACATTCGTTCAGTCATTCGCGCAGAGCGGCGATCTCAGTCTGACACGACGTCTGCAGAGAGGTTGCTCAGCTGGAGAACCAAAAAGGAGAAAACTACCGAGAGTCTCCAGTCAGCATCTTTAATGTTTTCCTCACGCTCTCTGCCAGCATCAGAAACTTTTTCTAATCTCCGTTGCTGCCGCCGCCGTATCCCTGATGTGTGGTCATATTTTCGAGAACCTTTGATAACATAGCCCTTAATGCAGAAGTATAAATCCAGCTTTCCACGTCTCAACATCAGCAAAAAGCTAAAGCAGCAAAGATCAGTGGCATCAAGCAGGTTTTTTTACATACAGAAATTCCTGCTTTCTGGGTGGATGTAAACTATAAAAAAATAGAAACATGTTTTCACTTTTATGTCAGCAGGAGCAATTTTTGGGAGCCGTATTTTCAGCACTGTTAGCGTCTCCATCCCGGACACACCCAGACGCACCGTAGGACTCGCCTCAGCTCTGCCACATTTTTGAGGTCTGGGTGTTAAATTGAGGAGTGGCGGTGAGAGGGTGCGGCGGGTCCATTAATAAATCCTCCCCTGTGAGAGCACGGGCAGCCCCGGCGAGTATTATTAGCCTGCTGCACGTTAAGATCTGACACACATCATAATAACATCATATAACAGCTGAAGGGACGCCGCACCAGACATGTCTCTTGTTTTCACCATGTGGGGAAATTGAGAGCAGAAAAATCTAAATGTTTTTCCATCTGACATTATTGCATAACAGGAAAGTACTCAGGTGCACCATAAAGTGACATGTAAACGGGCAACGAGCGTTTTTTTCCGTCCTTCAGATTTTCATCAGCGCTCACAGAGTCGTGGTTTCAGGTCACTTATACACCAGGCGCAGGTGCAATCAGTGAGCCAGCAGCTCCATTAAGTCGAAAGAGGAACTGCTAGAACGGCACTGGGTGCTTTTGTGAGCCAAACAATACTGAGATTCACTTTCAAGCAAAGAAAGTGACAGAGAGAGAAGTTCATTGTTTCTCACATGCATGTTTTTTTAATCTATTCTGGCAATCACATGACATCACCAATCTCAGGAATGACAAAAATGTAAGTTAATCCACTTATTTAGAAAAAGATGTCAATCAAGCGCATTAACACTTCCACACTGTCCTGAGAGTTTCCTGGGTTGATATTTTAATAGTAGAACTGACAATAAAGGTTTTCATTTGTCAGGAAAAGTACTATTATAGTAAAGACAGCAGAACACGTGATTTCCCAAATGATCCAGGAGAAGGTTTGTATGAAGAAAGGGAACAAGTCGGCTCCATAGCTGCACCCGGAAAAACAAAATCAAAACCTTCTTTGAAAATAAGTATGTCTCAGATAAAATGAGGTTTGATGAAACAAGACAGAAACTGTGGAAGGAGTCGCAGCGACTTCCACACGAGGCCGCCTGTTGGAGCGTAGATGTATATAAAATCAGATCTACAATCACCTTTAGATCGCCTTTAAACAGTAGGAAGGACATTGTTTCTATTTTTAAATGTGTTAGCGGTCAAAGATTTTTTCTCTCTGGCTACATTATGTATTTATCAGTGCTGTCGTAGTCCCTCCTCTCGCTGCTTAATTGAATCGGCACATTGATCTCACCTGCCTGATGTATTCAAATATCTCTGCAAACACTGATGAAGTGTTTCTTTCTCTCTGATTTTTTTTTTTTTTTGTGCAGCTGATCACCGTTGTGCTGAAATAAACACTTTGATCTTTGCTGAGTGTATTTTTAGGCTGTTTGCGTGTAACCTTTTAGAAATTATTTCTCGTTTGCCCGTTCTGCTGAAAATCAGCTGGATGCACTCATCTGTCGTTGAAAAGCATCACAATAAGCATTATTTAGTTTTGTACTTATTATAGTCACTTTCATGAAAAGTTCACCCTGCCGGTGCTTTAATTAGTTGCTGTGCAGTACAGCTTGACGACATGGAGAAAGTAGGCCTCTTTAATTGAAAGTAACCAAATTAAATATGGCCGCTGATCAGATTACTCCACGCATGTCGATGTAACAGCTATCAGAGTGGCTGAGTCACTCGCAGCCTCGTGCTGATTCACAGAGGGAGGTTTTCATTTGTTCCTCTATTTATGCCGTGAAGCTGCTCGGCTGTAACAGGTAGACGCTCCCCTGCCTGTCGCTTAGTTTGACTCGTGGCAGCGACCGACTGCGATTAATGTGTGAGGAGCAAACTGCAGCCTTCAAAATGAGCATCAGTGAAGTTTCAAGAAAAACTGAACATTTTAGTAAATGTGAAAAGAAAATGGATTGCAGGGGCAGCTGCATTTTAGATATCCAACTTCCATTCAGTGAAAATAAAATGGTCTTCTCTCTCTTTTTTAAATGGATCCTTTAACGCTGGTGCCAAATGGTGAATAATGAGGAATCTCTCAAGCTTTCATTCTGCAATACTGACATGTATCACTAATTAAATTATTTCACGTTATCTTTGGCTTCATCTGCTGTAATGTTTGGATGTAACGTCGTGCTGCTGTCTGCTGATGTATGAGAGGACACTTTATAAATGTGTGGCCTTACTGATGATTGAATTCAGGTGGAACAAACTCGCCTCTGAGGTGAAGTCGCTGCACGGAAATTTCTCATTTGGGCAAAAATGACATCTTAAAGGACTAATGTTGTTTTCTTTTTTTCCTTTTCATTTCCTTCTGCCTGTCAGATGGACCCTGTCCAGAAGGCGGTGATCAACCACACATTCGGCGTCCCGCAGCCCCTCAAGAAGAAACAGATTATCTCCTGCAACATTTGCCACCTGCGCTTTAACTCAACGGTAAGAAATGTTTGAGTGGCTTTATGTCTGGGTGATTATGAGAGAGAGAGAAAGAGAGAGAGAGAGAGAGAGAGAGAGAGAGAGAGAGAGAGAGAGAAGGGTTGTAGGACAATGAGGGAGGCGAGGAGACTGCACGGTAGACTGTGTAATTTACAACATAAAAGCAATCTCTACCAAAAAGTGAGTCTAGCCTCGGAGAACAACATTGCTTTGTTTCGTGCCTCTCCTATCTTCTTGAATGTTCTATTTTTTATTTAAAAAAAGAAAAAAATACGGCTGTTCCTCAATTACCTCGGCTCTTATGGTCCCCACAGACTTAATTTGTGTTTGCGCGCACCGTATGCACCTGTTTGTGTCGGTGTGTGGACACACAAACGTCTGCATCTTTGTGTGCATTTGCAAAACAGGAAAATGTAAGTGAGTCATCTGCAAACTTGTGCACCTTTTTTTAATCAAAAGTTAGTAATTTGAGCATTTTTTTTCTTCCCCTCTACTTTTGTGTGTATAGACATTTGTTCGTCTTTCCTCCCAGTGAAATCTGTACGTCTGTGTGTGTCTGTTGTTGTGGTGCGAGGGATTAGACAGCAGGGAGAGCCGCCGTTTATCAGCAAAGAGCAGAAACAATCAGCAGCCCCAGCAGGAAGCAGCGTTCTCGTTCCATTTCTCCCATCTCTGCCACCACCACACACACAAATAGACACACACACACTGAACTGCACAAACATGCAAACTGGTGCACACACATACACACACACAGGCAATCATCCCATGACATTTCATGCATATTCACATAAACAAATAGATAATAGTCCAGAAAGCCGTAAGACATCTCATGTCTCGGCATAGTAAAATACACACACACACTTTTTTTTTTTTTGGACTCCATCTTCAAAGCAGGGCTGAGGCGCAGGGGACGGGGAGCTGAGGGGGGAGCGGAGACTCAGACGTGCTCTTCACACAGTAGAGCAAATCCCATCCCCTGCCTCTGCACACCGACTTAAAGAGGAGTGTCAGGTCTGACTGTAGCTTTATCTGTCTCTCCGAGAGCATGAATACTTTCCTAACACTTCCATGCACCCTCCTCGGAGTTCACTCAGATATTATACCGAGTTATATCCTCACCCGTAATGCTCAAAGAGAGGGGGGGGTGAAAGCTTCCTCTGCTGCTCGGCACAGACTGGTCTTAAAGAGCGACGTAACACCAGCTGGAAATGTTTGCAGATCAGTGTTAAACTGTGATGCAGAGGTGAGCTTCAGGGCGTGTGTGTGAAGCTGTGACATCAGATATATGTACGTCCCTAATGATGTTTTTGAGATCTGTTCGATTTCTTGCTGAGAGTTAGATGAGAAGAGCTTTACAAGTCTCATAGCTGTGCCCTGAAAATGAACCCTGAATATGAAACTGGAGTCAGAAGACTGAAATCAGGCTTCTGAAGGTGGCAAAACAAAAAAAGTTTTTGACCCACGCTGTGAGGTTGACAGGAAACCAGGTTGTGATTTTTGTTTGTCAGTTTCTGTGCAGCTTAAATAACAAGATATAATATTTTTAGCTGTGAGCTTCAGAGGCGCCGTTAAGGGAATTTCATTGCTTTAAGAAAGACTAAACTTCTTCTTTTCTCCCGTTTCCAATCTTTCAGCTAAAATGCTGCTGGTAGATTTATATTTACTGTACAGACGGAGAGTGGTCTCCATGTTCTCATCTAACTCTCTGCAGGACAGCAAATGAGCAAATATACCTAAAGGTCAAACTAGTCTTTTTCTTTCAGCTGTGAAAAGTAAATGCCCCCTTTTAATAAAAGAAATAAAATCATTTGAAGTAGTGTTACTACAACAGCATTTGTATTTCTGAGGTTGTTTGAATGCTCGATTCCTCTTATCTTTTTATGCAGCTTTATATATAAGATAATTATCATTCTAAATGAATGTGTAATGTTGTGTCCATTTCTGGGACTGCCTCTTGAATAAACTGTTGTGAGCGTTTTATACTACTCAGTATAAAGCAATAATATCTTTTACCACTAGCCCACAGTTTTAGTGACTTGAGGGGAAACTGCACGGTTCAGTGAACCTCCTCGATCAAAGTAAGCAGCTCTGTGATTGTTAAATTAAGCAAACCAACTGGCAGATCCACTTTATTTTGATGTCTTTGTCATTATTCTTCCTACCAGCGAATGATTATTGGAGGAGAGAAGTCAGCATTATTTCTTAACTAAGGTGGAGGAGGGGGTGTGTTTCTCCCCCTGAGCAGATGTCTATGCAGCAGACACAGTCCAGTGTTTACTATTGCTTAATCGAGGATCATTTAGAAGGGCACGACATCCAGCCGGCCGAAATGCGAAAACCAAAGCTCATTTCACACCTTGTCCCTCCGCCTCCGCCCGGACTCAGCCGGATGGAGGAGAGGCTGAATTCGTCACATCACACTAATCTCCGAGGCCTTTTTTCACGGTGGATCCGTCACACGATGCGCCAAAAGTATTTGACTTGTTTTTACAGACGCTTTGACAGCTTGCGTTATTTATAGGCCTCCATTATGTCACACCATTAGGCACGCTAATGTGAAGTGTACATGTTAAACTCACACCGCAGACTGCAGGGGTTTACACATGGCACTGGTGTTGGTGTATGTGCCTGTGATTTCGCTTTCATACCCCAACGCAGGCAGTGATCTTATTTATTGCTTACAGGACTAAATGTGTTGCTCAGGTAATCGCTGAAATCCACATTTTGCTCCCAATGAAAAAAATCTCTCAGTGTTTGCAAGTTGATGTATTTATCCCTCCATTAGGAGTCTTCAAAGCAAAGTCCGGCCTCTTTAATCAACTCGTCTGGTGCTGGAGGATTAACATGATTTATTTCTGGAGGAAGTAAATTTTTGGGGCGGGAGCTCAGAAGGAAGCATCGCAGCGCCGGAGGAGCGGTTTACCTTCGTCTGTGCATCAAAACATACACCCTTTGGAAAAAAAGGCTATTTTATACTTAATCCTTTCATCCTTAATCCATCTATTTTGAAATGAGGCATGAAAATGTCCATATTACTCAGTATTCTTTATAAGCTGTGTGTTTTTTGGTTGTTGAAGTTTTCTTTAACTTTAACAAAACTCCTTATTTAACCGTTTAGTTCCTTTTTATATACATTTAGGTACTAAATCAACAGTCATGCTCTAGTTTTCCTCTGTAACTCTGTCCTGTCCAGGCCGGGAGCTGAGCCCCGGATGGTTGTTCTATCTTTTAATGAGTGATCTCTGTATTGATTTCTTCACTATTCTTGTGTATCCGCGCTTGCTCTGACAACAGGGGCTTTGTCCTCGGATTGAGCGGGGCCGTGAGAACGATGAAGATGTGAAGGTAAATCGCGATCCGCCTGGAAGGAAATTCATGCAATTCACTGCCGCGTCCCAAACGAATATTCAGCCATGTTTGTGTTGGGTTTTTTTGTGGGTGCTCAAATGTGTGTGACATTAGTATGTATTGCCACGAGTCCAGGACTTGCCGAGGCTGACTCTCATGGTGCACATTAATAGGGTAGTTGTGGGAGATGGGATCCTCTCTCTTGTTGCATTTTACACATGCAATTATACCTCTGGCCTCCCAATGTGCCGTCGCCGTTATCAGGTGGAAACAGACCCTCCTTCCTCGCAGCCTGCGAGAGAGTAAAATATTCAGGCGTGAATTTTAACATTTATGGCACGCGGGCGGCTCTCCAGTCTCTCCAGCAGATAATGCACTGAGCCAAACACTGTCTGCTTCTCCCTCCCTGCCCTGACTTTCCTCTCTCTTTTTTTTTTTTCTCCCCTGCAGAACCAAGCGGAGGCCCATTACAAAGGCCACAAGCACGCCCGGAAGCTCAAAGCCATGGAGGCGCAGAAGAACAGGCAGCGGCGAGCCGGGGAGGCCTCGTCGTCCACGGGGAGGGAGAGAGACCGAGACAGGGACCGAGAGAGGGACCGAGACCGGGACAGGAGCAAGACGTCCGAGCCGGCTCTCCCCATCCTCATGGACACGAGCTTAGCAGAGGGAACAAGTGCGTTTTAAAAAAAAAAAAGATGCAACAGATCCTTCTCCATCTTCTTCATGATCCCTTGGTTCCTCGTAATTCCCCCCGTCCGCTCCATTTCCTCTTTCTCCACCAGTCGCCTCCTCCTCCTCCTTCTTATCTCGGCCTCGTTTATCTCTCCTTCTGCGCCATTGTGTTGCACGCTGAGATTACATCTTCTGTACACCTTATCCCTCGTCCTCCTGTCCCCTCTGTGTTTCTGCACATTCAGACCTCAGCACACTCAAAAACCTCTCCAACCATCCCTGCCCCCTGTGATGGATGGATGAGGGGGGGCTCTGAAGAAGGGGGATATCAGTGATGTCTGGGGGAAAGAGATATTGCTTAAATAAAGAGACCCGGGCTGAAATTGATCGCAGCCT
The DNA here is from genome assembly GCA_037176925.1 of Amniataba percoides. Taxonomy (NCBI): domain Eukaryota; kingdom Metazoa; phylum Chordata; class Actinopteri; order Centrarchiformes; family Terapontidae; genus Amniataba; species Amniataba percoides. Next base: position 3,319,816 of record JBAJHX010000039.1, on the reverse strand, counting down.
CACTGGGGGTCATTTTTCCCCACTTTTGCCTCTTAATTTCCACCACCTGACTCCCCCTTCACTCCTCCCTGCGCTCACCCATCTATCTCTGTATCTCTGCAGAGCGACACAGTGCCGGCTGAGCAAAATAGTGGTGAGAGGTTTCATTTGAGGGGCTGTCAAGTAGAATTTAAAGTTGAAGAAGAAAAAAAGACAGAAATCAAAGGCACTCATCTTCTTTTACAAAAGTTAAAATGTTTTCATGTCGGCGGCATAAATATAGACATTATAGCTTTTGGTGAAGAAAGAGGCGCGCGTTGGATTTCTTTCGGGCACAATATGAATGTTGACTTTTCCACACGACGTGGCTGTAACTTCAGCTCGGGGAGCGAATCGCTCCGTGGCATTTTGACTGCAGAGCGAGCCCATTACCGTCTCATGTTGCACTCTGGGTGCACACTTTTCATTTATCCATCCAAGGTGATGGGAGTGGAGGAGCGTCCCCCCCCTCCCTCTCTCTCTTCCACTTTCCTACTCCATCCTCCCCTCCATTTCCCCTGCCCCCGGAGAAGATCACTATCTGAGCAGAATTTCAAAATGCGCTCAGATGCTAGATGGAATATCAGACAAGAGACGTGAAGGCACTGAAAGGAGAGGCAGACAGTTTGTGCTTTACCCCAACTCCCCTCAAACACACACCCAACATGTACATCGATACACACGCACATGCACACTTTTTTTTTTTTGCCTTGAGCACGAAGAGCCTCCTTCAACACGGAGAGAGTGGACAAAAGACTGGGAGGCTGATAACACTCTCATCAAATCTCATTTTAATATTCCGGCGTTGCAAAGGAGAGCTCTGAAAGAGGGAAGCAGCGGCGGAGATGGACCGAGATGATGAGGGGGGGAAATGAAAGATAAGATGAAATGAATGAAGCAGACAGAGAGAGAGAGGAAGGAATAAGAGAGAAAAAGATGGAGGGAGCAAGGGGGGTCATCGGAGAGAGAAAGTAGATAAGTCACAGCTAGTTTTTATGCCGTGAATTATTTTTCAGTTCTGTGGCAATTTTGTGAGGAGGAACACTCTTTAATAAGCCCAATTGTGTGATTGGCCTAATGTGAAATTGAAATGCAGCAGTGCGAGCCAGTGGTGGCGCGCAGCACAATGCCAACCTGTAATGGAATAGTGCTCCAAAATTAACACTCTATGAAATGAGTTATGTCTGCCATGAAAGTGAAGGCTGGTGGGGAGCTGTCTGGAGGTAATGCCCACACTGTCTGCCATCGGGAGCCGATAACACACCTGTTGGCTGTCTGGCTCAGAGTAAACACACTCGAGGTCACAGTCTTTAAACTCTCCCATTACATTACCTACTAATGCACAGGAGGCCGCTACCGTTCGTGCACATTCGAGCTGTGACGTGCTGAATGGGGTTACACAAGAACAAATTATGAGTCAGTAGCTGCTTTTCAGTCACGTTTGGGCGAGTGCCACAGTGGAATAGGCCGGGTAATTAAAACATTAGCCTTGTCCCGCTGTACATAAGACACACATGTTCTTTAGGAATTGAACAACAATGCGACAGGGCCAGACACAACACAGGACTTTAAAATGCCAACACAACCTGAGACTGCTGAAAAATATAAAGATGGGTTGTTCTAGTTAAAAAAAAACACTAAAAAAACATATGTTAATGATGTGCTAAGCCCTCTAGCGACCTTGGGGAGTTTGGGGAGCAAAAGAGGAAATAGTGTCACGTTGCAACGAAGAGGGAGAAGAAGTGTGGATTGGCCCACAAAAGCGATCATTTTTCCCCGTTTCTTATTGAAAGTTCACGTAGGTGTCTTGTAACCGCGTCCACAATCATTAACATCAACCGTATGGTTTTTAATTAAGTCATTTTAACATAATTCAAGTCTTTTTTATACCTAAATTTATCCAAATGAGAGTTTTAGAAGGTATTTTAACCTGAATGTAGTACCAACACAACCTCTTCCTCGATGTTTCACGACTTTAAACGCTCCCAAAAAGTGTTAACGCACACAAGCTTAAATTCCACCACATCACAGAAAAACCTTCCCTGCATACATCCTGTCGTTCAGGCCGCCGCGGCTGCTTGTTTATACAGGAAGTTGACGCTTTCAGTAGCAGAAAGGGGCCTAATCGATGCCTCTGAACTGCATCCCAGACCGACAAAGGAGGTGGAGTGAGCGCCCGCATCAGTCGTGACGAGCATCAATCACTCTCGGCTTTGATTGACTCCGCCGTTGAAGCCGTCTTCATGGGGACTCTGTCTGTCACTTCAGTAATGATGATTTAAAGGGAGGATTTTTTTTTCCCCTGGGAGATTGTTTATGCTCCGAGGCCGCCTCAGATCGTCCCTGCTAGACCGTAACGAGTCCAGTATTCATATTCATTTGGTGTTTGGCTCCGGTTTAAGTTCCCAGCGGATCAATCTGCTGAATTGAGATCTCCTCAGATGTGTTTACTCTCTAAAAGCCTGTCAGATGTAATTGGACTGTTAAAACATGGATTAAACTCTTCTCATGTTAAAGAAAACTGATGATCGCCTGCATAACATTGATCCAAATATCCATAACTTGCCGCCGTGTAGTTCTCCTCCACAGAGGTCCCGCTGGCCTTTGGTCTGACAGTTCGCCAATGTTGGTGGCACTTTCTCTAATCTTGTAGACGGTCAGAGAGCGAGACAGAGAGGCTTCTTTTTATAACGAAGAGACGGGAGAATTTTCGTTTGACAAGATTTTTGTGTCCAACATGCAGCAAAACACACTTCACATTGCAGCAGCCACGACTAAAGATTATTTCCATTATCAGTTCAATCTGTGGGTTATTTCTTTTTCAATTTTCATAGCCTGAAATGCTACACATCACCATTTCATTGTTATCGTGGGATCGATTGTATTATATTACAACAGTTAAAAAACTCAAAAATTGGTTTTCATTTACAATAATAAGAAAAAAAGAGAGAATCATAGCAAATGCTCACATCTGGGAAAGCCAATTTTTGCCAGAAAAAAAAAAGAATGAAAAGAAGTTAATCATGATAAAAACAAAATGTACAACACAAAGTCTTTATTTGAACTTCCCATGAGTGTTTTTATTCTGACTAACTCGATCATTTCAGCACTAATTTCAGCATGAGAGCAGCAGAACCACCGGTGCTCTTCCTGCTACGTTTGAGCTTTTTATTACTGATCATACCTCAAACTCAGCGGGGGATACCTGAAATTATTCTTCTGCTGAATGAGGTCCTTCATGAGCCGAGTCTTTGGGTTTTTGAGGGCTTTGATTCCCGCCGGCCTCCGCGTCTTACTCTGCGAGGTTCCTGCTAAATCCATTGATCAGTATCACTCCCCTCCAGAGACTTCTCAGGTGGCCCGGTCTTTCACATAAGCTCAGGATCATACCTACCCCCCCCACACACACCTCACACACACACCTCAGTCCTCGAGGGGTCACGTTATTACAACAAAGGCGACTCTTCTAATCTTCCTCCTATATGGGTTCTTTTTCTTTAGCGGGAATGAGACAGGAAGAGCCTTATCTGCAATGACGAATTTGCTGTGAGACGTTAAAAAAGGGAAAAATCAATGAAGCACAGTCGCATTGAAAAGGGCTGTGAGTGTGTGTGTGTGTGTGTGTGTGTGTGTGTGTGTGTGTGTGTGTGTGTGTGTGTGTGTGTGTGTGTGTGT
>JBAJHX010000039.1:3295250-3311011 GCA_037176925.1 Amniataba percoides | reverse complement strand
GAGTAGCATCGATATCATGGCCAGCGAGTAAAACTTTTCACCTCGGGTTAAAAAAAAATAATTATCCTTTAACTTTAAAGCACCTTAAAGTGAATTGCTGCCATCTAACCCTTCTCTGCACTGAGAAAGGTTAATGTGCTGTACTGTAGTCCTGAGCGGTAACCTGAACGTACAGCAGTCTGACTGTGTGTGTGTGTGTGTGTGTGTGTGTGTGGATGGTTTAGTCTGAGCGATGTATACAAACATGCTCTGCCCTCACTGTGTTCTTCTCTCACTTCTCCTGTCGTCTTCAGACCAAACTGGCCTTGCAGAAGCAGCTGACCAAGAGCTTGACGACCGGCTTCCTGCCCAGCCCGCTCACCCAGCCCACTCTGTGCACGGTGGCCACCAACCCGCTGGCTCTGCGCCACCCGGTGGGCGCCACCACCTTCATCCAGACCCCCTTCCTGGGCCCTGCACTGTTTCGGCCGGCCCCGGGGCCGCTGCGGGCCACACACACGCCCATCATCTTCTCCCCCTACTAAAGACTTGACCCGCCTCCCGTTTGAGCCCCGTCCTCGTTCCCTTTACCGAACCCCTCCTCCAGTGTGACCCACACGACAAAGGCCACACGCAAACTATGCAGCCCACCGGACTTACGATGGAAAGAGTGCACAATGCTCAGCCGGCCGCCAGGCCTCAGAGCTGTTCTGATCATAAAGGCCAAGATCCCCCATCATGCCTTCTTTCTGCTCCTCTTATCATGACCGAAGGAGCAGGACAGGCCTCCAGACAGTGACTGGTGCAGAGGCCGCTTTTATAGCCATTTCATGGGTCGACATGGTTTGGATTCTGGATATTATTGTGTAATTTATTAGAGAACAAATATAGAGAAGTCTAGATGTATGTTTAGTGTGGTTGCCACAAAATAAGGTCCCTTTACTTGATGCTCTTTTAAAACGTTTTTAACTTATTGGTTTGGGGGTTTTATGAAAGGTGGGAAGATCATAGGTCATTGAAGCAGCTGAGCAAGCCTGAGTCACTGATCAGTGTTTTCACCAACGAGCTTAAGGCATCATCTGAGGTCAGTCGCAGTCTCATTTCATCACAGATATGACGACTATCAAACGACTCTCTGAACAAGTGACTCGTCAACTTAAAACATTTTAAAGTTTTCCTCATTTTGGACAGTACATGTGGAGATAAAACAACATACTCTCTGTCTATATAAAGTAAAACCCATCTTGCACTTTCAGCCCCTCCTAAACACCATTTCCAGAGCCCTTTATTCATACAATTAAAATATTTCTTTTTCCTCTTCTGAGTCACAGCCACAGTCAGAGCCCTCCAGATTTTTTCCTCTCCTGTATCCTCAGGATTAAGCACTCATTAAGGTCCAGAAAAGGTCAACTTGTCAAGTTGACTTTGTTTCAATTTGCAAATCTGTCTCCGCAGTGATTTTTTTGTTTTTTGCTCCAGTGCATCGTTTCATGCAGTGCAGCTCGAACATTATGTTCTTGCCAAGCTACGGATGTCTTACATCGCAACAATGCCATTATTTCTCTTATTTCTTCGTCATGATTCTTCCTTCCTACTTCACTCCGCTGTCGTCCCCTCGCTGCTGCTTTTCATTTTCTGTGGCGTTAATCTCAGCATGAGCTGATGATGAGGCGCAGGGAAAGCCTCCCCGCCCCTCCCTCCCCCCCTCCGAACACACAATCATACACATAATGAAAACACAGTGGATAACTTGAAGACTTGATGGGATTTCAGAGCTCAGTGGAAAAGTTTGGATGGCGGTGGGTGGGGAGGCTGCTCAGCCGGTATTTGATTGACGTCCTTTTGCAGCGTCTGTGCATAGCGTGGGAGGGAACAAAGCACAGTGCCATGGCAACCACATTAAAAGCACCTTAAAACTGATTTACTAACAAAAGCAATGAAAATTGTGTTGATAGTCACCTTTTTTTTTGTTGCTCTAGGCGTATGTTTTTACAATCCCATGTCAGTTTCAGTGAGAATTTTCTTCAAAAAAACTAAAAAAAACAACAATCAGGTGAGAATGATGTTATGGGAGAACCATAATAAGAATATTCTCACATTTAAAGCAATACATTTCAGTCTGTTCGTGTGTTTTCAGTGTGTGTCAATGGCTTTATCTATTCTATACTGTACGCACCTGTGACAATGTGTTATGTACTCCAACGCAGCCAAGGGCCAACTCGTGAAATTGTCAGCAGAGAGTCATTTCAGACGAGGGCGACTCCTCCAGGCGGCTTCAGACCGACCCCCCCCCCCACTCGAACAGGGTGCTTCAGCGCCGCATGACATTGCTGTTTCACTTTTTATTTTTCTGGTGGAGAAGGGAAGGACTTTTGTGCGACTTCCACTGAGCAAAACAGTGTCACGTCGGAGGCGAGTGTGTTTTTCTTTTTGTTTTTTTTTTCCTGGGGGATGAGTGTCACAAGTGCAACGTCAACTGTCATATCGCTGTTCACGCCTGTGTGCTGTCTGTCTGCACCCTCCTCTTCCTCCTCTTCTCCTTTTCCAAGCAAGGATTTATCTGCAGACACTCACCCCCTCCCCCCCTCCCTCTGCCAAAAGGGACTGTCGGCAAGGTCTCATAAGGACGCATCATCAACGCTCATACCAAATCATGTCCTCTTTCTTAAACTACAGTCATGGAGCAGATCCTATGCATTTCTCATTGTGCAATATGTAGAGTTGTCTGTGATGCAGCAGTGCCATCTGTCGTGGAAACCCTGTAATTGCCATCCAGTACTTGTGCTTCTCCAAAAAAGAAAAAAAAAACTTTGACCCCCTGTACATTTCTGTTTCAAAGGAGCCCCCAACCACCAAGTGTTTCTGGGTAAGCGAAGCCACCAGACCCCCCCACCCACCCAAACCTTCCTTTAAGTCGCACTACTCAGTGAACCAGCCAGCCTTTAATCTTCACTGTTTGTTCGTTTCTATCGCTCAGTGGGAACTCTGACCTTCAGAACTGAGACTTTCTTAAAATAAAGAATCTAGAGAAGGCAAAAATTATATGTAGAAAAAAACATAGAGTAACTATAGAGATTTTATCAGAGTTGCTATCGTTATCTGTATCATAATGAACTGCTATCATAGAAGAGAGTAGATTATGTTATAGTAGGCTCTGTGCAGCATACAGGGACAGAAAAATGCTTTGCTTTCTCTCTCTCTCTTTTCTTTTATCTGTTCATTTATGTGGTTTTATCAACCTGTTTTTTTAAGTACAAGAGAAAATATTTAAAACATTTTTTGAGTGTTTTTCTGTTTCTTTCTTCTTTTTTCTCTCTCTTTCCTTGTTGAAGGTGACTGAATTAATAATGTAATTCAAGGCCTTTTTTTTTTTTTTTTTTTTAAAGACAATATCCTAAAGTCACATTTTAGCCAGGCCTTCTCAGGGGTGACAGGTTGAGCAAATGCTAACATTGACCATCCATTCAGGGTATCCCTCCACAGCTCCAGAGAGCAGGAAACACTGTACGCATGGATGGATTGACAAAAAACTAACAAAGAAAAATAACACAAAAAACCTTACAGTGCTGTAACATAGAGAGGACAAGGGATGGATTTTGGAAAATAAAGCTTTTAGAACTTGTAAAAAAGAAAAGTGGATTTAATGATTATGTGAGTTTGTTTTTGTGTGTGTGTGTGTTCACTTCTCCTGCATCACGAGTGAAATCGAAAAAAAAACAAAAAACAGCAGCATCCCAGAAGGCAGCGCTCTGATTCAGACTGATATGTGAGCAATAACAATATGCGTGTGGGCGTGCGAGGAAGAACTTAGGCAGATGATTGCTGATGAATAAACAGTGGCAGCACGAATGCTCAGATTTACGCTTCAGGTTGCACCTTTGTTTTGAATCGTGTCTGGTCCAGCTGAATGTTTCCACTTATTGATCAGTCAGTCGAAACGGAGCGTGAGTCAGGAAACAGCAAGATGCAAATAAAACTTAAAATCATTGCATATGTGATCTCGAGTTTGCAGGTGCAGACCATGCAGACGATCTCGAAGTGTTCAACGCCCTCGCAGCAGCTGTTCCCGTGGCGACCCGCAGCTACTCATTTTCCAGCCATTTCAGGAAACAAGTTGTGACAGCAGGACCGGTGTTTAGCCAAGATACGACCGCAAAAAAAGCAAATGGAAAACAAGTTAAAAGACGCCGAGTGCTGCTGCATCTGTGGCGCAGAGGAGTGATGGAATAATAACTTCCTTTGTCTGCAGATGAGTCCCCACAGACGGCTGTTACAGAGTGCAGAAAGATCTGACAATAAGAAAAACAGCAATATAAGAATTCACAATCCTTCACTTTAGTAAAATCAGCAATAATACACTGTTAAAATGCTCCACTACGAGCAAAAGTGCTGCATTTAAAAAAATACTTAATGCAAAATGACTCATTCTGCAGTAAAATCAGTGTTTTCTTGTTATATCTGATGTTTTAGGATAACATTACTGCTCTATTAATGCTGCATTTAGTTGCCGTAGATGTTTAATGTTGTGCCAGTTTTAACTACTTTATATACTGTTGGGTGGTTTAATCAACAGCAGTGCTTCATGGTCTGTAAGATTGTGTTAGTATCTTATGTCTTATCTCTAAAAACTTTTCATGAGCTCAGAAAAACAAACGTTTTCCTGCTAATCCAAGGAGAGTTTAATTAGTGTTTGCCCCAGAGGGACGAGAGTTTTTCTGAACCCACAAAAGAACATTTAATCCTTCAGTTTAACAGCGAAAAACTTAAATCACCAAATGTGGAGATACGTTTCCATGACCAAGAAATGAAAAGTTGTTGACTGATATGTGACTGAAGCTGTAAAAAGTACAAAATCTGCCGTGGATCTTGGGTGCTAAACAATGAATCCTCCACTGCTGTGCTCAGTATCTGCTGTGTGTTTGCCAAAGTGTCGTCCTGAAAACCAACTTCAGCTCAGTGAAACCAGCCGGAGAAGCATCCTCAGCCTCACCGGATAATCACAGACTTAGCTCACTGTTAATTTTCCAGTTTTCTTGTGTATTTGAAGCTTCTCTGACTCTTTATTGATGTTTTCCTCTGCCCCCCCCCCCCCAGCTCCTGCTCCATCCTTTGTGGAAGCTGCAGATAAGCACAAGTCCAGCACCTCCCGTGGTGCCAATCAAAGCAGAGCCATCGGATCCTCACCAGAGCCGGCGTGATGCTGCAGAAGGACGCGGCGACCTTACCGAGCTGTGGTGCATCCGCCGCATTGATCCGTTATCTTATCTGTGTGCTCTCTGTAAAGTGTGTGTGTGTGGGGGGGGGGGGTGACACCCTTATCTCCTGATGCGGTCCTCACCTCGAGAGTCACCCCCTCGTAAACAGAGCTTCAGATTATGTGTGTGTGAGGAGGCGTCTCTTTAACTGAAAGCAAATGGAGTGATTATAGAAGATTTATCAGATGGAGAAGAAAACACACCACAGAGACGTGGCCAGTTTTAGTGGTGGAACTTCTTAATATTCACTCAGTGTTAACAGTCAGGGCTAATAATGCAACGTAACTGCAAAAAGAATATAAAGAAAAGCATATATTTTGCAGTGCAATTTCTTAGTAATAAGTGCAATTAATTGTGTTTGCTGTCTATTTAGGATTTGCTGGTACAAAAAGGCACACTTATAATCACACAATCTACGATGCACAGTGATTATCAGGTAAGTATTAACTTCTTTAATTATCACTTTGTGAATAAAAGTAGATGCCCCAGCACCCCCGTGACCCTGAGTGCAGAATAAAGCGGGTTAGAAAATGGATGGATGTATAAAAGTAATTAAACTCAACTGCAGGTAATAATGTACTTATAGATAAAGTGATTGCACTGTATTAACCAGGTAAAGATGCTGTAATGCTTTAAATATGGAACATGAAAGTAACTTCATATTATTAAAAATATATATATTTGAATGAAAAAGCTGAAGAAAATAAGATGTTTGGAGTCAGGTGCTCACTAAAAAAAATGCGGACTTTCTTCTTTTTTTATTTCATTTTCCAGCTTTCATTTACATGTTTACCTCAGTGCATTTAAACATACATCTGCAGGATGTATGTATTGTATCTCACTGAAGATTATTGATTAATTTTATTTTGGTAATCCTATCCTATCTAATGCTAATATATTACATTATTCCACAGAGGTCACTACAGGTCAGTTCCTCCAAAAGTACATTTTTATTGGTAATTACTATATATAACAGATTTATACTCATTATTTCTTGGCCCAGATAATTAACTTAGTATTATCAAGAGAATTTAAACTGTATGCAGCCTATTGGACGGATGTTTGCACAGCACTGATCACATAGTAAACACCTCATAATCACTGTGCTGTAAAACAAACAGCCATCAATATTTATATACTGATGCTGCAAATTTGCCCCTCAGGGTAAAAAAACATTTTTTTAAAAACCACCAAAGAGAAATGAAGAAAGGAGACTGAGGGTTGACTTCACTGAGCAGTGGAATAAATCAATTTGTTTTCCAGCTTCCACGGCGTCTTTATTTAGTCCTTTATTGAGCTCAAATTGTCTTTCTATTGACTGGTGGGAGACAACGCGCCAACGTGTCCCCCTGGATAATGTCAGAGGTGTCAGACTCTTTCAGCGTACGCGCTGAATGCACAAACCGTGAGCAATAACAGAGATCCTTTTTTTTTTTGTGCATGGCCTTAAGCTTGATTTATCCCAGATCAGATCACCCCGCGCTTTCAGGACAAATGATCCGCCTCAGAGACTTGTGGGTAGCCGGCATGACAGCTAACATTTGATATAACTGATGGTGTAAGGGCAGCTGATATTTCCAGGCCGTGGTTTGGGGGGTGAGTCTAATGGCACAGAGAGAGCGGGGAGGTGGCAGTGACCTTTAACTGTGTGCTCACCCCTGTGTGGAAGTGTTTTGTTAATCTGATGCTTCGTGATGGGGTATTTGAAAAAGAGGGTCGACGCAGGCAGCTTCAAGGGTCTGTTTCTTTCAGACGTTATCTGTTTTATGGGTCCGCTGGGAGGGCCTGGTGCTCGTGCAACAGTAAAAGAGTATTACTGATCCCAACACAAGGGCATTGGCTTGTCGGCCTGCGACCGTGACTACCAAGTGTGAATTTCTCTTTTGTGTTCAGAGCAGTCTGAAGGAAGAGGGAGGTTCATAAATCACACAGACAAGTGACAAATCGATGCCTCGCTCAATGTGTATTTCACATTTTGTGCTGTGAATCTCCCATTTTTTTTAATGTGGGTCAATACAGACACGGAGCCATTACCCAGAAAGCCATATTGACAACTCGCAGTGGAGTTTCCCCCCCTTTGCTGTTACAACTCGGGGACATAAAATGACACCGCCGTGTGCTGTCACAGTCCAAATGTGTGATACAGTAAGTGAACCGTTTTGAGTGAAGTAACGTCGGCGGCGCTGGCTCAGTCCTAGTCATTAAAAAGAACATGATTGAAATGAGATGGTACACGATAGCACCCTCTGGGGAAACCGAGGTGAGCGTAATATCATTTCATAAATGTTCCACTTGAGGTTTTCTCATTATCTTGCATTAACCTCTCCAGTCAACACGCCCGCGTGGAGCTCGCAGATCATTTCCTCTGCCTAAACATCCCTGACCTTGTCTGACTGGCAGTGCTCGCCCAAACTGGTTTATAAGGGAGACGTTTTTTATGAAGACAGAGCGGCGTGTTAATTCATGTTCCTGCAGCCATTTAGTAGTTTTACATCTGTTTTCTTAGATACTGCACAGAAAAGTGGTTCAACTTTCATTCGTCTGCACTGATGTTTCTGGAGTCAGTTTAGAAAAACATTTAATCAGTCGTCAGCCCAGATTGCATCCCGGCACTGACAATCATCAGTGAATCACTGGCACAGGAGGGGATCACTTCTCCTGAATGTTTGTCATGAATATTTCACCTCTGTTTATTCCACATCTGGATGTTGTTGCCATCAGAAGTCATCACTGATCAGACTCTGAGGACAGTTGATTACACAATAGTCCCTTTTTCTATCTGAGTTTTAATCATGTATGAGTCAATTCATATTTAATAATCTATGTTATTCATTTAATGCAGATGAAACACTACATTTTAAATAAAGTGCTAACACTTGCTGTCTGGTAATGCAAATAAATGATTATATTAGGTTAATTTGGCAGAAGCTTTGGCAGCTCCAAAGATATTTCCAAGTGCGTTAAACTTCCAAAGAAAACTGCTACAGACGTTCATACCGGCATCGTGAAAGACAGGACAGAAAACTAACACTTGCAAAACCTTAAAGCTAAATGTAATTAAATAAATCTAACTATGATGTGCACATTTGTTATAATTCATTTTTATGTTCTGTGCACATTTATGGGCCCTCATAGACTAGCAGGCTGTAGAATTTTCAAGAAGTATGAGGACAAGAAACACATTAAATACGACGAAATTGTCAAATCTGAGCACTTCTTTAAATACTGGTGTAACCACATATTAGCTACAGGCGTGATCCCAGTTTTAATGAATTGTGCACTCAAGGATGTTTCCCTGAAAATGAAACTGAGATACACCACATATTTAACAGCATGATAACATCCAGACTTACTTGGATAATCAGAGACACCTACTGGCTCTGAAACATACTGCAACATTAAATCAGTGATAGGATTTATTCGATTTTTTTTTACGTGGTTATGAGTGTTTATGTTCATTCACATGTCAGGCTACAAGTCACTGAGATAACTCACAAAACATTTCACCAAAAACTCTTGTAAGGCCAAAAGAAAATCATTTAATTTGTTTACAAAGCATGTAGACAAATATCAAGTGAACACATTTTATGGATATTAATACATAAAGGCTTGATATTCACAAAAAATAATCAAGTATGATTCATAGTGTTGATAAACTCTGGCACACACACGAATATTCAAGACAGTATCAACGAATGCCCCCTTTTCAATGACACAAACATTAAAAGCTGCTCATATTTCAACGCATGCTGCACCTTAAATAAACAGTTTGATGGTCTGTAATGAATATTTGGGGGTTTTATTTTACAACTTAGTGAAAAATACACCACCTTCAGCTTCAGGAGGTGGCTGTAACTGATTATATGATATTTTACCAAATAGGTAGAGTGTGCTGTGTTTCATGTGTTGTAGCCAGAAAAAAAAGCACCTGAGCCTGCAGAAGCCACTTTTCATCTTAAAATCTTTTCTCTCATATTTAAATTTCTAAAGCCTGTACAGAAGGCAGTAGGTGGTGAGGAATGTCCATCATTCGCTCGACGACATCCAACAGTGAATCTCAGTGTAACAAATCTCCTGATCAACAAACAGCACAGTGACTGAGCATCATCAATAATGTACAAACAGAGTCCCTTCACCCATCATTATCTTCAACAACACGTGAAATATTCAGCATTTGTGTGATGCAATAATCAGGTAACATGAGTAACGGCTGCCACTTATGACTCAGTCTGTGTGTACATGTAGCGTGCATGTAAATAAAACAGTAGCCAGTGTACATTTATATATATTCATCTATACAGTGAGCATCATGCGTCTGGCATCTTAAAACTGCGGACTGTCTGAGTGTAAACTGAGATCAAAATATTGATTGTCATTGTTTAGGTCCAAATAAAACTGCTGATGTTAACAACAAAGAATGAGGATGGATAGTTTGATCACAATCCAACCTAATAAATTGGAATGACTAAAAAAATGGCTGATATGACAAAAAAAACAGCATTTTCTCTCAGTTAAAATTAAAATATGAAATATTTCACCAAAACATCAAATATGGATGTTAAACCAACACCAACGGCACTCACTGTATATAAATACATCTACAATCATCCTGCCTCTTCTCCTCTCATCGCCTCTATACATTCTCCAAATCAAATCTTTAACCCTTCATAATATCAAAATAGCTTTTTGTTTTTTTAGAAAAACTAAGTTCCCTTTGACACACTTCCTCTCCCTTTTCCTCCCTGTTGCACACAGCTGCAGACGTTCAGCTGTCTGTAGAACCGCTGCCCTTATTCTTATTGCGACTGAGAGGGAAAGTGGACTTGCTCTGTGGTTGGGTCATTTTGCTGGCCAGGTAGACGAAGGGTTCGATCAGCGTGCGCCGATCCACCACAGACACTTCCCACAGACGCACCTTCTCATTCTTCGCCCAGTTCTGGGCCATGTTGGAGTCGACTCGCCTCTCATCCTGCTTGTCCAGCTTGTTACCCAGCACAACAATGGTCACCTGTGGATCAGGATCACTGGGTCAGCCCCATATCAGTGTAATATCTAGTTCTAGTTTACTACATTAGCTACAATATTAACAGGTAACAGGTATGGCATGTTAAATCAGGAGTAAAAGACAGTCAAATGAATAATTTATAGCTCTAATTCCAATACATAGAGCACTGGAAAGGAGAAAATGGATTCTCGAGATTGGTTCCTTCTACAATAAGCCTGCTTTATTAAAAAGAAGCCTAAAATAACTTTGCCAGGCATATAAATGTGTTTGGTCCTCACCTCTTTCTTGTCTCTATGGCGGTCGATATCTTTCTTCAGGGCCTCCATCCGCTTAAAGGACTCCTTGCTATCAATGCTGTAGACGAGCACAAACCCGTCGGCAAATGTGTAGTAATGTCGAGGAAACTCCATCCCATCCCGGAGCCCGCGGGTGTCATAGAAACGCACCTGCTCACGAGTGCCGCGATCAGTTTCTATGGAGCCGATGTAGATGTCCTCCAGGGTCTCCATCGGCTCTGAACCTGACAGTGGACAGAAGAGGACAGGACGTGCTGTGATATACTGCACTCATTTTAAATGTCTGGTAATCAATAGCAGTGTAACTCGGCAACTTCGTTCATTGAAACAAATAGTAATACACCTTGTCTGACAGGTCGTCCATATCAAAAAAAAACTATGCAATAAATATGATTGACTGCACATGAGAGGGAACTAATTGCAGTGAATTTTAGCAAACAGATATCTAAATTAGCAGCTATCTTATTCATAAAGGTTAACTTATACTTAATTTTTAGCAGCTGGAGTGAAGTAAAAGATATATAATATAAATGCACAAAGCTTGACACAGACATACTTTATTCCTCTCTGTGGGGGCATAATGGCAAACATTTTACAAATTACTGAACAGAATTAATATTTTTATTGTATTCTTTATAACATTAAGTGGCAATAAAACATTACTGAATAAAACATGAACATTTTTGACCATGTGCTGTAATTTACCTCTAGTATACTGTAATTGATGTCTGAGTACTAATGCAGGTGTTATTAGAGGAGCTTGAGTGCTGTCAAGAAGAAATAATGGCTTTCAAAGTGAATACTTTAAATAATGTCAATAATTACACTAGACTACAGAGATTAACCTGTAACACTATCAACAACTCCATGTGCAAGCCAGGTTATTTGTGTCATGATTTAACACAGGATTTTACAGTGAATTGTATACCTGCTACATGATTGGCATACAGTAGTTGTTCCAACACAGCTGTTTTGCCAACTGCAGCCTGACCACACACAACCACTTTGCAGCTTTTTCCCATGACTCACTCTCAGGTCGGAAAATCTGTTTTATTGGGAAAGACACAGTCATATGAATTACTTTATTACCAAGTGTCATGTGATCAACAACGACACACACGTAACGCTGCTAAAATATGATCCTGTTATATGTTATTAACCTAGAGGGAATAAATACCAAGGTGGCAAATATTAAATGCATCATATATTACAGTAACTTTAGCTCGCTAACTTTGCGTGCTAACATCTCTGCAGTATTTTACATTAGGAATTAGCTTAGCATTAGCTTTCGGTTAGCTACAAAACAGCAATACATCATACACAGCTGCTAATGTAAGCCAAAACCGCCCGATCCAACTCACACTGGTGTCTTCTGAAATAAAACGCCGATACAAGCAACCTGAGAGAGGGTGAGTAGTATTTTAAAATAAATTTTCACATGTGAGCTAGCCTCTCTGCTGTAGCTCACCGAACCACTTCCTGTTTACAGGACGCGTCACCGCCGCAGTTCGCCTTGGTCACGCCCCTCTTCCTCCCCTCCATTGACGGCAAAATGGCGACGGAGAGCTGCGATGAAGTGAACATGGACCCCGACATGGACCTGCTCAGCGACGAGGAGCTGGAGAGGTACGAGACACTCTGGGCTGCCGTGACAGCGGCCGAAAAACCCAGACGGAGGAGTCTCGGGTTCACATATCCGCCTTAAAGCCGCTGCCATGTTGTTTTTTCCTCGTCGTCGCTTTGTGGAGGCGAAGTGGCCTCGTTTGTTGTGCTGCAGCGGCACACACACATTTATAAATCTTCTACTAATATCTTTTTTCTCGCTTTGACACCTCTTGATTCAACTATAAAACGATAAATAGATACTAGCTTCATGTTAATGGCACCTCCATTCAGCCACTCTTTGATTCAAACTAGGTTTCCAAAAAAAGTAATGGCGGTGTCAAATGTTCCTGGCCCTGCTTCACAAAATAGCACCATGCTTGGCTGCAGGAGACACTTGTGCTGCTGTTTTGGCTCTTTCTATGTTTAGCCAGCTGAGGCCAACAGCATGCTGTCACCGTGTCTCCGTGTGGTTGTTAATGAGATGCTCAGGTCAGATGAAGAAGTGTTTGTTTGTTTGTTTGTTTGCAGAGTTCACTGCATTTGACCCTTCTGCAAAACTGTGTTTCTGTCTCTCCACACAGGGAAGCAGAGGGCTTCAAAGAGCAAGGCAACGCCTTTTATATCAAGAAGGATTATGCAGAAGCTTTTAATTATTACACCAAGGCCATCGGTAATTATCCAAATGTTGTTGTCCTCCTGTTGATTTCATGTTGATGGGCTATAAGTGACTTGTTTTGTTTTTTTTGCAGACATGTGCCCGAAGAACGCGAGTTACTACGGGAACCGGGCAGCCACGCTAATGATGCTGTGTCGGTACAGAGAAGCTTTAGAGGATTCCCAGCAAGCAGTGCGACTAGATAACACCTTCATGAAGGCAGGTTGTGGGAGACCGAGCGGGCGTTAAAAGGGAAAACCTGCTGTCTCACACTTAAGTGTTTTCTGTTGTGAGTGTTGTTTTGTTGTGCTGCCTTCACTGTCCGACTGATGGGGTGCGTGGTTTGATTTCAGCAACAATGCGTAAATAACATGACTCATATTTGCTTCATAACAGAGTAAATGTAACTCAGAAGGTGATTTTTGACTTACCCCGTATACTCACACCTTTATTTTGTTATATATCACCCATTAGAAGCTGAATTATTGTATTGTATCAGTGACATTATACCCATCATGTGTTGACTAACCAGCGTTGTTGAGGATATTTTGGGCTACAGAAAGCCTGACGACAGCATCTAATTAGGATCTTGAACTTTCGGTGCAGTTGTTTGCTCCGTCGCTGAGCCTGGTTTTATGCGTGTACACACTTTTGTTTGGCTCCTCAACACATGAGTGAACTGTCAGCCGTCGCTTCAGGGTTGCTGGCGTTATGATTTTTCAGCAGGGATAAAAGAAAGGGTGTGTCACACAACACAGAAGGAAGTTAGGATTTAGTTTTTGGTATTCAGGCCCAGCTGACTTACCGGTGATGACTTCAGTTTGTGAACTGTAAGCCTTTTTACTCACAGGGCCATCTGCGAGAGGGCAAGTGCCACCTGTCCCTCGGTAATGCCATGGCCGCCAGCCGCTGTTTCCAGAGGGTTCTGGAGCTGGAGCCCGACAACAGCCAAGCCCAGCAGGAGGTGAGTTGGCTCAGTTTGACAGGGACATGATCTGACAACTTAGACATGATTATCCACTATCAGATAAGCTCTGGCTGAGCGAGCGCAAACAGAGCGAAAAAGTCTGATACTGAGCGGTTTTAGAGGAGATCAACCGGAGTTACTGTTAATTCTCGCAGAGAAAGCCAGCAGGCGTTTTTTGGGTCATTCACAGAAGCAATGGCCCGTTGTTTTACAAATACAGGGCACAGACGACCACAGACGAGAGGTCAGTGATGGCTGTGAAGTCACTGACTACAGCAGGTCCCACACATTATCACTAAATACCACAAATTTCTTTTATCAGGTGAAGAACGCAGAATCCATCCTTGAATATGAGAGAATGGCAGAGATTGGGTTTGAGAAGAGAGATTTCAGGATGGTAGGTTACACGGTTATTATAAAAACCTTAATTTTTATGAACTATGATTGTTGCGGCCATGAACAGACACACAAAGACTTGAAGTGTGCTGTGGTTGTCTCCAGGTTGTTTTTTGCATGGACCGTGCCTTGGAGTCCGCCTCAGCCTGTCACAGGTTCAAGATACTGAAGGCAGAGTGCTTAGCCCTGCTGGGACGCTACCCTGAGGCCCAGTCTGTCGCGAGGTGAGACAGCATGTTAGAAAAAATACCTCACAATTCACTTGTATATTAGACTTTTTTTTTTCACGGAGCATGACAGCAGATTAAGACACAAGTGTGTTTATGTGCCCTCAGACACAACAAATGAATAATCCTACATCTACACCTCTGTAAAAATCCTGATATATAACTTGAAATCAGTCATATATATTAAAGAAATATGAATACACTTCAGTATGTCTGAATAATTGTTTTAAAAGTCTGACTGTGCCAGGTTTACTATGATCGCCTGAGCTGACTCATCTTTGCTCCATGAGCCTTAACACATCAGATTACAGGACGCCTGATCTGAAATTTGCAGTTACAGAGGTGTTAAAATAAAAAGGCACAACCCTAAACTTTATCACCCCACCTTGCTAATTTGCCTTGAAAATGAGGACTCACACTCACCAGAAAGCACGTGGAGCTTGTTCTGTTTCCAGGGAAGTGTTCAAGCCGGAAGCGAAAAACTCTCCTTCCATTGTGGACGTGTCTGTTACCACATTTAATATCAGTTGTTTTCCTTGTACACACTCCGCAGTTTTCAGATGTGAACTGATGATTTAAAAGATGATGACACCTGATTCTCTGTTTTTAATTAGATTTCTCTTTTGTTTCTTTTTGCTGTGCATGTTTTCTTTAAGCATTAATATTCATCATTTGTTCCCACTCAGTGATATTCTGCGAATGGACTCGACCAATGCAGACGCCTTGTACGTGCGCGGTCTCTGCCTGTACTACGAGGACTGCATCGACAAGGCGGTCCAGTTCTTCGTCCAGGCGCTGCGCATGGCTCCTGACCACGACAAGGCTCGACTCGCATGCAGAGTGAGTCGATAAGGCTTTTATAAAGCAAATAAAGTTTTTCCCATAAATGTGAACATTACTTTTATATCCAAGTGGGATCCATTTCCTCTAAAAGCAACCATTAAGTTTGAGAAACTAAGATAAAACACCGTTCTGGTGTTTTCTCGTCCATTTCAAGGTCCTGTTAAGGCGGCTCAGAGCGTCTTTTATAAGGTTGTCCTGTGTATTTTCTTTCCAGAATGCCAAAGCACTAAAAGCCAAGAAGGAGGAGGGGAACAAGGCCTTCAAGGAGGGAAACTTCGAGGCAGCCTACGAGCTTTACTCTGAGGCACTAACAATAGACCCCAACAACATCAAGACTAACGCCAAACTGTACTGTAATAGGGCCACTGTCGGGTCAAAGGTGAGGAGCGATGTCACTGATTCAGTCAACATCTGAGAAGTTGTTTTAGGTGGGCTGCTGTAAAATGAGCTTTAGATACTTGTATGATTTCTGCCATTTTTGAGAGTAGATAAGAAAATATTGCAAAGGCGAAAAACTGCAGAATACAGAAAAT
>JBAJHX010000039.1:3269877-3292235 GCA_037176925.1 Amniataba percoides | reverse complement strand
ACGGTGAAACCATCCTCTCTTTACCCTCGAAAAGTACCAGCCGTGTCAATAAAGTTGGCTTCCTCTGGGTTTCCCCTACTCTGTTTTCTTTAAGAGTGTTAATAATGCTGTCAGTGTGAACGATGAGGTCGTTATCATCCCTCTGAACATGCTCAGTTTCTGTTCAGGAGTCTGGATGATGTCGATGTGTCAGGCTGAAGTTGTTTGGTGCCTTTAAGTTTTAGCAGAAAGAATCAGGACAAGAAAGTTGGAAAGAAGCTGCTTAAATGTTGGTTGGGAATCTGAAGAAGTTTGTACTGCTGTGCTGATGTGAAAATAGATATAGATATAGACATAGAAAAACAAATAATGCAAATAAAGAAATATGAAACTCACATAAAGTAATGAAATAGAATATAGAATATATATATTATAAAACAAAAAAACATATAAATAAGTAGATAACATAAAATAGGATACAGATAATATTACTGAAGGTACTGTGGTATAAACATAAAGTAGAAATTAAGTAGATATTAATGTAGAAAATATTAAAAAAATAAAAATGTAGGCAAAATATGAGCTATTTAAATGAAAGAAAGAACTTGACAGAAATGAAATGACAATACAAGTGAGTGGATTTTACGGCAATATATAAGATGATCTATAGAAGTAAAGGTGGTGAAGGACAAAGTATAAAATTGACATTATAAAGAAAAAGTAGTATAAGATATATACAAATCTCTGCAATATGAGTTATTTAAATGAAAGAAAGAATTTAAAGACAAATTAAATAAAAGAAGTGAGTGGATTTTACAATAATAGATCAAATATTCACTAACAGTACAAATAAACATGATATCAGAGGTGTAATGACGCGATGTGAACACCAGGTGGTGCTGTTTCCCGCCTGCTCCCTTTTTTCCCCTTTTATTTTTGTTAGCGTGGTTGCTAGGATACCGGCAGACCGGATGCCCCGATCCTGTTAAAAACTTCCTCCCAAAACAAAAGAATAAATAAAAAATGTCAGACACGGAGGGAAACCACGACGGCCAGAAGCCAAAAGGAGTTTTCTCCACTCTGATGGCGGATGGAGACTGGCTGTACCTGAAAGGGGAGTACAAGAAGGCCATAGAGAGCTACAGCACGGTGAGCCTCATCCTGCATCATCTCTGCAGATGTGACACCTTTTTTTTACCCACAAGCTGTCTGTGCTCTCTGTGCAGGCCCTGACTCTGAAGCCCGAGGACAAGACCTGCTTTGTTGGCCGGTCCAGGTGCTACCTGAGGCTGGGTCAGTCTGAAAACGCCTTAAAGGACGCAGAGGCCTCCCTGAAAGAGGACAAGAAGTACTTTGAGGTAAAACAGCAGAGTAAATGGAAAAAATGCAAAAGTCTCTGCAGCCATTCTTGCATGCATGGGAGGATTTATTTGAAAAAAGGAGCCTGCAGACTTTTACTGTGTCTTGATTTGGTGTTTCAGGGTTTGTTCCAGAAGGCGGAGGCGCTGTACTACATGGGAGAGTTTGAGTTTGCGCTGGTGTTTTACCACAGAGGCCAGAAGCTGCGGCCGCAAATCCAGGACTTCAGGCTGGGCATCCAGAAAGCGCAGGAGGCCATCGAAAACTCAGTGGGCAGTGAGTCACGAAGCGTGTGAACAAATCCACCACACACGCCCCAAAATCGCCTTTTTTAAAAATGTTCTTTCTCTGCTAGGCCCTTCCTCTGTGAAGCTGGAGATTAAGGGAGACCTGTCGTTCCTCCAAAAAGACGAGGAGGTGGGTTTTTATTGTAAAGACATCAATGCTGTCCAGGCAGAAAAAACAGAGAATTATTATAGATTTTGCAGTTATTTGTGTGTAAAGTTAAGTCTCCCTTCTGATGCACAATATGATGTTTTTGAACGACTGACCCGCGAAGAGGTCGCAGCCCATTTCTGCCATCCAGCATCTGACGACGCAGAAGAAGCGGCCGACCCAGAAGACCCCAAAGAGCGAGAAGACAACCAAACAACTGCTGGGAGAGTTTTACACCGACAAGAAATATCTAGAAAAGCTGCTGAAAGATGAAGGTACGATGTTATTTTTTTCATATTTTGTCTATTTTGTGTCTGGACCTGTCACGTGCTGGAAGATTTGCAGAAGCTTCAGAAGTTAACTTCAGCATCTCCTTCAGTTTTTACTGTCCAATATGTCTCTTTAAAGCCACCTACAAAGTATTTCACATTTAAAAGTCTGATGTTAAAAACTGAATCTGCACTACAATCTGCAGACTTGGTGAGAGGAAAAACAAGGAGCGGCGAGCGGCTGCAGGACGTCATCCAGAGCTGCCTCACGTACCTCGACACGTGCACCGAGTTCTGGAACCAGGAGAAACCAATCCACTCGCAGAATGGGAAAGAACGTAAGCTCGCGCAGCAAAAATCGAACAAGCCCCGTCACGGCGGCAAATCTGAACCTGCTCAGTTCCTGCTGACGAGCCTGGAGGACATCGATGCAGGTAAGACGGGCTGAAAGCATCAATTAGTTTCTTTTTTTTCCTTAAGCTTAATGTGTGTTTGTCTACTTAAGAGCTGACGTCAGGAAATGCAAAGGGAAGTCTCAAAAAGGCAGAAGAAGTCCTGAAGATCGTGCAGGGATGGTCGGAGAAGCAGCTGCCGGATAAGAGAGAGGTGCTGGGCAGCCTGCACAGCTGCATCGGGAACGCCCTCATCGACCTGGGCCACATGGACAAGGCGCTGCAGCACCATCAGAAGGACTTGGAGCTGGCGAAACGTTGGTGAGAGTCTGTCTGAAGGAAGAAATCACACGAGAGGAGTGAGAGCGAGAGATCAAATGTCGAGTAACGTTTCTCGTCGACAGCAAACTCCCAGAGGCGATGTCGAGAGCGCTGGACAACATCGGGCGGGTTTACGCTCAAATCGGACAGTTCGCACAGGCCATTGAGTTGTAAGTAAATCATGAAATAACAGATGCACTTGTGTCAGATAAATAAAATAATAAGTGACATTTTGTACTGTGAAATCCCTCCAAACGAGCTCTGGTCCACATTGAGGTCCAGCTGTTGAAGATCAGTTTATTCCTATTTCTTTTCTCTGTTTTTTCACTGCAGCTGGGAGAAGAAGATTCCTTTGGTCCGCGGCGGTTTGGAGAAGACCTGGTTGTTTCACGAGATCGGCTGGTGTTACCTGAAGTTAAATCGCCACAAGGAAGCCAGAGACTACGGCGTCCGTTCGGTTAACGCAGCTGTCGAAATCGCTGACGAGAAGTGGCAGATGAACGCCAACGTTCTTGTGGCGCAGTCAGAGCGTAAGCATTCATGATGTTGATGTTATTCATTTGCCGGATTACAAACTGATCTCTGAGCTTCTTCCCGTTTCCTCCTAGTGAAACTTGGAAATTTTGAATCCTGCATCTCCCACTTTGAGAGCGCGTTGACTCAGGCCAGGCTGCAGGAAGACGACTCTGCCGAGAGCGTCATTCAGAAGGTTCCCCCTACTCGCTGTCGTGCACTTTCCTTCGCCACCTTTCCCAGTTTTTTGTTAAGATGTGTTTGATTGCTGACGTTTTTTGTTCTGCTTTCAGGCCCTTGACGAGGCGAAGCAACACCTAGCACACTGAGGACGTCCTCGATTGAGAGCTGTGGCGCTTCGGAGTCCTAATTTAGAGAAAATCAGACATACAGAAGACAGCGATCATCAAATGAAAGCTGACGGAGACCAATAAAAATCATTCACCTGAAATAAGCAGCTGAGATATTTAATTTTTAATGAATAAAAACACAAGAAATGACTGTGTTTCAATGAGAACCTGTGCTAAAGAACAGTATGGAGTATTAATATTTAGCTAAAATTGCAGTATAAATGTATTAAGACACTGGCTGATAAATAAAAGTGTCATCTTCTCAGTCTTGGTGCACAAAAACATGTTTTGACTAAAAACTCCTTAAAGGTCAAAACACAAGTGGTCCAGATACACAGATAAAATGAAGCATTTGATCTCAGGGTGGGTATTCACAAGATCACACTGTGAAATTTATATTTGAAGCGCTGGTTTTTGCAGAGTTATGAATAGTAGTGAATTCTGCGAACTGAGGAGATATCAGAAAGTTTTAAAAATATGCATCTGCATCCTGTGTCCTGTCCAGAATTACCTCAAATGAACTAAAGCATTTATTTTCACTACTGCTATCATCGTCGCAGTTACAGTCTAAATCTTTTTCAGCTGTACTTTTCTTTCAAAATGTGTCACTTAATATACAAAATTCAGGGGAATCTTATCACACTCAACCTGCAAAACCATGAAGGCCTTTTTGTCTTGTTATATCTTGAAAAGTTCCCTTTACATATATCTAATCGCTGCGCGGGAACTTCCCTTTGTCACATGTCTATTATATCTGTCACAAGGCGAACATGGTGTGATTTACACACAGATGACTACTTCCTCCCGGGTGTATCAGTGTATCGCTTGTATGTAGACCTGAGATAGGAAAATTATATGAAAATTATCATTTATGGTCATTTACAGCCATCGTAAATTGTAAAATATCCCTGATTCAGAGTCTTTCTTCTGTGAGGCCTGTTTATGAGTGAGTCACATATAAAGTGTGACTATATAAGTGTAATATATATATATAGCTATATATATAAGTGTGACTTTGGTTGACAGCAGCTCACAGTGTGTGTGTGTGTTGACGCTGAATTATTTTGTGTTGATAAATAGACTTGACAAAAAAAAAAATCACATTTGATTAATAAATAAAGTGTATTTTAAATAGAAAATTAAATAAATACAGGCCCAAAAAGGAGTTTATTCATTTCATTGATTCAAATATAACACATGGTGGAGAGGCAGGTATATATTTGCAACAATGCTTATAAAAAAAACACACAAAAATGCCCTCTCGTATGCTCCTGTGGTGGATAACATGGAATTTAACTGTTTTTTACAGTACCCTCTCATATGTAGAAGTTCAAGACAATAGAAATATAAATAAACATTACTTACATAATATAACATAACATAACTTTGAATCAGAGTCACCTTTATTGGTCACATGAACATACAAGGAATTTGCCCTCTCATACTTAAAAGGTCACGCAGATAGAAATAAATAAATAAACATAACTTCCATAACATAAACATAAACATAACATTAGGTAACATACACACAACATAACTTAAAGTGTGAACTATGGAGTAACAGGATGAGTGCCATGATGCATTTGTATGGCTTAAGAAGGGATAGCTTATGTACAGAATATACAGAAGAAGTGCTACTGTGGAGTGGAATAGAGAAATCCTTATAAACCACTAAATATGAATAACAAAATAGAATACAAATAAATATTGAAATGATTTTTTTATGTGGTTTTTCAACACATGTTTTTAGAAAAAGTGCTACTATGAGTGAAATAGAGAAACCTCCATATATATAAATAAATAATAAATAAAATACAAATAAATATTGAAATGAAATTAAAAAAAGAAATTGTGGATTTCTTTTTTCATGTTTGAGAAAAAGTGTTACTATAGAGAGCAATAGAGAAATACTTATAATCCACGAAATATACATAACAAAAAAAAACACATTAACATGGAAATGAAATAAAAAGAAGTGATTTTTTTTACAGATATGTTTTAGAGTTAATGTGTCACTTCCGGTGCTCAGGGGCGTGTCCGCGGCCACGCCCAGCCGTGCGCGCTCACGGGGAGTTTCCTTTTGAGCGTGCGCGCGGACGCGGATCTGCCTTGTCATTGTATCCGGAGAGAAGCGCGTGGTCAGCGGCGGCACCGACTGCTCCTCCGCGGCCTTACCGGTAAGAAGCACCTTTTTCCGGGACAAAGAGCTCGGCTCGGCTCAGAAAATCTTCTCCTCAGCTTTCACGCACAAGTTTGCACGTAAAGTTACTGAGACGCTGCTGACCGCGAAGGGGCGGAAACACTTTTTCTATTTGTTTGTTTGTTTTTGTTTGTTTGTTTGTGCCGCGTGCCCAAGTCGGAGGCGCACGTGCGTTTATCAATATTAATTAATGCGCGTAAAATGCACGCGCTCGTTAAAATAAGACGTGAAAATGGGAGGCAAAAATGTGCAAACTTAACAAGAAAAAAAGAGTCAATTTAATGCGTCTTCTTTTCGCTACAAATCATCATCTTCTTCTAATCTGCACGCGCTTTCTCTCTTATTTTGTCACACACACACACACACATTTTGTGTCGTCTCTTTTTTCAGGCGCTTCCCTCTTTTCTGCCTCATGACGCAGCCACATTTTTTTTTATTTATTCATAACCTCAGCCCGGCTGATCACATTTATTTACCCCCCCCTCCCTCACCCTTCTCCTTCCCCTCCCTTCCCAATCACCCCCCCACAAACACACACACACACACACACATACACACACACACACACCTCAGCCAGCCTTTGTGTCTGTGTTGGCTCAGTTTGTGGGTTTACAGCCTTTTGTGCTCCCACCAAATTGGGTGCTGTGCCAAAAAAAAAAAAAAAAAAGCCCCCCCCCTTTACTGAGCTGAAGGTTGCTGCAGGGCCTTTGTGTTGCGTTGCATCAGCGTGTCCTTACATCCCTCCTCTTGCAGGGAAGATGTAAAAATATTTAATGTGCACACAAATCAAAAATGCCCCCCCTCTTTTTTGTTTTTTCTTCCTCTGCTGCTCCTTTTAATCATGCGTGTTGAGCAACTTCCTGTTTTTAGACCTGCGAATCCTCATAAAACTTTCATTCAGGCCTGTATTAAGGATGTGGTCTTCTATAAATATACGTTCCTGTGTAAAAGAAAATAAGTGTTAACATTTATTTCACTTTTTTTCCTCCTCTGATTGTTCAGTTTTTAAACAGAGCTGCTTAAGGAACCAGATGAGTGTTTGAGATTAAAATAATTTTTATCGTAAATTATCTTTTAGTCAAGCTGAGCGAGTCGGTCAGATTTCATTTAGAGATATGTTACAGCGACATCTTAGTAAATACATCTATCTCTCTACAGCCTCCAGATGTGTTCAGAAATGAGTTGTTTACTGAAGTGTTGAGAGGTTTTGTGAGTTTGGTGTAAATAAACAGCCTCTCTTTCTCTTTTTAATCACATTTTCAGGTACATGGTGGTGCGTAAAGTCAGACTCTAAACCAGACATGGACACTGAAAAGAGCGTCGAGGTTTCAGACGCGCAGCCGGAGGAGGCGGTAATGGAAAAAGAGGCTGTGTCGAAGCTGGAGCTGAAAGAGGAATCCACGCCGGAGCCTGAGAAGCCACCAGCTGCCGACGAGGAGCCCGAGCAGCTGGCGGTGAACGGCCACCAAGCTGAAGTCGTAAACTCGGAGGAGACAGAGGAGCTGATTGTGACGGGAACTGTTACGCTGTCGGAGGAAAAACCAGGACTGGAGATGGGGGACCACCCGCCCAGAGAGAAACCTGACGTGGAGCCGGCGGCAGAACCAGATGAGTCATCTGAAAAGATCTCTGACCCAGTTGCCGCTTTGAACGCGCAACCAGAAAACAGCCAGCCTGACCGGCAGCTCGTGCCAGAGAACGACCCAGAACCTCTGCCTGTGCAAACAGAGAGCGCCGCTGAACCGCAGCCAGAGAAAGTGGCAGAGTCAGTTCCAGAAGCTGAACGACGAGAGCAAACATCACCTGAACCGCCAACGCCGCAGCCGCAGCAGCCAGTGGAAACACAACCACCGAGCCAGGAGGAGAAAATGGATACGAGTGCGGAAGACGTTAACAAAGAGGCGGCGGCAGAAAAAGACGTCGCACCGGAGCCGACAAAGGAAGAGGCTTCTTCAGAAAAACCAGCAGAAGCTCTGACGTTAAAGGAGGAGGCAGCACCCACCCAAACTGTGAATGTGAAACCTGCAGAGGACAAGAAGGAGGCTGAACCGGAAAAAGCAGCCGAGCCCGCCGCTGCGTCGGGAGGCGAAGAATCTGAGAAGAAAGACGCGGAGCTCCCGAAGGAAGAGGATCCGGCCCCGGCGTCCGGCTCGCTGTCCTTCGCCCTCCTGGAACGAGAGCAAACCAAAGACGCCCTGCGAACCTCTCGTACCCTCGTCGTCCTCAGAGGCCTTCCTGGAAGCGGTAAGAGCTTCCTGGCGCGCGCCATTGCCGACACCTACAAAGACCACTGCTCCGTCTTCTGCGCCGACGACCACGGCGTAAAGCCGGAGAACCCAGAGTCCTCCGCGGACGGGTACAAGGCTCTGGACGAGGCTGTGGTGGCGAGCTGCAGCGCGGGAACGGCTTCTCCGCTGCTGCTGGTGGTGGACGACACCAACCACACCCAGGACCGGCTGGCCCGCCTGGGGGAGATCGCCGAGGAGCACCACCTCGTCGTCATCTTTTTGGAGCCGCTCACCGAATGGAGCCGAGATCCCGCTCAGCTGACCAAGAAGACCAGGAGGGGGCTGGAGGAGGCCCAGCTGCTGGCCATGAGAGGCCCGCTGGAGGAAATGTCCCTCCCTCTCTTCTTCGGCTGGTTCCTGCTCTCCTCTGTCCAGGACAAGGTCTGGTGCACGTCCATGGACTTCCTGAAAACTCTGGACACCTTGGAGGCCTTCAAGAAACACTCGACTGACTGTGAGTGGATTTAACGTCATTTAGATGATTTAAAAAGTGAAGATTAGAAATATGAAGTCTTTAAGGAGGTGAATGTCCAAAATCTAAACTGCAGCTGACTTCAAATCTATTTTCCTTTGCAGTCACTGGGAAAGCTGAGAAGGAGGTGGATTTGGAGCAATACTTTGAAGCCAAAGGGACCCTTCACTGTACTACAAAGTTCTGTAACTACGGAAAAGCAGAAGGTGCCAAAGAGTACGCAGAGAAACAAGTAAGAAAGCTGCCGTGTAATTATTCATCATCAAGTGATCAGATAAATAGAAATCTTACCCACATCTTTGCACGCTGATATTTCTCTCGTCTCTCCAGGCTGTTAAAGATTTCTACGGTTCTGTGTGCGAGCTGTCGCTGACCGCCCTCTTCGTCACTCCTCGTACCGTCGGTGCACGAGTGTCTCTCACCGAGGAGCAGCTTCTGCTGTGGCCGGCCGACGCCGAGAAGGACGCGGCGTCCGTCCCCGGGGCCGCCTCGCTGCCTCCAGGGAGCCGCGCCCACATCACGCTGGGCTGCGCTCAGGGCGTCGAGCCGGTCCAGACGGGCCTGGATCTGCTGGGAATTCTGGCCCTGCAGCAGGACGGCCAGCAGGGGGAGGTGGTGGAGGAGATGGAGCTGGGCTCGCTGACCTATTACGGCGAGGGGAGGTGGCTGCTCGCTCTCCGGGAGCCCATCTGCGCCCCCGCCTGCTTCTCCAGTGTCTACAAGAGCAAGGAGGAGGAGCCGACCAAAAAAGAGCCGGAGAAGAAGAAGAAGCAGAAGTGCACCATATTGTAAAAGGCAGGCGTGGTGGGGGTGTGTGGCCGGGATGACTGGTGAATTGAGTTCAAACGTAGGCTTACTCTGTGCAAGGTTTGTGTGTTTGTGCAGTGTTTAGGGTTTCAGTTATAGCCACCCTAAATCCACAAGCTGTGTGCCTTTTTTTTTTTTTTTTTTTTTTACTCTTGATTTGCACCACAACCCAAGATGCCTTCAATCCAGTTCGGCTTGTTGTTGACGTTGTTCAAGTATCTCGTTTCACATATCGGCGCCAGAGTTGCAGTGCCTGGCCGTTTGCTGAGGTGTTAGCTGCAGTTTTAGACCAAGGTTAGCGTAGCCTCCTCCCACAGCTCCACAGTTTAACTTAGGCTTCCTCTTCCTGTACATCTCAGTGTGTCTCAGTATTCAGAATCACAGAAACTAGGTACTCTCATTGCATGCACCCCACGTTAACGGTACCGACATAGTAACACTTTTCCTGACTGCTACAAGAACCTCTGCCGCTTAACAGAGTTTTGTCTGGTGTTTCCTTTGGTCATAGACGTAAGTTAATAAAGAAGACTAGCTGTCCTGTGTGTGTGTGTGTGTGTGCGCGCCGCCTAGGAAGTATCTGTCACTAAAGCATATGGGCCAAAGTGATCTATTTGATTAAGTGTATTAGAATGAATGTGTCATCTTTAGAGGTCCTGTACAATCTTTGCACTGCGCAGAGTTTGAAAGGGAAAATGCTGATGAGTTTTGGCATTTTGTTTCCGCAGCTTGCACTTAGTACTTATCAAATGCTGTGAATCCCAAGTTCCTGTTTTGCAATCTTTTTTCTACTGCGCAAGACTGCACCGTTGATCCCTTTTTATCCTCTCCGAGCAGCACTTCATGTATTGCATTTCGATTTGTATCCTCTGTGACTGTAATTTTTTGAAGGGCGAGTCCTACTTTGTGTAGCTCTTATGAATCACTATTTTTGCACTTGTTTTGTACACTTAATAAAAAAGAACATGCTTTGCTCCAGTAATGTATTTTTATTATATTTTATCCACAGAAATCTGGGAGTTTAACTGCAGTTGTAGTTGACATTTCCAACCAGCAGAGGGCACTCATCCTGTGTTTAGTGCTGGTAAAGACTTTTGTACTCAGGTGTTTTTTTACATTTAACCACAATTTTCTGCTTCATTTGAGTCAGGACTGGCTGCAGCATGAAAATCTCCCTGAGGACTGGCAGATACTGTGTTTTCAAACATTGCACTGCAGACTGGGTTGCTCCATTCGTCTGATCTTTCTAGTTTGTCTTTGCGTAAGAAGCTGGCACAATCTGGGGGAAAAAATATTGTCACTGGCAGACAAAAAGTGTCGGCTGTGATGGCGCCCAGCTGTACTCTTTCTCCCTGAGTCATTCACCTGCCACACCTCTACTCTAATTACTTTTTTTCAACACTTTATTTTGTTTCATATAATGAGTCTTTTGTCAAGTTCTGTTTTCATCTTTTGATGCAACCAAAGTCCAACACAGCTCCTGCTGTCTGGAAAGATCCAAAAAGATAAAACTTTTTCTTCTAAACTGTCTGAACAGAAATAGATTTTAAACAAAACTAATATATTCCAGCAAAATTATTCAATTAAAACCATCTTGCTTGTGTACAAATCTGCAAACAGTAAATCTGACGCTTGTTATCCTCTAATAACCACACTTCACTGGAGATACTGAAGAAGAAAAGAGCCAATTACCTGAAAATTTTCCAAATGAAAGATGAGCAAAGAGGCTAAAAGTCCATCACATCGATCAACCCAAAAATAGCTAGAACTGGTTTTGGGTCAAGGACAGGTGGAAGTCCATGAACTACAGCTCCAACTGAGAAAAACTGTTGTGTGTGTGCAGATGAAGTGATTTCCTCATTGGCTGCTGTGGAGATAAAGAAGTGTGTCAACCAATCAACCTCAGCCGTGGACAATTGGCCTGTTTTCCCCATGAATGGTGAGTGTGAGTGTTTGTGGCAAGTTAGTGTAGAAACTGATGACACCTTCAAGAACATCCTGTAATATCTGTTTTCTTTACTGTCCAGGTTTGTGAAAATAAACATTAACATAAACTATTATATATAAATATGAATATATGCAAAAAAATACATACTTCATATATGCATACATATATAGAAGAAAACAAAACAAGAAACAATAACATGCAGACAGGAAGAAAATCGTGCAAAGGAGCCTGAAATAAATGTGATTACTGGAACAGATGGCTTTATGTACAGGAGGAAGGTTTATATGATATATAGTATATATAATATAGATTAATGTTGACAGTGGTGATATTTATATGTTAAATATGTTAAGACGTGTATTAAAAATGAGTGTATATTATATTATTTGCAGGTCCAGTGGATGTTTGTGTTGCAGGATTTGTTACTGAGTGTAAATTTAGTTTGAGAAAAACTATTGCAAAATACATACACACATATATACATATATAAATAAGTATATATGGTAAAAGTAGCAGCGCCTCTCCATCACAGATCCAAAAGTTGAAAAGCTCCTCAGTAACATTAACAAAAATAAATTATTATTACAAGTCATCAATATCACTGATGCATCAGAATGGAAAAAGCATTTTACTGTTGTAGTTGGTCACTACTGAGTTAATATGAGCCATTTTATATACTGTTAGATACTGATTATCTAAAACAATGCATCCTATTTTACAGTCTCTGTGTATGTTTTGAAGCTAAACTCTTAATTTGTAAAATAACTTGTAACTATAGCTGTCAAATAAAAATGATAATATAAAAAACAATTTCCCTCTGAATTACAGTGGAGTAAGCATAAAGTGAAAATTATAAAGGTGCATCACACAAAAAAAGCACACTCTGTCTCACTGTGTTTTAAAATAGCATCAGAGCAAGTTAGTCTCCTCACAGAAAGTTAACAAGAACAAAGGCTCTCCTGACACGAGGCCTCTGTTTGCAGCAATTATAAAAAGCTAATATTTTTTAACATATTATTGTGTCTTGCTGAACATAACTGAAACATAAAAAGAAAGACTAAAGACTCAAGGTCAACATTTAAAAAACTTTGAAGCTGTTCATTTATTTAAAAAAAGCACTGATTGTTGTTATTAGTGCCCTCAAAGAAATTAAAAAAAAAGAAAGAAAACATTTTTCATTGTTAAAGGGATATATTGAATTTATCAACCCTGATTTAAAAAGAAAAAATAAATCTCCCTGATGTTTTTCACAGATATTTGAATCTAATCTCTAAAGTTATCATAAAAAGTAGTATCATTGTGATGATCGTGATTTTTCCTACCGTCCCTGAAGGCATCAATAGAGCACGGTGCGGGCTCAGCCAATCAGAGGCCGGGAAACATCAGCCAACCTATCGGCAGATCCGCCGCTCGACACAAAACTCCGCCGCCGAGCAGCGACGCTCAGACGGCGGCAGAAGAGCAGCACGTCCCGGAGGACCGAGAACCAGCCAGGACACACACTCCCACAGCCGGAAACACGAAAAACTGTGAAAAAAACAGGTGATTTAGTGTTGGTTTAAAAAAATGAAGTTTATATCGCTTACTTTAACTCATTCTGTGTCTTTATCTGAAAAAGAAATAAGTAGTAGAACTAGTTGGACTCCTTTAACATGCAGCTTCATGAGAGGAGTGAGTAATCTGCTGTGAAGGGGGGGGGCGGGGGGGGGGATCTGCTGCTGTCTGACAGGTTTATGAATGCATGAATGAATGAATGAAACATTTTTTTTCTGCAGTATTTGTGACTCCTCTGCGAATTAAAAGTACAAATTAACCTCCAACTTTTTCATATTTTCTACCTTTTTTTTTTTTATTATTTATTTTATTCTAACCTGACTGCACTCCTGTGATTAACGCTGCCTCCCTCATCCATCCATCCATCACCCCCTTGTTGTTGTTTCACTTCTTAAATGTTATCTTGCTGTGAAGCAGTGGTATTAAACACCCCTGGCAGAGAAAGTGGCTGATGTATAGAGCCTGGATGAGCTGTGGAGGCGGTTGCTGCGGTGACCCCGGGACGATGACGGTGATCAATAGTGAGACGGGCCCATTAATCCATTTAAGAAATGGCTGCCAGGGCCCAGCGGAGCAGCGAGGAGTCCTCGTCGGGGGCTTTCAGCTTAATGAAGCGCACAGAAAATGAAACAGTGACTTATTAGAGACCATGATCAGTGAAGGCCTCTGTATTTAACTTCTCTAACAAGCCACATGTCTGATAATTCAGGTAAAATCAGGGATCACCTTTGTCTCTGAGGTCTGAAGCATCACCTGGATCAGCCTGTTTTGGTTGATCTTGTGTGCAGAAATTCAACAGGATGCTTTCATTTTCGCAGCAGTTTGATGTGAGGTGAAAGTCAGACCAGATAAAGGAGAGGATCTTTGCCCGTTCTGACCACTTTGAGACACAAAATCCAGGCGTTTTAGTAAGATTATAGTCATCTTTAACATTGCGTTTGCACAGCAGCTGAGGCGACGATGACATTTCAGTGGGCAGGTTCTTGTTCATTTCCTTGTAAAAAGGGAAGGGCAAACATCAGGGATTGGCTCGGCGAGGCAGCAACATATTTCTGCAGGTGCTGCTAATCTAAATGATTTAAATTACAGTGCAATTAATGTTCCAGTTTTTCCTGATAGAGAGATGAAGGCGCCTCTGAGGCTGAAAACAGCTGTAAAGATCATTTTTCTTTCTCTGTTAACTCGTATGACTCTTTAACCTGAGAGCTCACAGTTTGGTTTAATATGATAACACCAGCAGTCCATAGAAGGAGGAAGTGATTTGGAGAAATCACTGTTTTTAAGAATGACCTCGTTGACTGAGGTGTAAAGGTCAGACCTCCTCCCTTCAGCAGTAAAGATTTATAGACGCCATTAAGAATGATTGAATTCTCGTCACACGTGCACCAGGAAATAAAACAAAAACAACCTTCTTCTCTTCTCCCTGAGCTGCTTTCTGCTAATAATCGTCCCGTCAGATCCACCTGTCACTTTTTATTTTTCACTTCCTGCTCTCCGCTCGCTCTCCTCTGCAGGAGGAATCTGACTGTCTGAGAGGCGAATAAGTGCCACTTCCCTCATTAGCGTGCAGGTCGAACAAACCCGAGGCTCTTTTCCTTTTTTTTTTTTTTTTTTGGATGTGGCCTCACTGTGTCTGCAGCCGTGAAACAAAAAAAGGAAAAAGATCTGACTGTGCAGAAAGGATGAGAGGCCTGAATCTGCCTGTTATAGTGTGGAATCTGGTTTTCTAGAAGTCTGTCTTAATTCTGCGGAGTTAAATAGATTTATTTCAGGCTGTTTCTTTCTCGGTTTTTGATTTCATTCGTGGGGGAAATACAGAAACTGCACAGCTGTCGTCTGTCAGTCATTTGTTTAGTGGACCGTTTCTTCCCTCCTCTGACATCTTTTTGTTTTTCTCTTTCATAACGGAGAAAATCAGGCTGACCTTTAAGCTCTCTTTGTCTCCGTCCATCATTTATGTCTGCATTCACCCGTCTCGCCGCTCATCTGTATATCTCACCAACCCATCTCTTTCTCTCTCCGTCCAGCCTGAACAAACATGTCGGCCAAAGCCATCTCCGAGCAGACGGGGAAGGAGTTCCTCTACAAGTACATCTGCACGTCGGCGGCGGTCCAGAACAGGTTCCGCTACGCCAACGTGACGGCGGAGACCGACTTCGAGCTGCTGGCCAAAGAGCACCCGTGGCTGCTGACAGAGGTGAGAAAAAACTGGAGTGAAGGTTTGTCATGCTGCACGTTCACGGCCCATAAGTGCCCAAAGCGAGCGTCTCCCTTTTAAGCTCGTGGAAAGTGATCTCCTCTTTATGGAGACAATTACTTAGGCGGGCAGCAGAGCGGTCTCCCGGCGCTCGTTAGCGGAGAGATCCAGAAGCTCTGCTGCATCCTTGGTGGGAAATGAGCGTTCACACAATCTTAATTTGGTGAAGAGAAATAGATTTTTGTGATCTGAATTGCTCGTTTGCAGAGGGGATGCAGAGAGGTCAGAGTTCACGTGGGGTGAAGTTTCTCTCTGCTCCTCATAGCGAAGCAGCAGCGGATAGTCGAGCCGTGATGGAAGTTAATTGTATTACTGTGTGACTCATCTCTGAGGATGAAATGTCATTGGAGTTTTTTATCTGGAAGGTACGAGGAGGAGGGCAGATACATGGAGATATGTGCTGCGGTAGAATTGATTAGGAAATTGCATTAACTTTCACCCCCCCGTCTTCTCCTCCTCTCCTCCTTCGCTCACTGGCGAGTGCCCAGATCCTAATGGGTCCTCTGTCATAAGTCATCCTCTTTATCTGAGGATAAGGTGAGGCGGAGGCTGGGTGTAATTTTTGCTTCTGCGTCAGAAGGAAAGGATGTTAAGTAATGTTCACCTCGTCTTTCAGGTGATGAATTTATTATTAGGAATCTAAAAAGGAAGCAGATACCTGAATGATGGCATCACTAAACAAGTAAATACCTGCTGTCACATGCAGGAAGTGAAGATGGAGCAAATAAACCACCTTCATCCTTTTAGTTTAATGCAAATTATCATATGTAAATTCCCCAGAAACCCAAAATACTTCTTTTACTAGAAGAATCATTCAACAATCACAGCAATCATTCATGTTTCATAAGTGGCACCTGATTCATTTTTGGCATTTCTGCTCAAAGAATAACATCAATAATTAAATAAAGCAGCAGCAACATTTAACGTTTTAATAATCCTTTGAATTAATAATCACATCCAGCTTTTTCAGTGAAGATGATGATGTTTGTTTCATACATGTGAGATTTCCACCCTCAATAAAATGCAACATAAAATGCACTTTCATACTCTTTTGAAAATGTAAATATTAATTAAAACAAAGCAGTCTTTGTTGTAGTTTCCATGTTGTGCAGATGACGGTGTGTGATTTGTGACGTTGAACATGATCTGTCGTGACTCGATCTTCCTCCTCCTGCAGAGGCTGGTGGTGAAGCCGGACCAGCTGATCAAACGTCGCGGGAAGCTCGGCCTGGTCGGCGTCAACCTGGACCTGAACGCCGTCAGAGAGTGGCTGAAGCCCCGCCTCATGAGGGAGACGACAGTACGTCATCCAGCAGCCAATTAGCTCCACCTCACCCCCCCTTCACCCTCCACCCTCCTAATGTTTGAGCACTTTACTGAACCCTCCCTCGATCAATATTATCCCAGATCCTTACTCAGATCCTCCTCCACCCTCCCGTCTTGTTCTGCACTCATTTAGTTTGTGTGTTTCTTTTTTTTTTTTTTTTTTTTGCCTGATGTTTTTCTGTATCAGACCAGTCAGCCGGAGCAGCCGGTGAATAAACAGGCCGTCCATCTCTCCGCCCGCACAAACGATCCATCGCTTTGCCACTGAGACGCTGCTTCGCCTCATAAACCGAGACGCGAGTTATGGAGCGACCGTAAAGCTCAGAGGAAGAGTGTGTGTTAGTGTGTGTGTGTGTGTTAGTGTGTGTGTGTGAGCTCTGAGATTGCGTAAATGTATCTCTTCACACATGAGCTGCAGCTACCAACTGCAGTAAATAAGAATCGATGAGGTTGCATCTGTACGGGGAACAGGGCAGCGTTTCAGCTTGTGCATCGTCTGTATTTTACTCTGAAAAGCAGAAATAATTAGCAAGAGATCAAATAAGCGTGCAGATGTTGTAGACAAACATTTATTTTTAATTTAGGTGCCTTTTTTAAAGCAAAAGGTGCATTAAAGTGAAGTCTTCTAACAGGTGTTTCATCACGTTCAGTTCTCTTTTACATGTGAGTGTCTGGTCTTGCTGCTTTTTGTTTCTCTGTGTGGCTGTGAGCTTATCTTTGAGAGCTCATCAGAGGGAGGAACAAGGCCGATTAGATACCAGAAGCTGTGAACTGCTTTGACACTTCGCATATTTTTTGCTTCCTGTCTTCTCGTATATCAGCTCAAACAGCTTCACCTTATTGAAGCTGTAGTTCCTACTTCATGTAATCACATTACCAACAATGAAGTGGTTAAACTGAATCATTCAAACACAAATTGCTTTGAATGTTTTCTTTTTGTTGTTTTCTTCTCTGTGAGTCTCTTATGGGCTTTTTCAATCAGATAGGCTTGTCTTGTTCTCTTATACACCTTCAAAATGGCAACTCCTTCTCTCCCATTTCATTATTTTCGCCCCGGCCGCTCCGGCTGGCTGCTCTCAGCCGGTCCCCGGTTACTTTGAGCCTGTTGGCCTTTAACAGAGGGACGATGACAGCTTCACGAAATGAGCCGTGGCTGTTAGCGCAGCTTTGAGAAATACATCATGACGTTTTCTTTTTTCTTCTTCTCATCCTGTATCTCTCTCTCTTTTTTTTTTTTTTTGGTCACCTGGTGTTATTCTTATCGAGTATTTTAAAGTATTTTAAAATACACTTTTTGTCACCTCTTCCTCCCACGGGTGCAGGAAGGAAGCATGTCTGAAGATAAGTGTGTGTATGATGCATTAATCAACAGTTTGAAGATCAGTAGTGGTTTTTAAAGCCCCTGTGAATTCATGCTAATATGCTGTGTTTTGCTCTCTTTTATCTCTTTATCTCCTCTATAATGACTTCATCTCCTTAGAGATTTATTTTCTTTTGATCCTCAGGTGGGAAAAGCCAAAGGGATTCTCAAGAACTTCCTCATCGAGCCGTTTGTGGCCCATAAACAGGTGAAACACTCATCACAACCTGTCAGTGTTTGAAATGCTTCTTTCAGCGACGGTGAAGCGACGCTCACGACATCTGTGTGTTTTTCATTCATCATTCAGGAGGAGGAGTTCTACGTGTGCATCTACGCCACCCGCGAGGGCGACTATGTGCTGTTTCACCATGAGGGCGGCGTGGACGTGGGAGACGTGGACGCCAAGGCCAAGAAGCTGCTGATCAAAGTGGACGAAAAGATCAGCGAGGACTCTGTGAAGAAAGAGCTGCTGACCCACGCCCCCAACGACAAGAAAGAGTGAGTTAGACAGAGCGGAGGGGGGGAAGGTTTGTGTCAGTGACGTTGAGAAAAACATCACAGAGAGGACACAATGTTCACGCAACACAGTAACCTTGAAGCTTATTGCAAGTGAGGCATTTTATTTAACAATTTTTGGTGCTGTAGTTTTGTTGCAGCAATAAATGTAGGAGCCTCATAAATCAAACGTACATAAAATAAAGACAGAGCCTTTTGATTTAATTTTATAAAGTTAATATATGCAATACGATCATCATTTCAATCACCAGACTCACCTGGTGCATGTTTGAGAGATTCTTGCAGAAATCATGTCTGCATATGTTCCCCAATAAATGGCAGTTAATCGCTCATACATGCAAATTTAAGATGAGATTTCAAGTAACAGGTAAAAGGTAAATTATTTTGAAGAAGCCACCTGCTAAGCTGTGTGCATTTAAGAAAGAAAAGACCACTTTAAACAGATATATGTCGGCCTCTCTGCAGCACTAATTTGCAGATCAGGGTGAAACATGCAAACTCGCTCTGTCACGATTTGGGACATTTATTATTGATTCGCTGTGTTTTTTAAACCAAGGACAGCTCCAGAAAAAAGTGGGCAGTTTTCATTGTTTTCCTTCGGGCGTTACACAAATGAAGCAGAGAAAGCACTTTGATATTGGCAGTAAATGTGGGGGGGGCCAGAGGGGACGGGTGGAGGCTTTCCATTAGATAAATGACACACTCCCCCCCTCCTCCTCTGCGTCGCCTTTCTTCGATCAGCCTCCACCTTTTTTTTTTTTTTTTTTTTTACACCACATCCACATTCAGAGTGCATCCATTTATTTTGATGGATATGATACAGCCCCCCCCACCGCCCCCCCATCACCTCGCTGTCTTGGCTGACATTGAAGAAGCCGGCCCAGAAATCACTCTGCCAAACCCCCCAGCTCACCCTCCTCCTCACACTCTGGACTGACGGGGAGCTTGGCCTGTTTTCCTTCCCTCCCGTCAGACGCAGACACGAGAAGCTGAGTCACTCGGGAGGGAGGGGGGGTCCGGTCACAGTGCCCCCCCCCTCCCAACGGGCCTGACAGCAAGCTGACGTGCTTACAAAGCCTCCGAGCTGCCTGCACAACTGACAGACAGGAGAGGAGGGTAAAATACCCCCCCCCCCCACCACCACCCCACCCCTCGCTGCTCTGTTTTGACATGTGACGGGGGAAGTAAATTAGATTTTCTCTGCTCGACATCGATGCTCCGTGCAGCTAATTTACAGGTGCAGGTTTCCTGTGCAGCTCTGCTGATGTCGCTGCAGTTTGTCAGGGTTTGAATTATGTGGACATTTAAACAGCTGCATGTTTTTCTTTCTTTTTTTATTTTAAATCACCATCCATTCATCTTACAGGGAAATGCTATTGCACAGCCCAGAATAGGATAGTTAAGAACTAAATACCTTTTGACTTCAACTTCAATTTGTCATTTTGAAGAGAAATCCAGGTAGATGATTAGTAAGATGAAGTAAAAACAACACCAAAGCAATCTGTATAAAAAGGTGGTATCTTTTTCATTTAGAGAGTTAAATGATGATGCATTTAATTTTTTTCTTTTTATTTCTTTAAACTTACATTATCCCACACATTTAAAACTGCAGCCAGTCATCATTTCATCCAGGTGGTAAATTTACCCTTTATTTTCTCAGTTAATCAGTCGTTTTATAGGGTTTGGTATCATTTGGGTTTTATCTGATACCTGTGTTAAAACCATACTTTAAAAACAGCACTGGTGCCCGAACCATTACTTTAAAGAAAAGAAGAAGCACAAAAGAGTTTAAAGTATACTTAAATATATTAATACAAAACAACTAACAGATTTACATGAATAAAACCAAATGCACAACATTAATTTTAATGTGAAATAACAGTTACAGCAACAGCTAAGTACATTTTCAATTGATATTTCACAAACTTCAGCTTGTAACGTCAGTAAATTCTGCACAGATCTCATCATATTATCTTTCTTCAGCTAAATAAACACTTCTCACATACAACCAATGATCATGTGTTACATCTGTGTTACACTGATGTGACCTGTAGATACAGTTCACGAAGGATTCACTACCCCTACTTGATGTTTTATCAGCAAAATGTCAGAAAATTCTTCAAATTGCATTAAAAACTTGCTGTAAGGTGATTATAACTCATTATTTTATAATATGATAAAGAAATTCTGTTTCTGCAGAAACATCTGAGGTTTGGAGTTTCACATGTTGTCTCTGTCTGCAGGGTCCTGGCCAGCTTCATCGTCGGGCTCTTCAACCTGTATGAGGACCTCTTCTTCACGTACCTGGAGATCAATCCACTGGGTGGGTTGTTTGTTTCTTTCTTTGTGTGTTTCTGGGTGTGCAATCATGGCAGTATATGATTTTTATTCCAGCATCACTTCATAAATATGTTATCAGATTATGAAATTATAAAGGAGGACATCAAAAGGAAATGGTGGAGGAGAACACAAGTCCAGAATAAAACCATCGTCCTGAATAAAAGAGAAGTCGATTCTGCCACATTTTTAACACCGAGGAAGGAAACGGTTCAATAATTCATGCACTTGCTGTTTGATGAAGGCAGCGTGTGTTTGTAATGGAGTAATTGGGCCCCTGAACATGCCTCCTGGCAGCTGTTGGATGACGCGGGGCCGCTGAGACCAGCTTTGATGTCCCACCGTCTTCTCTCCGGCTTCACTTCCCCTCCACCTCCTGCAGGGGCGGCAGGAAGACTGTGGTCACTGCGCCTCCTTATTTAAAGCTCTGCTAACATGGCGGATCTCAGTGGGTGGAGCTTGTAAACATCGCTGAATCATAGATCTTAACTGAACTTTTTTTTTCCTCTCAGTGGTCACAAAAGATGGAGTTTACGTGCTGGACATGGCGGCCAAGATCGACGCCACAGCCGACTACATCTGCAAGGCCAAGTGGGGCGACGTGGAGTTCCCTCCTCCGTTCGGCAGGGAGGCTTATCCCGAGGTGAGGCTGTGGCAACGTGTTGGATTTCAATCTGTCAGCATGAAATAGCTGGTGCTGATTTCCAGAGAGGGAAAAAAAGCTTACTGGGAAAATAAAATGTCAACTGCACATTTCACAACAAGTTATTTACCCTTAAATGAATGAATGAAACAGTGATCTAGACTCCATGTAGAGCCCTCCCATATGAGGAAATGATCCAGCGTCATGTTAGCCAGCCAGAAAAACTCTCCGTGTCTCAGCTGGGTTTTGCCCCGCCTTAGCTGCCCCATGTGGAAATAATGAACGAGGGCGACACCCACACCCAGGCTGTTAATCAGCCGTAATGACTCACCCTAGAGAGGTATGGAGACGGAGAGATCTCCCCAAGTAAAGGTCGTCT
Source organism: Amniataba percoides (assembly GCA_037176925.1). Lineage (NCBI taxonomy): Eukaryota > Metazoa > Chordata > Actinopteri > Centrarchiformes > Terapontidae > Amniataba > Amniataba percoides. Next base: position 3,270,533 of record JBAJHX010000039.1, on the reverse strand, counting down.
GGGCTGTTTGAGGAGTCTGAACATGCTGACGTCATTACGGCTTTGTTAGCAAAGATCCGTCTTTGTGCGGTTTGTTTTGCAGAAACTGGGCTTATGGTATCATTAAAGACCCTCATTACAGTATTAAGTTATTCTAATCTCACACTAAACTACTATTGAACAATGTGATCATAGTTAACTACATGACAGAGCTCGATTAATGAACATGATTCAGGAGAAAATCTTCAAAATATATATCTGTACGGGGCTTTTTTTTCTATTTCTGGCTGATGTGGGATGACGAGCTGTTTGAGACAGACAGTCTATGCACCAGACGGGGAGGCCTAATTGGGCGGCTGTAAGTCTAGAGTGGAGATGAGGGACAGCGGGGGCCTTTGATTGGGAGCTTTTACTCTCTGCCGCCAGCTGTGCCCCCCCCGACTGTCACAAACAACCACTGATGTACATCCCGTCCACTGTCACGACATTTAAACTGCATTTCCAATGAGAGTCTCTTCAGAATCGATGCAAACGCACACATACAGTGAACTGTGGCCGAATGGAGAGGTGCTTGTGAACGACCTGCTCTGATTACAGCTGCAATCACACACACACACACACACACACACACACACACACACACACACACACACACACACACACACACACACACACAC
>JBAJHX010000039.1:3246263-3269777 GCA_037176925.1 Amniataba percoides | reverse complement strand
AACTCTGCAGTATCCACACAGCCTCTTCTCTCACCTCTTCGTCGACCTTTCGCCTCTCTTCTCTCTTACAGGAGGCCTACATTGCCGACCTCGATGCCAAGAGCGGCGCCAGCCTCAAACTGACCCTGCTTAACCCCCGAGGCCGGATCTGGACCATGGTTGCAGGAGGCGGAGCCTCAGTGGTGTACAGGTGAATAAATGTGAAATCTGAAAATAATCCACCTGGAAGTTTCCTTCTGTTTGCTTAAATAGTCTCCAGACTTCATCTTCATCATGTTGAATACACTTCACATAATTGGGTTTTGCTTTAAGAGGCTTTTAGTGAGAGTCAGGAGGACCGAGCGGCGTCCCCCCTCCACCCACCCCCACCCCCCCCCCCACCCCAGACTCCACCGTCTGTCGGGGGTGTAAAGCGTGACTCGCAGATACATCAGCCGTGACTAATTATCCCCCCCGTGCATTCTTACGTTGTCATAGTTGTTTACAGCATGGTATTAATTAACAGATGGGAAAAGTTCATTTAGTGTCTGTGTGTGTTTTTATGTTCAGTGTTACTGTAGGAGACTCACTGCTGCTGCTGTCAGTTTTTCCTCTGTGTGGGTAACTGATGTAAAACTTTCCTTAGTGACACAATCTGCGACCTGGGCGGTGTCGACGAGCTGGCCAATTATGGGGAGTATTCAGGAGCACCGAGCGAACAGCAGACCTACGACTACGCCAAGACCATCCTATCTTTGATGACCAGAGAGAAGCACCCCGATGGTAAGAAAAAAATAAGGAATGAAATGACAAAATGAGAACGTTTTAACAGAGAAAACTTTCCTCTAAAATGATTTTTTCCGTTGAATGTTTTCCAGGAAAGGTTTTGATCATCGGTGGAAGTATTGCAAACTTCACAAATGTTGCTGCCACGTTTAAGGTACATTCATAAACCCCTTTTTGTTTGTGTTGCAGCCTTAACACTCAACATTATTCACTGAGCGTATCTTTGTCTTTGACAGGGCATCGTTCGAGCCATCCGAGACTATCAGGGGCCACTAAAGGAGCACGAGGTCACCATTTTTGTCCGCCGTGGAGGCCCCAACTATCAGGAAGGTCTGCGAGTGATGGGGGAAGTTGGTACGTCACATTTATACCTCTGAGCATAAAAGTGTCTGAGAGCATTTTTGTCTGCGAGCACCTGCTGATTTTCACTCTCCACGCTTAATTTGCTTCTGCCTGCTCTCCTCAGGCAAGACGACCGGGATCCCTATCCACGTCTTTGGCACAGAAACTCACATGACTGCCATTGTTGGCATGGCGCTGGGCCACCGGCCAATCCCCAACCAGCCTCCCGTCGCTGCCCACACTGCCAACTTTCTCCTCAACTCCAGCGGCAGCACATCGGTATGACAAGCACTGACTCCGTGGAGACAAATAGGCCGTCATGGCGTCGCGTCGCCTCGCTGCGCAGTGAATTTTCCATCATCGGCTCCACCAGTCGGGTGGTGCGGCAGAAAACCTGCATGCCACAGCCTCTGTTTCAGTTATTACTGCCTCGTCCTTTTAAGTGAAGCCCAGTGGCTCTTTTGTGTGAGAGCATTGCAGGGCATTGTGCGCTGCTCTCACTCAAACAGTCGTGGGAGCACAGTCGGCAGCACACTGCGACTGCCTGAGGGCCTCCATTAAGACTGTGCAGTGTGTAAGCTTTCAGCAAAGTGTGTGTGTGTGTGTGCACATACAGGCATGTAGTGGTAGATATGTGACTGAAAATGACCAAGAGAAATGAAACATTATATCTCTTATATGGAGCACAGTAATACAACATAGCACAGGTTAAGTAATCGTATTACAAAATAAAAGTCAGACGCAAAGATGCACTTTTATTGAATTATTTGTTTTTACAATTATTTGTGTTTGCCAGTTTTTACAGTTTGTAAAGCAGATCGATTCTCAACAGAGCTGTCCTCATTAGCACACACACTTTCAAATATGCATGGCAGAATTAAATCTCTTTATCAATGAATGAAGGATGAATAAATCTTTTTTTTTTCTTTTTCCAGACCCCATCGTCCAGCAGAACTGCCTCTTTCTCTGAAAACAGACCCAAAGTTGAGAGCTCACCAGCTAAGAAGGCTAAAACTCTAGGTCCTATAGGTAAACACACACACACACACACACCACTGCACTGGGAAATATTTGCGCTGAAGCTTTGATGTGTTTCCATACGTGGGTTCACTGCTGGGCAGCATGATGGGTGGAGGCCTCGTGGTTGTGGTTGAGTTTAAGTATTCTAGCTCCCCCTTTGGACAGCTGGTGGATTCTGCAGTCCTGCTAAAATGGAAGTTCGGTGCACTGATCTGTGATCGAGACAAATACAGCTTATCCAGAAAATCTTAACTTAGCTAAATGCCAATAAAGACCTCATTGACTTCTATTAATCCCCACGTTCTTTTTAACTTAACATTCAACGTCCAAGATTTGTTTTCCCTCCAGTTTCTTTAAAGTCTAAAAGCATGGGCGGGTGTTTTTATAAATACATGCACACTGACGAGAAGAACTAGTTTACATTTTAGTGATCTGGTGTTCAGTTTCCATCAGTAACAGCTCTCCTCTCCCCTGCAGCCAAGGCATCGACCCTCTTCAGTAAACACACCAAGTCCATAGTGTGGGGCATGCAGACGCGGGCGGTGCAGGGCATGCTGGACTTCGACTATGTTTGCTCCAGAGACGAGCCATCTGTCGCAGCCATGGTGTACCCGTTCACGTAAGAGTGCTCCGTCCTTCCTCTTTACTTTGGGTTTGCTTGACGTCGCTGTAATGGATCTTAATTGTCCACTTAATGCGTTAAAGATGCACTAAGTAAAGTAAGTAAACTGTCCTTTTTTCTTTTTTTTCTTTTTTTTTTTTCGTGTGTGACAAATGCTTTTCTGCGTGGCTGCCTTTCAGTGGAGACCACAAACAGAAGTACTACTGGGGCCACAAAGAGATCCTCATCCCCGTGTATAAGAACATGAGCGACGCCATGAAGAAGCACCCGGATGTGGACGTGCTCATCAACTTTGCCTCTTTGCGTTCAGCCTTTGACAGCACCATGGAGACCATGCAGTACCCACAGGTGAACAAACACACCACCCACAGTGTACTGAAGGGCTGAAATGATTTAATAATGGTTCTAAAATATAGCATTTCTACATGGTTGCTTCCAGATTCACACCATCGCCATCATCGCTGAAGGAATCCCCGAAGCTCACACCAGGAAGATCATCAAGGCTGCAGATGAGAAAGGCATCACAATCATTGGACCTGCAACCGTTAGTCTCGCTTCACGTCTCATCAGATTCATCACACTCACGCTGTGTTATTATCAGCAGTCCTCCATGTGTGTTATTTTTTTTTTTCGCCCAGGTTGGAGGAATCAAACCAGGCTGTTTTAAGATCGGGAACACGGGCGGCATGCTGGATAACATCCTGGCCTCCAAACTTTACCGTCCGGGCAGCGTGGCCTACGTGTCTCGCTCCGGCGGCATGTCCAACGAACTCAACAACATCATCTCCCGCACCACCGATGGCGTTTTCGAAGGCGTGGCCATTGGCGGAGACAGGTACAAACGTATCTGCTTTTTTTATTTGGGTGTGAAGGTTTGAATTGGTGTCTAACTGTAACTCCTCTGCAGATACCCGGGCTCTGTGTTTACTGACCACGTGCTGCGCTACAACGACACTCCCGGAGTGAAGATGATTGTTGTGCTGGGAGAGGTGAGGAAAACTCTTCACACGCTGACGTCTGCAGCCTTAAACATTTATTGATTTGCTTCATCCCATATGTGGCTCTGCCTCTTTACAGATTGGAGGCACGGAGGAGTACAAAATCTGCCAGGCTATCAAACAGGGCAGGATCACAAAGCCGGTGGTCTGCTGGTGCATCGGCACCTGCGCCACCATGTTCTCCTCAGAGGTGAGAGTCCATTGGCACCGTCAATCAGCTAAATAATGAAAGATGAATTAATGACCATTTTAAAAAGACGTTTCTGACCCACATTGCACCGTCTTATCTCCCCTCTCTCAGGTTCAGTTCGGCCATGCAGGAGCTTGTGCCAACCAGGCGTCTGAGACAGCAGTCGCTAAGAACAAAGCCCTGAAGGAGGCCGGCGCCTTCGTCCCCAAAAGCTTTGATGAGCTGGGAGAAGTCATCAAGTCAGTGCACATTGTCATCTTCATTCAGAGGAGTCTTTTTTCTTTTTATAATGATTTCTGATCCTACAGCCTTACTTTGTCTTTTCCATTCGCACAGATCTGTTTATGACGACCTCGTTGCCAAAGGAGTCATCCAGCCAGCCGAAGAGATGCCTCCTCCCACCGTGCCGATGGATTACTCTTGGGCACGAGTGAGTTTGCGAACAGATGAAAGCAAAGCAGTGAAGACACAAACTGTATTTTTATCATGAGAGATTAATCTTCTTGTGTCTGTTTGCCCTGCAGGAGCTCGGTCTGATCCGTAAGCCCGCCTCCTTCATGACCAGCATCTGTGACGAGAGGGGTCAGGAGCTCATCTACGCGGGCATGCCCATCACCGAGGTCTTCAAGTCAGAAATTGGCCTGGGAGGAACTCTGGGGCTTCTGTGGTTCCAGAGGAGGTCAGACTCTGAATGCAGCGCTTGCGATAGACCATCTCCTGAGAAATCCTCGAACCACGTAACCACTGTTGTTCCCCGTCTGTGTGCAGGTTGCCGAGGTACGCCTGCCAGTTCATCGAGATGTGCCTTATGGTGACCGCCGATCACGGCCCGGCTGTGTCCGGTGCACACAACACCATCGTCTGTGCCCGAGCTGGCAAAGATCTCATTTCCAGCCTCACCTCCGGCCTCCTCACCATCGTAAGACACCTAAACCTGCAACTCATGCACCTGATGTCCCAACCTGCAAAATCCCATCATGAGCACGTCTTTCTTTTCTCCTCTTTGTCAGGGCGACCGCTTTGGAGGTGCTCTGGACGCTGCAGCGAAGCAGTTCAGCAAAGCGTTCGACAGCGGCATGCTGCCCATGGAGTTTGTCAACAAGATGAAGAAGGACGGCAAGCTGATCATGGGCATCGGACACAGAGTCAAGTCTGTGAGTACCAAGCTGCTTTCACCATGTGTGTATCCAGTGTTAAACAGTCTGATAACAAAGTACTCTAAAATAACACAGGAAGCAGAGTTATAGCCAGAAATATGTTCAGTCCTAAAGATAAAGGAATTTAAGCCTGATCAGAGTCATCTGTGCTTCCTGCAGATTAATAATCCAGACATGAGAGTCCAGATCTTGAAGGACTTTGTGAAGCAGCACTTCCCCTCCACCCAGCTGCTGGACTACGCTCTGGATGTGGAGAAGATCACCACGTCCAAAGTAAGATTCATCACTTCATCCTGTCATCAACAGCTAAATTAGTTACACTCTTAATTTTTAAACAGCATCATCCTCCTCTCACTGTGTGTTGATTTTGTGTTTTGTTTTCTATCAGAAACCCAACCTGATCCTGAATGTGGATGGCTTCATCGGTGTGGCCTTTGTGGACCTGCTCAGGACATGTGGTGGTTTTACACGGTGAGACGATAAATACCAGCCATCTGTGCACAATCTTTACATATTTTAAGCCACCTTAAATACTACTATACCTACATAGCTTGCAGCCATCTTTCTAAATTTGTCGTCTCCTCCCCTTGTTGTCCGTCACGCCCCTCACAGGGACGAAGCTGATGAGTTTGTGGAAATTGGAGCTCTGAACGGCATCTTTGTCCTGGGACGCAGCATGGGATTTATCGGTGAGTCATTCCTGTGTTGTTATTATGCATGCACGTTGGCAAACACTTCCAACATATATAATACTCAATCCACCCCTTCTTTTTTTCCTTATCTCGTCAGGACACTACCTGGACCAGAAGAGGCTGAAGCAGGGTCTCTATCGCCACCCCTGGGACGACATCTCCTACGTGCTCCCTGAACACATGTCCATGTAATCAGAGGGCGTCATTCGGTCTCCGTCACTACTGTGATGTGTCACCCCAAGGCAGTGGCATAATATAGGGAAGATGTTACTATTAATATAGCTGTAAATTGCAAATATTGGAAAAAAAAAAGACTTGAGAGTATGTTTTTAGTTTTGGAAACCTGTTTGTGCTGCAGCTCTGTGAATATTTGTGAAACCTGCTAAACTGTGAAGCTCCAGTCAGACAATAGTCGGGATCTGACAACATGTTGGGCACATTTGAAGATGAACCAGGTGCATATATGAGGGATTAAAAGCAGATTATTCAGCTGCTGACCACAACCTCTCTCCTGGCTAGTGAGGTACTGTAATTTTACCCCCTGATATCAAACCATTGTTGTATCAACCGAGCATGTGTGTCCAGACAGTTGTATCTCCGTGCAGCTCATCTTCATCGTGCCACTTGAGAATCGTGAGCTTGCAGTATGTAGTGCAATAACACCTATAACAAGAGAACATACTGTAGATCAGAGCTTTATTTATGTATAGGTGTATCCACAGTGAAATTAAACGGTACAAGAATGTTCTATTTTGATTTTTCTTTAATGTTTTCGACGTGATGGCAAAAAAAATGACATGTCAGTCTGCTTACTGTGGCAACCGGGACCATTTATATGAGTCATTCCTGGCAGGTGTCGTCCCCAGGAAATGTTTTCTCAGTGGGTGGAAAATGTGAAAGCACTTTCTCAAAAAGGATTTAGATGGAAGTCGAGTGCTGTTAGTCAGTAAGAACAAAAAACAAATAAATGAATTCATTTTACCCCAGGGTAGTTAAGTGGATTTTTGAGGTTTACTCTGTCCAGACAGTGTTAACATAAATGCACTAATCTCATTACTATAAACCAAATTAATATATTTCTGCATTAGCACTATAAGCAGTTAAATGACATATTTTCTATTTTCATATCATTTTTGCATGACTAATATGAAAGGTCTCACTATTTTTTTTTTAATTAATGCAGATTGTAGAGACCTGTTGTTTCAGGATTTTAAAGATCATGGCGTTCCCAGTGATGGGATAATTAACCATTTACTTAATTTGAATAAAACGTGACATTTAACATTAAACATGACACAGACAGCGTACAGTCTTTAGAAATTTGACACCCTATCAGATTGTTTTGTTTGTTTCCACTGGAGAGAAACTTTGTGCTCGTCATCAGACAAAAATATGCATTTTCCTGCAGTTAATTGGGTCCAAAATAAAATGTGTGCCAGCTGTCACCAGTGTAATTTTTTCTGTGAATGTTACAAAGTTGTAAGGAAACTTCTGTGGACAACAAGAAATCTCACCGGTGTTGTCGCAGTGTTTATGTTTTTAACTGTTTCAATGTGAACTGAATGTGCCTCTGTAATCATTTGTTGTATGTTGACAACTGTAACTGAGTGAAATAAAATCTAATTAATGTAATGAAATACTTTGTGTGCGCAGTGCACTGTACACTGTGTGTTTTGTGTATGTGTTTGTTAAGGCACTAGATCATTATTTGTTTGTATTATTTACATCTGTGCTTTTTCCCGTAATACACGTTAAAGCCCTGACTTGAATTTATATTATATCCATATGTAAGTAAAAGGGAAAGTTATTTTGTGTTACAGAATATTAAAATACAGAAACTGCATAACAGTGATTTAGATTTAAACACTTATTTTGAAATGCACTGTCATTAAACCTTGTGTGTTTGTGAAGGGAGTGGGAGAGAATACATGATCCCTCCTACTACATGTCAAAGTAATGAGTTTAAAAATATATAAGTGAGTAAAGTTGAGGATTACTTCATATGAAACCATAGAGACTGTACAGCAGTGGTTTGGATTTTAACATTTATTTTGCAATGCACCGTCACTGTGCACAGGGTGTGTTTGTTAACTGGGTGTGAGGTTGTGTATTTACTGCAGGTCTCTGTGCTTCGACCTTTCCTGAGCCTGCAGAGCAAACATCATGCATGTCAGTGCAGCTCTCCGTTGAGTGAGCAGCTCAGCTCAGCACAGGGAAGCGCCGTGACGTCACGACGCGGTGACGCCTTTTCCTCACTGCGCATGTCAGAGACAGTCAGTGTTTACTCCAATGAAGTCAGTTCTGCATTCGTAGTTTGTAATATTTGATCGATTTGACGCAAAAAGGTGCAAAAGGGTAATTTATTTATGAATGCTAGCTTATTTAAAATAAGACTAATTATTAAGATTGATTATATGTTATTATTAATTATATGTAGCTGTTTATGTTCTATAATATTTGTAATTATGTGTTTTATCCATAAATAAGTGTCGCAACAGAAGTTTAACGTAAAATTGAACCTTTTTATTTAATTTCAGACTGAATAACGAGAGAATAACTTGTGATTTATGTCGCATATAAGCCGAAGTTTTCCGCTTAAGTCGTGCAGACGGCGCTCCCAACGCGAAACAGACTTCTGAGCGTGTGTTTTGCCTCGGTGTGTGTGTGAGTGTGTGTGTCGCCTCCTCCGGTACTGGTTCTCCTCATTTCTCCTCCACTGCTCTCCCCTCCTCCTCCAGAATGGCAGCGGCGGCCCCCAACCCGGAGGACACCGCCAGGAGCACCGGAGGCGGCGGCGGCTCCGGCTCCGGCGGCGGCGGCACGCCCAGCGCGCTCGCCGGGGACGGAGACGCGGAGGAGGCCGAGGACTTCAGCTCGTCGTCGCACTGCGCGGAGCTGTCGCGGCGGCAGAACGAGCAGCGGAAGCAGGGCTTGTTCTGCGACGTGACGCTGGCCTTCAGCAGCGCGGCGGCCGCCGGAAGCGTCCAGAGCTGCGAGTTCTCCGCGCACCGCTCCGTGCTGGCGGCGGCCACCGACTACTTTACCCCGCTGCTGGGGGGCCAGTTCTCCGAGTCGCTGTCCGGCCGGGTGGAGATGAAGGAGTGGAGCTCCGAGCTGGGGCCCGACCCGGACACGGTGGAGAGCGTTATCCAGTACATGTACACCGGAGAGATCCGAGTCAGCACCTGCAACGTGCACGAAGTCCTGGAGCTGGCGGACAGGTAGGTTTTTATGTTTGTTTTATAGTGTTGTTGGTGCTCTTTGCATGCAGAAATACTATCTTAATTTCTGGTCCAAATATACAGCCTATAATTCAGATTCAGATTCCTTTTATTTGTCCCACAGAGGGGAAATTTACAGTGCAACAGCAGCAAAACAGTGAAAAATAGTCTAAGAAGAACAAGGCATAGAATAAAATAAGAAATAGTAATAAAATATAGACACAATAAAATAAAATTCAGCACTTTATACTGTTATCTGTAGCCTTCTGTTCATTGCATCTTATATTTTATTTTTCAAGACAATCAAAACTAATCATTTATACATTTTCTGTACATTTTTATATTGCTTTTTGTATATTGTTTAATATGTCTAGGTTTATTTCATTGTGTTGTTATTGTCTCTGTGTAATGCTGCTGCTATCTCAGCTTGGGATTAATAAAGTCTATCTATCTATCTATCTATCTATAAACTCCATTATATTTCTTATTTTATTATATGTCTTGTTTTTCTTACTGTCTGTTTTACACTGTTTTTGCTGCTGTTGCACTGTAAATTTCCCCGCTGTGGGACAAATAAAGGAATCTGTATTTTTTATCTCTTTCTTTCTGTTTGCTGTGTTTGCTCAGGTTCCTCCTGCTGCAGCTGAAGGACTTTTGTGGGGAGTTTCTGAAGAAGAAGCTGAGCCTGACCAACTGCGTGGCCGTGCACAGCCTGGCTCACATGTACACTCTGGACCAGCTGGCTCTCCGGGCCGCCGACATGATCCGCCGCAACTTCCACAAGGTCATCCAGGATGAGGAGTTCTACACGCTGCCCTTCCACCTGGTCCGCGACTGGCTGTCGGACGCAGAGATCACCGTGGACTCGGAGGAGGTGCTGTTCGAGGCCGTGGTGAAGTGGGTGCAGAAGAACCCGGAGGAGCGAAGCCGGTACTTTGAGGAGCTTTTCCGCCTCCTGAGGCTGCCACAGATCAAGCCCACCTACCTGACCAGGGTGGTGAAGAACGAGCGTCTGGTGTCCGCCAACGAGGCCTGTCTCCGCCTGGTGTCAGAGGCAGTGGAGGGCCACGCCATCCGCTTTGAGAACCTCAAGTCGGCCGACATGGAGTTCTGGTCCTCCCACATGGCCTCCTTTCAGCCCCGCTTTGGCCAGAACATGGACGTTATCATGGTGGTGGGCGGCGTGTCGGAAGGTGGGGACTACCTGAGCGAGTGCGTGGGCTATTTTATTTACGAGGACCGTTGGGTCAACCTGCCGCACATCCACAACCACCTGGACGGCCACGCCATCGCGGCCACGGAGTCCCACGTCTACGTCGCCGGTTCAATGGAACCAGGCTTTGCTAAGACGGTGGAACGGTACAATCCCAATCGTAACACCTGGGAGCAGGTGAGCAACCTGACCACACGCAAGCACTCCTTTGGCCTCACCTGCATTAAGGATATACTGTACAGCATCGGCGGCCACGGAAATTTCAGTCCGGGTTTCAAAGACGTCAGTGTTTACGAGCCTGAGCAGGACAAGTGGCACAATCTGGAGTCTGCGCCCAAAATCCTGCGAGACGTGAAGGCAGTGAGCGTGGAGGATCGCTACGTGTATGTCACGGCTCGCACGCCGGTCGATACAGATAACGAGGACGGACTGAAGACGGTGACCACTCGCTACGACACAGAGAGCCGCCAGTGGCAAGATGTCGACTCCCTGCCTCTCATCGACAACTACTGCATCTTCCAGATGGCCGTGGCCTCCACCAACTTTTACCACACGGCCTCCTGCTGCCCCAAAAGCTACACCGTGAGGGACGAGGTCGCCAAGCAGAAGATCAGCGTGCGCATCTCCGACGAGATCCTGGAGAGTCTGCCGCCAGAGGTTACCAGCATCGAGGGCGCCGCCATCTGCCACTTTGACGAGGATGTCTTCATCATCGGAGGCTGGAAGAACAGCGACGACGTGGACAAGCAGTACCGCAAGGAGGCCTACCGCTACTGTGCTGAGAGGAAGCGCTGGATGCTGCTGCCGCCGATGCCGCAGCCTCGCTGCCGAGCCACCGCCTGCCACGTCCGCATCCCCTACCGTTTCCTGTACGGCTGCCAGCGCTACCCCATGCCCCAGAACCTGGCCCGCCAGCGGGATCGCATGCAGCAGATGCAGCAGCTCCACCGGCGCACGCTCACCTTACGCCGGCAGCTCCAATCGCAGATCGAGTGCTGAGCGAGTCGCACTCCGCTCCATCCAAGAACTATGCGGCCTCGTCCGAGGACTTGCCGCCATTCCATTGCTGCCATCTTCATCGACCCACATCCACTCATACGTAACATGCCGCAGCGGGTCTTGTGTTGCTCTCATACCGGATCACATTAAACTGAACTCTGTGCCATCGGCTCTCATGCTGTGTTGTGTTAATGGCTAATTTGTGGAAAGCCATGAAGTGGGTGGGCAGGTGCATGTTGACCAGCTGATGGTCCGTGAGAAAGGATATGGTGAATGTAAACATGTGAATAAGAGCGATATATAGCAGCCAACAACTGAATATCCTTTTTGTCAAGTCTGTTGGTAAAGATGCTGTTTATCTGTTTGTACATAAAAAGTATAAAGCTGTATATGTAAACATTTATATGGATATTTTACATTCCTTTATTGTATGGCCCTACTGGGAAGGTTATGTGACATTACTAATGACTGCATTCCTACATTCAACTCGCTTAACAAACTCTCATTCCATCGTAACACTGTGACAATCTCTTGCCAGTATATCATCGATACTAAAGTCTAACTTTTATCATCACTGCTCTATTAGAATCGCTCTGCTTGTTCCCGTGCAGCCTCAACAAAGTAAATGTGAATTAATTCAGAAAGGCTGTTAATCTTAAACTCCTGTAGACTAGTTTGCTTTTAGATTGCCGCTCCCCCTCCGACAGTCGTACTGCGGATATTTCTGTCTTTTTTGTTGCTCATGTAGTACTTGAAAACTTGTAATTTTTCTCCAGGTTTGTGAAGGTCGAGGTGAAGTGATGAGAGAACTGCAAAGTCGATAAAAGATGCAATGAAAGCATTCCTGAGTTATCGAAACGTTGGAACGTTCAATTTCGGCCGCCGCATCAAGCACCAATCATCGGCAAAGCCTCAATCATTCCTTTCTTTTGCACTTTGGCAGTCTGTTGCTCAGTGTGTTCTCATTCATTCAAGATTAATACACAGAAAATGTGTAGATGTGATGTGTGAGTGCGGGGGTGTATGATTTGCAGAGCTTCTCTTGAACTGCACTTTTTGACATCTAATAGTTTGTAAAGTCTTACAGAAGCATATGGATTTAAGTTGCCACTGCACTTTGACTTATTTAATTAGTTTCATATAAAGACAAGGTGATTGTATTTTGGAAATGCGTCGTGTTGGCCGACTTCCAGCTAGAAAGTTCTGATGTCCTTTGAAAAAAAAATTATCATTATAATATCGGATGTTTCCAACATTAAATGTCTTGTAAAACCTTTATGTTCACTTCCAGCTGGGCGAACGTTAGAGATCTGCTCTGTTGTTCTGGTCTCCTCTCGCCCTCCAAAGAGACTTAGAAACAAGAACGAGTCAGACTGTAGGCAAAAAAAACAAGAAGGGATTGTTACATGAATGTGTTGTGACTGACATTCAGAAAATTCCCACTGTCCGTGCAGCGCCTAAAAGGTTACAGAGCGCAGAAATGATATTCATTTCCACTTTATGACCAACATACTTAGCACTGCAGATATTAAGTGGAATAAGCTATGTAATTTGCTTTGCATGTGATAGTTTGACATTGTGTCCTTATACTGGATGTAAGAAATGCTAATGTCATCACTTGCAATTAAAGTTGTTTTGTAAGACACACAGTGCACTATTGCTTTGATTCATTTGAAATGTGTACATGATCTGAAGCAGGGGCTTCAAAGTTTGTGATACGAGTCTGGATTTCTCCAAAACTACTGCAACCACATTACACACATTTAGCTTATTATATGTGATCTACTTTTGATAATATATCTTTTTTCTTTCTCCTTAAAACCTTAAAATCTTTTTCATTCACCTTTGTAAATGAGCCATGTTTTTTTTTCTCCCTTCACTATTATAAAAAGGATGAAGGACCTGCAGGGAAGCCCTTGACGCTTGAGCTTGGGTGGGAACCTTTTATGAGTGCCTTTGTTTCGGGGGGGAGGAGTATCTACCGCCACACTTCAAGTTGTGCAAGTGGAAGTGCTGATGCCTTCACGTACTCCTTAGAGGATCGGTGATACAATAGACATCAGACGGAAACAAAACTTGTCTCGCTTTTATGGCTCACTAGTAATCTTATCTTTTACCATAAGTAATTCAGACTAATTTAGAAATTAGTTTATAGAAAAATATCCGTATACCACTTTATTTTTATATTAAAATGCTGCTTCGATAAAAAAATGTCCGATTCTTTCGGGTGTCCGAGAATGCAGCACAGTCACAGCAGCTAACACAGATGGTTCCGTCGCCAACGTTCATCAACGTTACACACAAACGGAGGCTGACAGCTCATGACACTTCTGCTAAAATAACCTTAAAGCATCGGAAAAAACGAAAATGGTGAGCACATTTGGCGAGTTTTAAGGAAATACTACGCGTCTGAACCCGTCAAAGCGACCTATCTTTGTGTAGCTAACATTAGCAGACGGGTTCTCCTGTCCTAAGGGTACATTACATAACGAGAAATATTATTATTATGTATTATTATTATTATGGCTGTGTTTTGGTACTGGCAGATGTTGTTGTGCATGCAAGGGTAAGTTAGGAAGATAAATAATGTTTTTTAACCTGACTGTAAATCCATCTGGGCTCCTGCATGTAGATAAATGTGTTTTAAACTCATTGTTGTTGTTTTTGTTTGTGTCTCATCTGATGCATGTTTTCAAATGTAAAGATTCCAGAGTTGTCCAACCCCTCAGTTTGCATGAAGGACCCGAAGAGGGTCCAGGAGATCCTGCAGTCCATGGTGAAGGCTGGCTCCAACACCGTGCAGGTATGCAGGATGCAAGATTTAATATTCAGCATGCAGGATTTCACGTCATGTGCACAATAACCACATGCAGCAGTCCTGGGAAATGAAATTCTTCACAGGTGCCCTCTAGCAATGCTCAAAAACGACTAAAAGTTCAAGATATAGGAATAGAAAATTGTGTGGAAATATATGAAACTACAATAAATCAAAATAAAGCAGAATAATACAGTTCAGATGTCAAAACCTGCAGATCCACATCAAGTCTCAGGTGTAACGTGTTTATTCGACATGAATAACTGTGAATAAAGTCCATCTTTCTTATTTTCCATTTCTGTATTTTCCATCCAGGTGATCTCAGATTTTGACATGACCCTCACTAGATTTGCGCACAATGGCAAAAGGTGCCCGACGTGTCACAGTAAGTTTACCGGAGCTGCTGTTTGAGAGGTTGTTGTACATTTCAGTGTTGTCTCTGCATCATTTGCATGTGTTTTTATTTGCAGATATCCTTGACAACAGCAAACTTATCTCTGAGGACTGCAAAGAAAAGGTACGAATGAGACTTTAGTGGAAAAGGCAGGTTAAGTAAACCTCTACATGGATAAATATACATCTTAAATGTGTAAAAGCTCAGTAATGAACCACATGTGTAACTTCCTTTTCAGTTTCAGTAGTGTTTTTGTTCAAATCTCAGTAGACAACCTATAAATGTAAACAGTATTTCACCTCTAATTTCAAATGGTGAACCAGTTATTTTTTCCAGTCACTCAGATTTAAAACTGAATCATAATCTGTATCTTAAATGTTTGTATAGTCTTTGTTCTGATGAATCTTTTTGTGATGCAGCATTATAAGATGTTAATTAGCAGTGATATCCTGTTGTCAGCTAAAGGAGCTGCTCAACACATACTACCCCATAGAGATCGACTCTTCACGGACAATAGAAGAAAAGCTGCCTCTCATGGTGGAGTGGTGAGTATCTGTCCTAAAAATACAGCACTCTGCACTTTTATTTCTTTATAAAACAACGCTGCACCTTCATCTTTGTAGGTGGACTCGAGCTCATGAACTACTGGTGCAGCAGGAGATTCGGAAAGACCTGCTGGCCATAGTGGTGCGGGAGTCCGACGCCATGCTGAGGTGAGAAAAGAGAAGAAAAAAAAATTTAAAAGTTTAAAATGCTTAAAACGTAACTTAAGAGTGATGTTTTTACAGGGATGGCTACCAGCTCTTCTTCGACCACTTGCACGAGCACAGCATCCCCCTGCTCATCTTCTCCGCCGGCATAGGCGACGTCTTGGAGGAGGTTATTCGCCAGGCCGGGGTCTTCCACTCCAACGTCAAAGTCTTCTCCAACTACATGGACTTTGATGAGTCTGTGAGTAGCCACGCCACAAAAACAGGAGTCGACTCCTGCAGTCCCCAGAGACTGAAATAATGTCTTTGACTCTTTATTTGTCCGTACAGGGGGTGTTGAGGGCTTTCAAGGGAGAGCTGATCCACATCTACAACAAAAGAGAAGGCGCGCTGCTCAACACCGGCCACTTCCAGGAGCTGCGGACGCGGCCCAACGTGCTGCTGATGGGAGACTCTCTGGGAGATCTGACCATGGCTGACGGGGTGCAGGACATGGAGAACATCCTCAAGATCGGCTTCCTCAATGACAAAGTAAATAAAATATCACAGTCCCACTTCATCCCATTTTAAATAGTCATGTTCTCACATTTTTAATCCACTCTTTGTCCCCTCAGGTGGAGGAGAGGAAGCAGTCTTATTTGGACTCATATGACATTGTGCTAGTAAAGGATGAGACCCTGGAAGTCCCCAACGCCATCCTGCTCTACCTCACTGGCAATAAGTGAACTGAAGATCAAGGATTTTTTTTACCACTGGCTATTTGGTATTGAACACCCTGAGTGTATCAGGGTGAAGAGCCCCTCCCCCCACTCAGAAAGTGCCAGTTGAAGGCTCATTTACAACCAGCTAAGAATGTGTCACGTCATCCTTTTTTTGTTTGTTTTTTTGTTTTTTTTTTTAAACGCAGCTCACGCACAACACTTTTATATTCATGTTAACGGTTAAGTGACTTCTGGGCGATACTGTACGCGGTGGAAGCAGGTTTACCTCCAAACAGTGCAGCATGTAAAGTGAGGGTGTTATGAATGCTCTGATTTCATTTTTTTTCAGGTGGGGGTGGAGGGGTGGGGGGTGTTTATGTTGTCTTCATATAGGACTTAATGACAGAGAAGGGAAAGAAAAACAGCCACCATAAATAGCAGCACTCGACATGGCATTTGGTTTAAAACTCATTTCCAGCCTCCTACAATAAAGCTCTTTTCCAGCATTTTAACCTGAAACTAAAACTATTTTAAAGTTTTATTACAGCACCATGTTTCCCACTTTCTGGACATATTATCAAGCATACAGAACAGGTTGTTTTTCTTGTGTAATACCACAGTGCAACCAAGTGGTGACCTACAACAACAACTCCTGATTTTAAGAGTATAAATAAAAGATGATAGATAAATAAATAAGTAAATAAATAAATAAGGCTCTTTATCAGAGGTCAAATGACTTGTAAGACCTCACTGCTACCTCAGAAGTGTTAACGGT
The DNA here is from genome assembly GCA_037176925.1 of Amniataba percoides. Classification (NCBI taxonomy): domain Eukaryota; kingdom Metazoa; phylum Chordata; class Actinopteri; order Centrarchiformes; family Terapontidae; genus Amniataba; species Amniataba percoides. Next base: position 3,253,163 of record JBAJHX010000039.1, on the reverse strand, counting down.
TACAAAGAAAAGCAGCTCTGTTAGTATTTTACATGATTTCACTTATTTTAAATGTACCGATTTGGAAAAGTCAAAAGTGTCACTTTCTACAAACAAAAGTTTCCGAACGTGTGCCACAGTCATTTCTTTTTGTTTTTGTCCAAATTCATTACTTTATAATATGTTAGAACTCATCTCAAATAAAACGTGGATTCATCTGTCTGTAATCGTTTCATCAGGGGTCTTATTATTGTTGTTTTTATTATTCCCTACCAAGAGAAAAATGTCAGCTTTTTCTCAATTTTCTCAATTGTACTCAAACTTGTCGGGCCACTTATCCTAAAATTCATCCACATTCTGCTCATCTAAAAGTTAACAAAATTATTTCAGTGCATCTATGCATTTAAATTACACAAGCCAATTCATTTCAATGGAAATATGTCATTTCCAACCAATTGCAATAACCAAAAATGCTTTGAGATACCAGTTTGAAATTGAGTTTTCACTAAGCTTGCGTATTAAAGCTTACTGTGCTTCGCCTCCAGGTGGCGCCACAAATACAAAAAGTTTATCTAATCAGCGACATGGATTTGTTGACATTCAGCAGTTTGGTTGCATAAAGTGAACTGTCAAAACAGGAAGTGCTCCTTGAAAGAAGGCTGGTTGGGTTTGGTGGTCAGGCCCGTCTCAGCCGCCTCATGTGATCTTTGTTTGGAGACGAGCTTCCTGTCTCCTCCATCACCTCTGGCCTCTGGACATCCTTCACCACAAGTGGCTGCATAAAGCAGAAAAACACAGATCAGAAATGACAGAAAAATACTTTTTAAACAGCACAACAACAAAGACGTAATAAACAAAATGTAACAAAAAATCACTAAAAACAAACTAAAGTTGCACATTTTATTTTCTTTTGTTTTGAAAAACGAACTGATGACGTCACTTGTCTCAGGTGGGGGGGGGGGGGGGGGGGAACAGGTGGAGCGTACACGTGCACGAGGACACGGGCGAGTACGAGCCCGCCCACCGCGCTCGGTCACGTGCACAACGTGCAACGTTTGGAAGTCAGTAAACAGGTGACGTCAGAGGCGCGTCAAGCTAGCCGGAGCGACGTGGAGTAAAACCGGATGCCTGCTGGCGTCATAGGCCTTCAAAGTAAAAGACTGTTTTTCACGCCTTCAATTTTTTAAGGGTAATTATTAATTAATTTGAACATTAAAGTGCAAATAAATGATTATAGATGAATGGTGTTCAGGTGAATATTGTTTAATATTGAATATTGATATGTAAAACTGATGTTTATTTTATGGCTCTAACTTGTTCCTAAAATTTTCTTACTTCATTTGCAGCAAATTTCTTGGATTTTTTTAAATCTCTAATTTAGACAATATGGAGATTTATCTTTTTCATGCTTTTCATGGTCAGCTAAATTTAATAATGAATAGGATGTGTGTCATTTGTAAGCAAATTATAATTGAGTTACATTATTCTTACCAGAAAATGTTTCTTAATTTAGAGTTTAATGGGAAATAAATAACAAATCACTGACTCAGGACATAATGTTAACGCACATCGCACATGACACAAAAACAAAGCTTCATTTACTGTAGGATAATAGATTATAATGGAAAAGTGATGTTAATTTTTTATTGGCAACTGTTTGTTATTTTACTACACAACACTGGCAAAAAAATGTACTGCTTGAATAAAGATGCAATGATTATTAAATCTTAGATATGAGAAATCTACTGGAAAATAAAATTAAATGACAACACGGTCAATGACAACAAGGTTTGTGCATTGACATGGGGCTTTTATTCTGAAATCCCCGAGCGGAAAAGGCGTCATTAATCGTCGCTGGCTTGCTGCTGGTGTCGAGCCTTAGCTGGGGGAGAGAAACCGTGGGAGAAGGCACGGAAACAGAAATGAGCGAAAAGAAGTGAAGTCCAGGATTGACGACCGTCCGGCACGAAGGAGGAAGGACCCCGAACAGGTGAGAGCTCACCTGCCCCCCCCCGCGAGGCCCGCACGTGCGCAGGTCTGCTGCTGCCAGAGCCCGAAAAAAATGGAGGTGAAAATGTGGAGTCCATCATGGAGGTGGGGGTGGGGGGGCGCTGCAGTAAACAAGCAGACAAACAACAACAACAGCTGCAGGGGAGCGATGCAGCTTAAAGGGGGGTCAGAGGGCGGCCTGTGGGGGGGTGATGAGGGTGGGGTGGGGGGGGGGGGTGCTAACAGTAGCTGCAGCAGTTAGCATTGTTAGCTCATGTAGGTGGAGACATGCAGCTTTAACAGGTTGCACACATTGATGATGATAGAGTGACGTCATCTGTTTGTTGCAGCTGATTTTAAATAAATGAATAAATAAAATTGTTTGTTTTCTCGCAGGTATCACCAGCAACTTGGCAACATCTCTTCTCTCCCCTGGCTCATCCAATGTGCAAGGACACCCGCTCAGCTCAGCATATCTGAAAACCACCCAGTGCCTCTTTAAGTGATCGATAAGTCGTCATCATCATCATCATCACCCAATCAAGTCCTCTTTCTTTTTTGCATCTTCACCAGAGCAAAAAGTTCACCAGCAAAGCGAAGAAGTGATTTTTTTTCTTCTTCCAGCTACCAAAGTTATCTTTCATTACATCATCCCCCCTCTGAACTCTTCCTGATCATCAGCACCGCCATGGCCTCCATCACTCAGTCGAGCGAGCGCGAGATCCCAGACAACCACAAAGAGAGCTGGCTGGCGCTGCTCTCCGCCGCCGAGGCGTACTGCCAGAAGTCCGGCTGCGACCTGGCCATCCTCACGGCCTGCAAGAAGTTCCGGTCGACGGGCGGGGACGCGGACGGGAGGAGGAAACAGCGGGAGAGCGGCAGTGCCTTCGCCAAGGAGTGTGACTTCTCCTACAGCGTGTGGGGTCAGGGCTTCCTGGCCGAGTCCGCGCGCCGCTACGTGGACGACATCGGCGTGCTGCACTCCACCAGCATGCTGACGGCTCAGAAACACACGCGTCAGACGGGAGGGGAGGGGGGGGCCAAGCTGATGGTGGACCTGACCTCTGACCCCGGGCACAGGGGGGTGAGTGGCCTGCGGGTGCTCGGATTCAAAGTGTTTCAGAATAAAGGAGGATCTTTATTTATTTTTTTCCCTTTACTTCGCAGAGCTTCACAGGAGACGTGGGAGGAGTCAGCCCCAACAACAGGCTGTATTCTCAAAGCTACCCGTCGATCTACAGCTCAGGGGCCGTGACCGGGCAGGGCGGGGGGCCGAACGGGAACGGAGAGAGGGAACGGGAGAAGGGTGTGACGGAGGCCGAGCGGGAGAGGCAGAGGTCCGGGATCGTGGACTTGGAGGAAGAGTGCGAGGACGAGGAAGAGGAGGAGGACATGGATGAGAGGCGGCCCTATGGGAACGAAAGTGCTGGTGAGGAGCGAAGCAGTTTTTTTTTTAAATGCTTTAACGTGTGTGTGTGTGTGATTTTAATGTGGTTTTCTCTCAGGCGTCTTCTCCATGGACGAGGACTCTCTCTCCAGGGACTGCGAGCCGTTCTTCGAGTCGGACGGCGAGGAGGAGAGCACCGATGGTGAGAGTTCGGCTCGCTGACGGAATAGAAGTCGCGTTAAAGTGCATCGTCCACATGTTTCCTTCCTCTCTTGTCTCGCAGGTTCTTTGAGCGAGGACGCTCCGCCGCCGTCGCGCAGCATGGCGGTGGGTCAGGCCGCCTACTCGTCCCGTCACGCCCAGCACCCCATGGCTCTGGCCCGCTCGCTGCCTGTGTCTGTGCCTGTGTGGGGCTGCAGGGGAAGCAGGTCCGCTCAAGGAGACAGCAGCAGCGGAGAGCGGGTGAGAGCGCAGCGCGAGTTTACGGGGGGGGGGTGGAAGGAAAATGTCACAAAGAGAGATTAGAGGGTTAATCAGGTGTCTTTGGGCTTACATGAAACCTGCGTGCATCGCCATGGTAACCGCAACTTAACGTCAGGTTAAAATCTGTTAACAGCTCAGCTATTGAGCAGTCAGATTGCTGGAGTCATCGTTCCTACAGCGACCTGACGGGAGAAAAACAGAGTTTACAGCACAGCGACAGCAACAAAGATCAAAGAGCAGCGCTGCTGTTGTTCCGCCTTTAGCGTGATGTGATATCAGAGAACAAATCATTTACTGCACTAACAACAACACAATGTCCCTGAATACGGGAGGGGACTTTCACAGTGTTATATCTCTATAGACGCAATGAGATGACAATAAGACATAAAGCCCGAAAACTTAAAAAATTATGAACATAATATTATTATTTGAACTTTTTTAGCTCTTTAACTTTACCTTGAAGTTTATTAATCATGAAACAAAAATAACACCATCAGTGGATTATCCATTGAGGTTTAGCTGTTTATTTTCCTCACTTAGATTAAAAGTGTTAAATGTTCAGCGTTTATGTCACAGAGTGTGTCACACACATCACAGATCTTTTATCTTGGTATCAAAATTAGTTTCCTGCTCATGAATCTCCTCCATTTTCCTGTGAACAAACTGCAGCTTTATGACACAGAGACTGTTCGGTTAGTTAGTTATTCAGTAATTTAACAAGATTCATGTAGACTTCTTATAATTACAGAAACTTTGTGCTGTTTCTTTGACAATAATCATGACAAACAAATAAGAAAGAAACACAAAATATGAAATTTAGATGAGATTTATTAATCGAGAATAGGTGATAGGAGTTTTATTTAAAAAAGTCTTGTGAATGTTTTGATATCAAGATACCATCTTTCATTATCATCATCAAGTCTTTCACATTAGTGGAAATCTTCAGGTGTTTCCCCCCTTTCATGATAAGAGCAGCCAAATGTCATCTCATCAAATATTCTCTTTAATTTAAGAATTAACACACACGACATTCAAGGCTTTTCCATCTGCCTGATTTGAATTTAAAAGGTTCTGAAAGTAAAAAAAAAGAAAAAAGGAAAGAATTGATCATTAAACAAGCTGTTGTTTTGGTGTTTTGGTGTCAGTTGATCCAGACATATTTCATGCTGTCTTACAACCAAGACAAAGAAACTATTCAGTCCTCAGTTTTCTGATGCAGCAGCTAATGGCCGCGGCGGCTCCTTCGGTTCATGTGACCATAAAAGTAGTGCGTGTTTGTGTGAGGTCTATTTTTTTTTTCTTAGATTTTATTAAAACAAATAACTGGCTCTGACCCTTTACAGTGACAAAAACAAGTTCATTCAAAAGCCGCACCGACATAGCGCCCCCTTGTGTTTGTATTTCAGGTGGGCTGTGCCGACCTGGAGCACATCGCTGCCAGCATGAAGGCCCTGCTGGCTCCCGGAGCCACCGATGGGACGGAAATGTTCGGCGCTCTGCCTCGGCCCCGCCTCAACACGGGGGACTTCTCCCTCAAACACTGAGGAAGGGACGAGGGGGGGGGGGGGGAGTAGAGAGAAAAAGAAAGGGATAGACAGAGAGAGAAAGTCAGAGAGGTGAAGACGTGTGCGAGGGGAGGGGGAACCTGGCGGACGCGACGCTCAGTACGTGAAAACGGCGTTTTAAAAAAAAAAAAAAAGCTAGTACCTCCGTTTATTTCTCACTAACCAAAATTAACGGCACATGCTTTGAGGAGAAACTGACAATAAGAAATGTTGTTTTGAACACTAATAACTTGTTCAACACTACACCCTCCCTCCTCGTCACTACACGGCCCGCGACACTACGTTAGGATTTGACCTTTAAGATGTGACCCGCTGCACCGAGGACACTAAATCGAGACGTTTCTGGCTCATTTTTTAACTCTGTGTGCTGAGGATTTTGGGAAGTTTGCCTTTTGGTTGAATTACCTGCAATAAGATGAGAAGTTCGGAAACGACCACCTGTACCCGCTTTGATTGTCGGCTCCGGTGCCACACAGACGCCGTTTAGATCAAAATTAGCGTTATAACACCTCTAAAACTAAACCCCACGTTATCTTCTTCTTCTGAAATATTGAATTAGCTTAAAGAAAATAGTTTGACTTTTCTTTCCAAACTTGAAAAGTCCAATCCTGTCCAATTCAGCATCAAAAGGGAAAAAAAGGGGAATGTCTTGTCCGGCTCCGTCCAAAGTAAAAAAAAAAAAGCAGCTATCAACATCTCCAAAGCTCCCTGATCAACACTTGATGTCATTTTTCTTTCAATCGAGGCACAAACAGGAATGAAAAATAAGTTGAGGGTTGTTGAGTCGCATCCTGCAGCTAATTCTTGACAAACAGGAAGAAAAAAAGAAAACTGGCCTCGTAGAAACATAAATTATACCCTAAAATACCCCAAACTAACTGTTTTTGCCACAAGTGGATAACAAAATAGAAACTGTGTAGCTCCTGTTTAAATCAAGTCAATGTGTTACTGTTGGATTTGATTTGGATGGTGGTTTGGCAGCCATTTGTCCAACAGTTTGTGAAGTCAGAAATTAAGACCAGGAGGTTGACATGAATTCATTTTCTGATCTAAATAACATGTCTGGTCATGTCTGGTGACCTCATCAGCTGAAAACAAGACTGCAGGAAGTGATGCTGCTCTTTAGTAATATTTGCCAGGAAATACTTCTAACTTCCCCTTTTTCACATTTTTAACATTTCTTTGTGTGAACAGATGAAAGAAAATGAAGCACAGTGTGTTTATCAGTGAGCCTTAAAAGTGTTGGTAGGTGTGTTTTTAGACTTTGAAGAGAGCCTGGCTAGCAGTTTCCCCCCGCTTCCAGTCTTTATGCTAAGCTAAGCTAACCTTCAGAGTACGATAAAGTTTTAGAGATCTCTGAGCCACGTGGGTCTTTTCTCTGCACGCTCCTGTTGTCCAGCGGGTAAATTAACCAAAAGCCAAGTTTTTTGTGGGGGGGGGGGGGGGGGGGGGGGGGGGGGGGGGGGGGGGGGGGGGGGGGGGGGGGGGGGGGGGGGG
>JBAJHX010000039.1:3233143-3246163 GCA_037176925.1 Amniataba percoides | reverse complement strand
GGTTTTTTTTCTGAAGCCCCTTGTTGTCTGGGGGGGAAAGGAAAAAAAAACCAAGTTTTTTTTTCCCCCCCCCCCCCCCCCCCACCCCCCCCCCCCCCCCCCCCCCCCCCCCCCAAAAAAAAAACAAAACCCAAATCTATTCTTTATCGGGATAGAAACCAGAGAAATGGTTGACTTAACATGAAGCTTGTGGCTTTTCAAACAAGGTGAGCGGAGGACACCAGCACCTCCTCATAACATGCCTATTTGTACTTTTACTTTTTGCCAATGAATGACTGACTGATAGAATGATTGTAAATCAATACTGAGTTATAGGGGATGCTGTTTTTCTTTCTTTTTTTTTTTTTTTTGTTTTGTTTGGCTCCAGCTATCAGGTATTGTTGAAGTGGCTGAATGAATGAGAAACTGAAACTGTGTGTGTGCGTTTGTGTGTGTTAAACAGAGAGAGAGGCGGGGTGATTTGAAAGGAACAAATGTCCTTCTCTGACATTTCAAAAACAAATAAATGTTCTGTTCAGTACTTTTATGTTTCAAATAAAGGAGCAACACCAAGAAGAAAAGGTGTGGATGTAATATTATTAAAGACCTCTAGAGGGCGTTATAACTCCGCTGTATAAGAGGAAAAATGAGTTTTTCTTTTCTACCCTGATGTGCAATATTAGAAAAAATAATGCAGTTTTTACACATTAGTTTATTTACTGACTACATTTCAGCACATAAAAAAGATATATAAGTTAAGCAAGCACTGATACATACAAAGATCTGCGTGTTCCTAAAACACACAAGACCTTCCCTCTAAGTTAAATAATACATAAATAGATACACAACAGTACATAAAGTCATTTGGATATAATTAGTGGTTAAGCTCTCGTCATGCACCAGAGAAAGCAAACTCCATCTACAAAGATGTCACAATGTGCTTTACCGACACTTGTTCCCCAAACACCTCCCTCTTGTCGCCATCTTAAATTTAAACCCCCTCTTCTGCGTTATAAACTCTCCACTGTGTCACTGATCCTTTTTCCGAAGAAGGCAGTGTGAATTTGTGCCGACCCAGAAGCCGGGGAAAACCTTCTCCTGGATGTTGAACTTGAACTTGTGGATGAGGCGCACCTCCTTCTCGGCCTCCCCCTCCACCAGGAGGAACTTGAGGATGCCGGCGGGCTGGTCGACGTAGATGCCAATGGTGGGGCTCAGGGGCAGCTGCACGTCCACGTTCTCGCTGTTGTTCCACACTTGGTAGCAGGAACCCGACCAGCCGGCGCCCCAGGAGGTGCTGTTCTCCCCGATGCCGCAGGCGCCGTCCTGGGCCCTCCGGGGCGCGCTCTCGCCCACCACCCCGATCACCACCCAGCCCTCGTAGTCCACCTCCCAGTACCCGCGACGGCCCTGCAGGTTCTCCTTACACAGCACCTAAAGGGGGCAGGAAGTGAGGGGCAGTTATTTTGACTATTCATTTTTTCAATCAAATTTTATAAAATGTCAAAGATTTTTTTGCTGCAGCATCTTCAAAATGTTATCATGACGTGCACAATTACAAGGAGTAGTCATTAGTCGTTTGTCTCCCTTAAACAATGCTTTAAAATATACATAAGGAAGACCACATGTGCAAAAAATGTCATAGAAGTAAAAATACATAATAAAACAAAATATGCAAATATAGGTAATTTACAATATAATATGGAAGATAATATTGGATTTGTTGTTTTTCCTTGTCATTTATGTTAATAAAGTAAATATAGTTGGTTTTTAGACTTTGAGGGAGAAAACTTTTTTCAGATATTTCATGGAATAATCATCTAATTGATAAAATAATCTGTAGATAAATTGATAATGTAAATTATTATTAGATGCAGTTGTGCACGTGTTTACTGCTTCACATGCACTTCAGCAATGCCAAGCGACTGCATTGCAAATTCAATGAAGTTTACTGAAGAGTAAATTTATTCTTAAATAGCTGCGTTCAACAACTGAAAGTATTCATAAAGGGAGAAGCGGTGAAAATGTACTCAAGTACTGTAAATATGTACAATTTTTAGACACGTTAAACCAAAATAGGTTCATTTTGATTTAACAATAATAAGCGACCTACCTGTGGTGAGTGCTCGTATCTCTCGGGCCTGTTGGGGTACGGGCAGACTGCATCTGACGTACGGGCCACTTTGGCCCCCCCCTCTGAAATCCACAACAGCTTCTGTGCAGTTTTATCATCCATAGAGAGAGGGATCCAATCTGAGAGAAAAATAATAGAGAATATGATGCTGTGGCAGTCAGATGTACTGTAATAGTAAAATAATGTAAATGTTTTTGAATATTTAAAGTTGAATATATCAAAACAAGAAAATCTGAATATAAAATATGTTTTTGTGAACCATAAATATCTAGTTTTTAAGTTATATTCTTTTATTCTGTCTCATTTTTATTCTAAAAATAAAAGTACTCACTTCCTGTTCAATAGAAATGTAAAATAGAAATTTGCAATATATTGTCTTTTGTTTACTTTTAAAGACATTTAAAATGTTTTAAACTGGTTAGGTTAGGGCCACAGAGAAAGAAAGAAAGGCTTACATTTCATGAAGTCGGCCCTGGTGACAGGTTCAGGGACATTCGGCTCGTATGGTGGCAGCTTTTCTGAGGTGGCAGATGGAAGAAAATGAGAATTAGAGATTAATAATCAGTTTATCTGTTTAATTTCATGACTGATTTTCAGTATTGCTCTTTACCTTCTGCTGCACTGCTGTTTTTCCTTCCTGGAAAACAAACAAAGATGGACGTCACTTCACTGTAATCTCCCACAGTTTGTGTAAAAGACAAACAGATACTTAATCTAACGCTTGTTTTATGGCCTGTCCTCGGGTTCCTCTCACGCCAGCTTGTATAAATGTAAATGCACAACACTATTCAGGGCGGCATGATAAACTCCAACCTGCCGCCTTCTCATCTTTCTCTGTAGCCTTCCCCTTCATCAGAGCTTCTGTCAGGCCGCCGTTCATCCGCAGTAAATCATCTGTTGCTCTCAGCACAATAGATCACAGAGGAGTATTCGTGCTATGTCGGCTCAGCACTGATTCATGAAGTTTCCCGCGCCGGCCGAGCTTCAGGTTTCAACGTCAGGAATCTGGAGGCCGCGGCATACATTTGTTATCATTGCCTCTGACAGCAGGGGTCCCCCGTTCTGGGAATACGTTTTCTGTATGATGCTGTTACTTCACACCGCCAAGGGGCATGTTTGTAATGTCTTGACTGCAGCCTCGCGCTCGTTTGTTCCCCCTCCAGTCCGCTGCTGCGTCTTCTTGACATTCAGGGAAAAGCTGCGATCCAATCCTGGCCCCCGTGTGGTCGAGTCGTCAGTGCTCGAGTTACCGTTTCTCTAATGTCGCACGGACAAGTAGCGCCTCATCATTCTTCCTTGCGTATCAGAGCCTTACATCATCACATTTGTTGATTTGTGTGTCCTTTTGCTATCTCCAAAATTAGACAGAACGACCCCAGTTTGCCCGATACCATATAAGGCTGACCTTTACTTAATTTGTGTCTTCTTACTAATAATCACCAATACATTTCCATTTAAATAATAAAGATAGCATTTAGTTTGAGAACCAGCTTGTCCCAACACTTTATATTGATCCAGTGCTTTTTGTTTGCTTTTCTGTTCACTTAAGTTAAGTTGCATATATTGCTTTTCAAATGGTTTAGGTCAAAGGTTCGAGGTTGTTTTGCCACAAAAAGCTGATTTGGTATGTGTAGTTTGGTACGAATGAACATAGATGGTCTTTAAAGGTTTAGATGTTTACAGGTGTTAATGTTGGCCTTTATGTGGTGTTACTGGGTTGTGAGTGTCAGCGTAAATGTGTTAAACGACCCCGGCCAACTCCTTTTTCTAAAAATGAGCCTGTTAGTTTGTGATCTCAGCAGCTGGTTGACACCTCTGCTCGGGAGAGTCCGCTCTTTTCGGGCGAGATGGTTCGACCCCGGCACGTGCCGAAGCTCAAGGTAACCTCTGCAGCCGGGGTGACCCGCCGCCCAGGAGGGACGCCAGCAGCAGAGAGACAAGGAGGACGAATTGAGGGAGGGGTTGGTTTAACATCTGCAGTCACCGGATGTGACTGAGGCGGTGGCGTTGCTTTTTCTGAGTCATGTCGCCCTGCGGGTCTTTTAAGCACTGCTAATGGGATGAGAGGGGTTGTGGGGGAACTTTAAAACTGTTGATCCACAGTTCCTCCTTTAAAGCCTGTGCTGTAATTTGAAATCTAAATATATACAGTTTTGTTGTTATGCAGGAGGCTATTATGTCGACGACAATTACCTGACTGATGCTGCTAAGACCAGAAAATTCGATAATTGACCGGGCATGCAGACATATTAATTGGACCCTACTGAGGCTCAGGCTCCAATTACACAGCAGATTTGTGTCTGGATTTTGTCCACATGTCCTTTTCACTTGAGCAGCACTTCAAAAGAAAGTCTGTGAGCGTTGTTTGGAGGTGGCGGTGTTCGGCAGATGGACACGAGGAGAGCGAAGGTCATGCAGTTCTTCATTGGAAATTAGTGGGGCAGAAAGACGCCGCTGACAGACTGCGCCGTCTGTCTCTCTTTCCACAATCTTGTCCATAAAGGCGACGCAGCAGGTGAGACGGGGTCAGGGTGAAAGAAAAGCTCAGTGGAATCGTGCTGCGTTCATGAAGGCTTTAAGGGGAATCACTGTGGACGCACTGAACTGTAAATAAATTCATCTTCAGATCTACATGATGTTTATGACCTCTCTCTGAGGACACGCAAGTGGACACATGGGTGACCTTGGATTGAAATATCATGGCATTAAGCGAGTAGGAGGGGTGGGTGAGGGGGTTGATCAGGAGATACGCCAGCTCCCCGGCTGCTCGCTGCAGGTTAACCCCCCGCGGATGCCTGCCCATGCTCAGTGGGATCAACGGGAAAGCCATGCAGAGATAAACAGATACTCAGAAAGATTGATGACTTGACATGGTGCCGATAGAGACACCAAGAAGACAGAGCTGGAGGTGAGAGGGAGGTGTGAGATGTTCAAAAATTTAAGTGCAGTGGGATCATAAAAAGGACACGTCATGAATCAAGTCAGGAATAATGAATGAGAGTCTGGACGGAGATGTTGGAGCTGCGGCCAAAAACTGTCGAGCGAGTGAGTCGGATTAGTGCACAACTTTAAAAGGATGAAAGATCTTTTGGGAGACAGATTTTTGTATGGACTCCTGCCAGCGACAACATACAAAACACGAGGTTCGTCCTCCGAGCACATGTTAAAAGGAGTGAACAGCAAACTCGACGGCCAGAAAGGTCAACGCCGGATCTCCCAATCCCTCATGAGAGCTGTTTGTTTTGGAGGTGAGGTGGGCTTGCCCCCCCCCGCCCACAGATGCCCCTCTCAGTGGGACAGAGCCATATTATCTGTGCAGATCAGGTTCAAAACATCCCACTGAGGCAGCAAGATCAGAAGATAGTGAGATGAGCAGAGGCGGCTCATCCCTTCGGTTCCTGTCAAGAATCCCTGGCTGGAGCCTGCAGACGAGCATCGCACATGTGAGGAGATAAAACACGTGAAGGATGAAGGAGATCTGTTAAATGTGAATCCTCTTGCACATTAAATACACTATTCAATTACATTTGGTGTATTTTATAGAAACCAACATCAGTTAATCACATTACTCTGGCGACAAAGTCGAAGTTTGAGACTACTAATTGCTTGTTTTGGGAGTTAAAGTGCAGAGGCCGAGCTGCAGCATGTTGCATTATGGCAAAAATCAAGCAGCCATTTATAAAAACAAGATTGGCCTTTACATTTTTGGACTTGAATTACTGTGCAGCAATTCACACTTCATTACTGCGGCTGCCAGAGGAGGGATTAGTAACATCTGAAAAGGCCAGTGGGATGTCTGAGTGATGGACGCTATTGTGGAAAGGGAAACACTCATTGAGGATTAGAAATATCCAAGTGGAGGCAGGAGGGGAGGGAAGAGGAGGGGAGGGGGAGAGGGGGGGGTGGGGGGGTGCAATAGATCTTCACATGAAGAAACCACCTGTACGGTGACAGAAACAGGGTGAAGCAACGCGAGCCTGCTGAGACAAGTGCGTCATGTTGTGTAGGGAGAAAAACGAGAAAGACAGACGGAAATATGAGCTCTGAAATCGCAGATGAGGCTCTGACAGTGGAGGGAATTTGCTAAGCGCCGGCACAAGCGCAGGCGAAACTATAACCGCCCGGTGAGAAGCTCTCATATGCACTTTGTTGATATGATTAATGGCTCGGAGAGAAAACTGGCAGAATCCGAGGTGTGGAAGGATGTTTGGCTCTCGCGCTGACTTACAGGGATGGTCAGCATGAAGTAACTTATCAACCTCAAATAAACAAGCATGAACGGCATAATAAATTTGTAATAAAATGCGGCGACAAGCAATTTATAAAGGTTTATCTGCTGAAGCGGTGACACATTCGAATCGAAAAGACGCTGCCGAATTAAAGATAATTGATGGGATCTTAAATTGAAATGTGTACATTTGCAAATTGTGTTGCACCAAGAACTTAATAAATGATTAATTCAATCAAGATTAGAGTAAGATAGGAGTTATCATTTAATTTCAAAATTTAGAGCAGGAGAAGGAGGGCAAAAAGAAGTTATGAGAGACCATTAATATTGGAAACTGAAGTTTTGAGGCCACATGGTATAGAGCAATCAAGAGCAAATATTAATAACTTCACTCAGACTTAGTTGCCAAATTTGAATATTTTTAAGTACAAAAAACACTTCAATTTTATCTTTAAATGCTCCAAAAAACAGATTTTTACTTTTATATTAGCAAAAAAATGTAAGTACCACCCACTCAAACTGTAATTTATCATTATTATTCAATGACAAACGGCTGTTTTATTGTCCCGGCTCTCAGTTTAAAGGTCATATCAGAGATCCAGGTGAGGGTGGTTGGTTTCTTACCTGCTTTCTTGGGCACAGGCATGATTGTCTTGTTGCTCGGAGCTGTTTGGCATCAAACGGGGGAAGTTCTTGTGGTAATGCCTGGGTGTTTCTGGAGGGTCTCTCTTATTGACTTCCAAAGGTGGGGGGGGGGTGGCTGTTTTGCATAAGTTTTGGTTGGACGTAACGGTGACCTGAAGGGCTGGTCCTGTCACATGAAACTTGTGATCCTTTCTGGGGATCCGATAGATGGAGACAAGCAAATACTCAACATATCCCAAGTATGCATCGCTCATTTACATACACATGGACTGAGCATGTGCACGATGTCCCCACATATGGCATGAACAAAAAGTTTTCTTTATGATAAATGGAAAGATCTTTCAGCAGCCGTTCAGGGGGGCGTGTTTCTAGAGATTTCAATGCCTGAGCTCACGTGGCGGGCAAATGTTCTCGCGCTTTGCTTTGTCAAATCAGCAAGATGATGACCTTTGACCTCCGAAGGTACAGCCACTGACTTTAAAAGTGAAACTTACACTACCCTGACACAAGCTACAGGTGTTTGTTTCTGCATAGATGGGAGGTTGTGGGAGCGGGGGAGGCGCCGGTCAGTATCTAAGATGGCAGCCAGCTACTCACTGGAGAGCTGTCGTCAATCCCAGATCCCATCAATCAGCAGCTGCTGTAAGTGCACACTGGCAAAGAACTTGGGGCAAAGTGTACTGAACTGCTGATGTGGTCAGAGATTGAAAATAACAGCTTGTAACTAGTCTGTGCACGCAGATGTTACTGAAATTGCTCTTCACACATCTCAAGTAACGACTTTTGATTGAGCACGCGTTGTCATTCGTAAATCCTGATCTGGCTGGACGGATATTTCAGTGGTTTTATTTGTTTTTTATCTGAACAGATGTAAATTTAGACCTTTAAATGTTTTTTTTTTGCATATCCTAACAATCGTACATTTCTTTCCCATTTCAGTTTCCCAATCATGAAAAGTTGGTGTTTCAGGTGCCTCTCAGTTCCTGTTCTTTCATTAAAACTGTCGGAGTCTATTTCTCTGTGCACTGAAGGTGCATTAATAGAGCTGCCCTCTAAAAAAACAGGACAGAAAACTAAATGTGAACTGACAACATCTATGAAATAGCTGCAAATATTTATGCTGATGTTTTGGATGTTGTTACATAAACACAGTTCACATGTAAGTTTCCAACAACTCACAGAGTCCTTTAAGCCAAGTCTATTTAACTTTTTAAAAGTTTAAAACTGCATAAGTCTTATCCTCAAATCCCTCAACATTGTATGAGTTGCCACAAATTTTGTTCCCATTGATCTTCCTCAAACGATACACACAAACCGTTTCTCCCATTTCATTGCTTTTGTTCTGGACGATAACATTTTGTTGGTTGTGCAGCCTGGAGATGTGACCCAAAAACTCATCTTTAAAGCAGTGAATATCTCCAGAACTGAGAACTAGATAAACCAAGTATATCATATACAAATCTTCAAATTAGAGGATCCCCATGTTAAATCATTGCTTTCACAAAAAGGAAGCTAATGAAAGCCTCTATTCAACCAGAATATTTATTATTTTTTAGTTAAAAACAATAACATAACAACATAACATCACATAACATCACATCATGGGATCAAATTAAACTTAAATAGGGTGAGAGGGCTGAAACATATACAAAACTATCATCTGCATATAAAATGAGTTTATTTTATTGCGTTTATTATATTTCGTGACTTTGGGGATTCTGTAACTTTCAACACAGTCAAACAGTAAAGTGTTTTTTACACTTTAAGTTGCTCCTTCCATGCATGTCTTTATAAACATCTGTGTCTGCAACCATATCATCAAATACAATGCAATTAATCGAACAGCAAATGTGTGAATTTGCATCAATGTTAAACTGCAAACATGAGATTGATAAAACACAACACAATTCTTTGGTTTTGTTGTTACTGATGTATTTAAGTAACAGTAAAAGTAGTAACATCATAAATAACATAAAATACTCAGTTACAAGTTGACATCCTGCAATATTAATATTATATGTATCCTGCAGCATAGTTTCATTTCAGATGAATATGTAGTATAGAAAGTATAAAATTACTCACTCACTAAGTAAAAGGACTCATGAATCAGAATGATTCTTTTCTCAGACATTGTTAAGTAAATTATAGTACTGCATCATCAGCAGAACAGTAAATGTATTATGCAAAATCTTAATTTGCAAACATTTTCACCTTTTCTGAGATGCAGTGGAGCAGAAATACAGAGCAAATTATCCTTAAATACATTTACTGAGTATATGTACTTTCCTGCACACATGATGGCATCACAACTGAAAGAACAAAAATGTTCCACCAGATCAACAGCAATAAAGATTCAAAGATCATCTGCATACAGAAACAAAGCGCTTTTTTCCTGCAGGCAGTACATCAGTCTCTTCACCTCCGGATCTGGAGGCTCGCTTTGGCTAACACGTCTTAATTGATAAAACTTAATAGGGGACAACTCCCTGTCATGAGAGAGTGTCATGCTGCTTTTAGAAGAAGAATTTTAATGAAGCGTAACGACCTGCTTAGCGCCTGCTCCTATAATACCAGATATGCTCCGTGTGAGGCCTGAAAACAAATTTCAACACCTGCTGCTTACTGCTGTCAGTGAGAGGGCTTAAATAGTATTGTACCGTGACCTTTAGGGGCGCTATGCACAACATCATATAGTCAGCCATCACTATGTAATATCCCAGTGTACATTACCTCCCGGCGCGGCCGTTTCACATCCTATCGTGTTACTTCATTACATGTTAACATGATGGTGCGAAGGTGAAATGTATAGCGTAATCGGTCGCGAGGATACAATAAGTGTAAGACTGTAATCTGTGATGGCCCGCTGGGATGCTTTTTAGGGACTGTCAAGACTTCTCCTTGTGGTTTTCTTGGCTTTCCTCTGATTGACAAGGCAGGTGCTTCCTCCTTCTCACTTCCCTCCGAGTGATTTGGTTCATGTGGATTCAGCTTTCGGTGCGCGAACTGTTTGTTCCTGAAGCGACTGTTGTTTATCGCTCAGTGTGAATCATTCCCAGATTTTTGCTTCAGTAAAAGCACCATTAAAAGATATAAAAATACTGTATCATGAGTAAAAGTCATGCAAATAGGAAATCTTAATTAACTAAAAGTGTAAAAGTGTTATCAGCTAAATGTACAGAAAGTATCAAAAGTAAAAGTCCTCACTTTCCTTGACTGATATTAAAATATTATTATACATCACATAATAAATTGTTAGCATGCATTAATAAGCAGCATCTTATGGTTGCAGCTTTTGAGGAGCGAGTTGCAAAGACTTATAGTTAGTTTAATCCAGTGGTTCTCAACCTTGAGGTCAAGCCCCTTGAAAGGGTCACAAGATCAATCCAAGGGGTCGTGAGATCATTAATGTTAGGGAAAACAAAGTTCTGCTGCAAAAATGAACATTTCATCTTTCATTTTTTATTGTATACTTGCTGTTTTTGTGAATTATATTTGATAATCCGACCTTATTGGGCCTCAAACTGCTGTTTAAATGAAACCGTGTGAGAAGTTTAGATGACTCTTATAAGGCATCACTTACCAAAGATGTTGGCAACCACTGAATATTTAACAGTTTGTTGTAGTTTAAAATCTTATCATACACGTTTTTATGCTATAATGGTTTATGTTTTAATATGAAAGATAATTACTGAAAATAGCTATGAATAGTATGTAGTGGAGTGAAAAGGGCTCTGAAGTGTAGAAGAGTAGAGATGTAAGGCAAAAAATGAAGATGCTATAGTAGAATAAAATACAAATATCTCCACCTCAAGTACTTTAGAGTAAATGTACTTAGTTATTTTCCACCCTTGGTCATTCTTCACTAATGAAAACACAGCAGCTTTTGAACTCTTTGAACACACGGAGGAGATGAGGCACATTTCCAGTTTAGGTTTTATTAAGAGAGCACAGCTGATCATCTTTAATAAAGTACACATGGATAAAGCGTCCAGATTTACAGCGTGGCAATGTCAGGCCAAAATCAACAGGCCCCCCCCACAGTTTTAGTGCAACATAAACCTTGTAACTGCTCCTAAATCACGGGATGTAATAAGAAGGGGGGTGCGGGGGGGTGTCCTGCCTGGCACATGGTGTCATGCTGACATCGGTGGTCTCAAAGCGACAGAAGAGCCTTGAGATTTATGAGGAACTGCTGCTGGGTGAGCGGCAGTCCATTTCATGTGTGTAATCTGCCCTCTTCTGCTCACCCCCCTACGCTGTCTGCCATCATGTTTTCTTCTCCAATATTTCTTTGCATTACATCATTTATCTCTTCTCCTCTAAAACCACGTGAGCGCCGGAATATCTCGTTAATAAGCTGCTACATGGTACATGGCTACAGGTTTATGTGGCATAAGATCAATAAATCACTCTAAATTATTCACTCAACATTTGAGATGATTTACAGCCTCTCCTGTGTTTTACTTCGTATATCACCTGGAAGGACGTGGCTGGACATTTTTTGCATTTCTTTATGACACAAGAGGAGAAGAGCTGTAAATAGTTATTAGTGTACCTACAAATGGCATGTGTCAATATTAATGATGCTTGTATGAACACGTCTATCAGTTACTTTAACCCTGATTTTATTTAATTAAAGTGGTTCCACAGTGATTTAAAACTTCAGTTAATGATATTTTGAACATTAACAAGGCATTAAAATGTGTCCTGGTAACGTTAAAGGTTATTTCAGTGGTACTGAATCCCCTGAGAATCAACATCCTGTCTTCAGTTGATGCCAAAACTGACTGAATATTGGACATAAAGAGGAGAAAAAAACGTAATAGAACATTTATCAGGTGACTGAATGTACAACTACAAAGATCAAATTTCAGACAGAATCAGCTTGACTGACCAAGTTTGGCATGCATATAAAGACAAACCACCTGTGAACAAGGAGAAAAGAAAAAAAAAAGGTGAAGGACAGAAAACAGTATTATGTACACAAATATGTGTAAAAACTTTATATATAATTATTATAAAATAGCACCAATGAACAACAACATAAAACAAAAACTACATGAAGGTCAAGTTGTTTGAGTAGTAAATGATGAAAACAGTGCAAAAAAAGAAAGAAAATAAACACTAAACGGATGTACAGTATGTGCATGTATACATATTTATTTACAGTCAAATAAAATTAATTGTATATACATCGTGCAGGATTTACAGTGACAGTGCATGATGATATATACATATCAAAAAATGGTGCATTTATACTTTAGATGATAATCTATAATGGATTAAGTTTAGATTAGATAAAGGTTTCTACAGTGGGGACAAACTCCTCTGGTGTCCAGTTTTTAAAGAGCTCTGCAGCACCAACCGGAGGGGAGAAGTTGGAACAGATTGAGAAATGAATGTTACTTTAAAAAATCATTTAAAATGATGAAAACAGCAACAATATTCATTAAATGCTTGGTGTTAACCTCTAACATGTCTCCAAACTGTTATGTAACATGCAGTTACTGGCACAAACAGCTTTTAAATCCTACAGCATGTAATTTTTTAGTCATTATAATACTATAATTTGCTTTTAAGATCCATTTTTGTTTAATTTTCTTTAAACTTTTCAGGTGCATGTTTATATTAGTTTGTATCTGTTAATTACTTACTGAAAACAACATACATGTATGTGCCACTTCAATGAAACACATGATTCAGTTCCTAAAGATCACGACTGCCACATGTCTCAGTGTCAGTTCTCCCCCTCCCCCGCCGCCTCCTCGGCTTCTCGGTACATGGACATACATCACAGTTCATGCTGATGGACACCCCCCATGATTCATTAGTGAAAAATCCCACACACATAGCTGAGATTGTGTTTTTCAAAGCGGGATAAGGGGCTGGACTGTTTGGTCGGAAACATTTCGAAACGGGCTCAATGACGACTCATCGTGTTACTAAAACACACGGCCCGCCTGACCTCTGCCCTCACCTGACAGACGCAGATCTCTTTCCAAATGCATGACTTTTTTTGTCATCCAGCTCGCTT
>JBAJHX010000039.1:3188480-3225492 GCA_037176925.1 Amniataba percoides | reverse complement strand
CTACACTTTTCACCTTCAGTTTGGTTCTGTCCTCCTCTGTCAGCTGGTTCTGAGTCAGCGAGACGCTCGGCTCCCTTCCAGCTTTCAACACCAGGGCTCCTCTTGCGCGAAACTTTGCCACATCATCTGAAACAAGAAATACAGACAGCATGAACAGAGCGCATGGATGAATGAATGATTGGAAAGAAAATCTGCCAGTCTTGGACTCCTCTCTCTCTTTCTCTCCAGGCCAGCGATGCCTCATCCAGACATGCATCTGGATCATTCCTCCCTCCCTGTGTGAGAGCTGAATTTGGCTTTTATGTGTTTGTGTGGCCTGCCCTGTTTCCAGTTCTCAGTGGTGGAGCAGAGGAAGCAGTTTGGATCACGTCCTACCTATCTGGCTAAGTTTCGGTGACCTCCTGGATCCGTTCTCTCCACTTTTGTTCTACAACTTCAACTTTTGTCATCAAAGTTGTGTACACTGATTTTGTTGTTGATTTATTCTGTGATCTTGACATTTATTAACTTATATATCTGTCCTTCCTTTGATAATTTCACTTTATCCTCTGCCAAATCATGTGTCCTAATCTGTAGACACTGTGAGGTCTTCATAAACTTGTAAACCATCAAAAACTTTTTATTTCAAATATTTATCAATTGTATTAATATTAATTTTAGAGTATTTAAGCAATATTTGAAATTACAACTAAATACACTATACTTTCTGCCTTATTAGTGTCCTAATCTGTACAGACCTGCTGAGGTAAATTGCAATTTGTGATAGTGAACATTATTAAAACTCACTAAACTAAAGTATTTAATGCAAATAAAATGTTGTCTTATGTTACTCAATGTGCCGAATTACAAACAATACCATGGCAGCTCAAAATATATTCATGTATGTTAACTCAAATGACTTATTTCATCAAGATGTCAAAAAATGCTTCATCCTAAAATTTTTGAATGAAGTCTTGTGTGTAGGTTTCTCCATCCGGACATGTCACCGGTAGCACGACGCTAATTAGCTAGCCCAAAAAAAATACACAGTAATATATTAAACACAATAACAGTGATAAGTTAATGAGACATTCTCACCGACTTCAAAGGAGTGTTCAAGAGGCACAGAGAACCCGCTGAATTCAGTGTCCAGAACATCACCCACCTGATAATACAAATGAAACCCCACCGTTAGCCTTTAGCAAGCTAATGCTAAACACAGAGCAAACATGCGCAGCTTCCGCTCAACCGCAGGGAAATAAAAAAGATTAAATCAATGACATTTCAGACTTACCCTTCTACCGTTATTACAACATACAAAATCAGTGCATACGACGAAAAAAACTGTTGAAACGACGGCGAATTTTAATTGTGATAGCCGAGCCATCTTGACTAGAACTGGCACCGGAAGACAATGTCAATTACACTTTCACCACTTCCGGATACTTTTCACAACAAAAGTCTCTAAAATATGTTAATTGTTAGCTTCCTCTTTTTTCTTTTTTTTTTTTTTATTTTTTTTATTTCGTTCTTCTATTCTTTTTTTACAGAAAGTTTTAAATGTTGAAGCGTTTGTGCTTGCCTTATTTAACTATTTATGACAATCAAACTATGGCAAATAATCATGGTTCCAATATTTCTTTAAAATCATAATACAACACATTTTTGAGTTTTTTTAAGTGAAAAAAATGTGTCACCTTTCAGACATTGCGCACACACAGAGTTAATTTGTGCATGCCGAGCTATTTAAGGTATGTGCTGACCTACTTGCTTGCATGTAGCTTATGTAAACCTCTCAATAAATATCAACTTACTTCACTTTTCACTCCTGTCTGACTCTGAACATGCTGATGTTGTCATCTGCCGAGCCAGCGTCGCTGCACAGGAGCAGTATTTGGTCTTTGAATTGGTATTTTTAGAAATTTGATATTTACAGTAGTTTCCTTGTGTGGTGACAGAACGCAGCTAATGAACCAGGCCTGTTTGTGTGCTGCTGTCTTGTAACGTGTCAGCAGCAGTTTCTTCTTCTTGGAGAATTAAAGCGGTTTTGATTTCTATTTTGAGACGTCCTAATATCAGATTTGTGTTGCTCTACATTTTGGCTGCAGAGATGTTTGTAACAGGAGTAATACATGGATGCTGAGTGCCCACACAGGTAATATATTTGAATCTATTGGCCTTTATACATTTAAATTTTGGACATTTAAAGCTTTATCTGCAGTAAAATACATACAGGATCCACATCTGTCAGCCCAAACACAGAAAGTCAAACACACATTTCACTCTCCCTGGCGTTAAAAAAAGGAGCACTGGACTCTGAACTGACTATAATGTGGACCTGTTGTGGTTCTGGATGCACTGACACATCCAGGACCAGCAGAGGCTGCTAACACACCAGAAAAGACCCTCACACGTCATCTCACCCCCACCCCCTCCACCGCCTCTCCAACGGCCTCTAAAAGTGCCACTTTATCAGCTGAATAATAAATATTTATGTCCTGAGATGAAGAGAGGCGGTTTTAAATTCTTTAGTCAGCAGTCCACGTTCTACCTCAGCCTGGGTTTTATTTACCTAAATGTCCTTTTAAGGAGTAAATTTGCACAGAATCACAGAAAAACTGCACTTGCACTAATCTAAAAACGTACATCAATGTCATCACTCGGCTGTCGTTCACTCCTGAGGTCAGGATGCTTTTCAAACAGCAAGAGTCACCTTTTTCTGTCTTTCCTGCTCAAATGTAGTTTGTTATCTGCATGAAACCACTAATAAGAAGCACAAATATGTGGTTAGTACTGGCTGCAGAGGAGGATTTCAGTGACTTTGATCCTACTGTGTCTGAATCCAAAAGCCTGTCTGAGGTGTTTTCCATTATTTTGAATGTGTACAGAAAGCATTTTATCACAATGTTCCCGGTCTGAATCCAGCTTCCTTTGTTTCTTCACATTCCCAGCTGTGTAAAAGCAAAAATGGCAGGAAAAAAGCATATATATATGGAAATGAAGAGAGGCAAGTGAAAAAAAGTCTGATTCAAATGGTTTCCCCCTGCAGAAATTAAAACTCACGTGGAAGAAATTATGGACGTTTTAAGTCCTATTATAGGGCAGCAGTGCACTTAAATATATCATTACATCAATCACCAAACACAAGAAAAACCCGGAAGAAATGCATTTTTTTCTCCTGTCAAAACTTTTCTTCTTTTGTTTTCATAAATGAAAATCAGGAGGGAACTTTGGAAAATGACCCAAGAAAACGTTTACTCCCTAGGTGTTTTGAAAACGAAAAAAAAAGGAACTGAGAGATATTACTTTGACAAAAACATAAACTTTTTTTGAACTTTGTCTTAAATCACAAAGACCAAAATAAAAATAAATATTTTTTTCTCTTTTGCCTCTCAGGACCTCTGTACATTAATGTGTTGTTTGTCAATGGAGGAAAGCACTTCAACGCACATTTTTTTTTGCAGCTTGTCTGAACATAACTTGGACGCCACTGTGTTCTCTGATTTGATCTTTAGGTTCAATCGTACCTAAATTTACAGCTCTCTGTATGTAAACAGATCCAGACAACAATCCAGTAGCAGATGCTGTTAGGATCAGTGTACAGCACACACATTTCTTTCTTATTGGCAATAAATTTGACTGATTATGACTGGGTCTCTACTCTTTCCACAGACAACAAATCCAGGCTTGTTTGCTTTGCAGCGTTCCCTTTGCTCAACAGGTCCGGAGAGCTCGAGGTCCGATATGTGGCACCTCCCGACCAGAATCTATGGATCGTTGTTTTACTTCTCGGGACCTTCGTGCACTGGATGCTGGCTCCAGTTACCGACATAATCAGGTCTGCAGCTGCCAGAACCCTGTTTAAGAGTCAGGAGTCGACGAAGGGTCAGGATGTCTGTGACTTTGCTGATCTGGGTCGAGGCCAGAACTGCACAAAGATTCAAAGCACCAAACCGGAGAGAAAAGAGGAGCAGCGGCAGGTTTTCCGCCAAATGTGATTGATGTGATTTATTTCTCGATGCTTATTTCTGGCTGAAGAGTTCTGCTGACATGCAGCAAAAAAAACTCTGTGGATTCAAGTGAAAGGCATCCATCATTTCAAACTTCAACATTTACACATCTGAGTGCTGAAAAGGACTTCTGAATGTTAATCCCTCAAAGTTCAGAATATCAAGAAGTTGAGACGACTTATTTTTCACCTCTTTCCCGTCAACCCTCGAGCAGAGATCGAAATGACTCCCACACTTCTGTCCTCGCGTTATTTGGCTCACATTAGGAGAGCAATGACAAAAATATCGGACACATCTGACAATGACGGGCTTGTCCTAGATGAGGTGAAAAAATGAAGTGAAGGGGAGACGTGACTGCATGAGGACACTGACGCCTGAAAACGTGTTTGGGGTGTTTAAATCAGCCATCCTGTTGTTGTGTGGGAGCTTTTACAAAACCACTGAAAGGATTTTACCCCCTAATTCCTAAAAAAAAACCTCCTTTAAAGGTCTTGCTTGGCGCTATGAGTACTAGATCTGCTTTAAACTGAGCAAATATTCTAAAAAACTATTTCCTCGCTTACAAAAGTTCAACCCCAGTCTTCTCCTGAGACTCTGTCAACATTAATAAACAATATTAAAAATCAAAAGAAGACGCCAGCTGATGATATTAAGCAAAAGCAGCAGGTTTTCTCTGATTTTACACATTAGATTACAGCTGGATGAACAGCTTTTGTAATTTATTGGGCTTTTGACATGTTTTGCTTATCATATTACTGTCTGCGCTGCAGCAGTCGGCCTGTCTGGGCTCCCGCTCGGTCTGAAGGTGGGGGTGCTCTGTATGGAGCATATGGTGACTGAGGCATGTGCGTCCCCCGGGCTCTGCCTCTGAAGCTATGCAGGCTCATACAGTATCCGTTCCCCCCCTTACTGGGACGGCCCATTACTCTCTGTCATCGCCCTAAACAACGGTGTCACCTTACTATTCTTAGTCAAATATGAAAGCATGTATATTTTCGTGAAACGGCGAGAGGACTTTCACTTTGAAGAAAGACGCTGTCACGTCCTGTCCGCTTGTGTGCCGTTAAAAAATGGAGCATTATGAAAAATGAAAGAAAAAGGAAGTCAGCAAAATGTTTCGAAACACATCCCAAAGTTTGGATGAGATGATGCTGCCACAGTTTGAGGTTAATCATTGAAAGTCTTTCCTCCTCAGATGAATCAAAGAATTACAGGAATTAACATGAAATCATTTCACAGAAAAGCTGAAATGGCTCAGCTCTCCATGTTTCATTAAAAACGAGCTTACATCTCATTATTTTATCATTATTCACTTATTTTCTTTAACATAATGGCCCATTTGAGGTTTTCTTCTTACAGAGACTCTTCTATCTGATTGATTGATGCCTTTTAAACATGCACATTTTAAAGCGCCTTCAGTAATCAGACCTCACTCGATCGGTCGATACAAACCACGTCACAAACCAAATAATTCATCATGTTAAACCACATGTCATTTCATTACAGTGAAAGAAACCAGTTCAGGGTGCACTTCTGTTATTTGCTGGTCTAATCAAGGCCATGCAGGTGATATTTGATCATATGTCTTTTTTTTTAACCTTCAAAATGTTATTTGCTCATAATGATAAAAACAATATATATATAGAGAGCTATATACTGTGCATACCTGCACACATGCATTACATATGACCTTGTGCACCTCTTGAACTTTGAATGTGCATCTGGGGGAATGTAAACAGCAGCAACAAAAACACCAGGGAACGCTCCGGGCAGATAACAGATAACACGGCCGACAGCTGAAATGCCGTCCATCAACCCCGCGGCTGCACCGAGCATCGTCGGTGTAAACAGGCCCCGCCTCCTCCTGTTTCTCACGGCCGCCGAAACACTTCTAGTTTAAATTTAAATGCCCTAAAACCCGACAAAACGCAGCTCTTTGTTTATTTGCACCCCTGCTGGTCTCGTCCTGAAAGGTGCAGGACGGCCTCGGCTCCTCGTCCTCGTCTCTTTAATCCACGTCAGGCCCTCAGCTGTCACTCCGGATCAGCTCTTGACCAGCATGTAAAGTGTTTAATTTGCTGACCTCAGGCCTGTTGTGTGCCAAGCTAAGATGGAGATCTGTAATTGCCCTTCATCCAGTCTGGACTATTGTAACTTCCCCCTCCACCTGTCTTAGCGAGAAAGACAACCCCCGCTGCCTCGGATCGCCTGCGAGCGGTCCAGCGAGCGCTGCAACTTTTCACCAGGTCTTTAAAAAGTAACTCATGTTACTCCGGTCTTGATCTCTTCAAACTGAGTCCGGCTGATGATTAAGTGTTCAAAGCTCTTAGAAATCTAACTCCATCTTCCTGCTTCAGACTTAAAACTGAAAGAGACTTTAAAGTTGTGGCTCCTTTGGGACTCTCTGATTTTGAATCTGATATCTGTCGACACCTTTAAAAAGAAGCCCAAGTCCCACCTGTGTAGACTTTTGCTTGTTCGTTCATCTTTATGTGTTGCTTTTTTAATATGTCTCTTTCTCTTATTGTGAAGCATCTGATCCAGACAGGTGCTCTAGAAATAAACTTTACTTGTGCCAGAGCTGGTCCACATCAGTTTGTTAAAATATGAAAAAAGTTCTTTCTCTCTTCTCACCCCTGCAAAAAAAGAAAAAAAAATCAGTTTATCTGTGAATTCATTATTATTATTTCTAATAATCTTTCAAAATAAGACACAAAATGCTGCCTCCTGGCAGCTTTAATCTCCGAACTGAGTGTGCATCATTCATGGGAAAGCCGCTCTGAAGGTGGAGGGGACCTGCTTCAGTTGGCTTAACGTGTGCTTCAGTGAGGCTTAACTAATGCAAGCGTTAAATAACTCCAGTGTCATCCTCTGCAGAGGATCACTGGATCATGTAGGACACCTATAGTTAGTCTCCTATATCCACTTTAAATCCACAACATATGAATAATTTCTACCTATTCGGGGGAGTTTAGTCACACTGCAAATCGCCGCTGATGAGCCGCGAGTGCATCAAAGAGATTTATGAAAGATAATTCTGCTTAAAAGTCAAATAATGTAGAGTCAGACTACACAGTAGGTCTAACAGACTCAAGGACCTTTTTTGTCCTATTCAAACAGCCCTTCATAATCTTCCTCGAGGGTATTTTGTTCTCCTTGAACATCTGAATCTCAAGTTGCACTTGCCTTAAATAGCCGTTCTCCAATCTCTGCCTCTCTCTCTGAATTAAGTTCTCTCTCCAAATTAAAGTCTCAAAGAATGTTTATTGTTATAGCCAAGGTTATGGTGGCGGGAGAACGAGCACAGAATTCAGAAACGACCGTATACAGACGCGTGAACGCAAAGCGAGAAGCTGCTTGAATGCATAATTTAACTGATGTTTACAACAAACCATGTCTCTGTCTGCGAGAAAAAGAAAAGTCGCAGCGCTGTCAGTCACATGTGAACAATCTTCGCTGTGTGATGAATGTATTGTGTATTTATTCCACATCACATGAGATCTAAGCAAATTCTTGTGTGTGTGTGATTGTGTGTGTTGGGAAGTTTCAACCTCTTCAGGAACTCCTGAGGTCAGCGACCTCCTTCTACTGTCTTTGACCTTGTTCCTCAGATCCCTGCCGCGGGCTTCCAGTCCCATAAAATACACCCTGTTGACAGCTACGGCTACTGGAGAACAAATGGGATTGTCAGAGCCTTTAGGAACGCAAGGCTGCTTCTGCTTTGCTCTCATTTTCATGTTTCGCCTCATCCTCCTCAGCTAGGGACCGTGTGGAAATGATTTGGGAATGTTTGTCTATGCAAAAAAGAAGTAAGACTCCTCAGTGTTATTTATAGTCGGTTTGGACGTATAAAATGTCCCCTCTCATCCCTGATTTAAAGCTCAGTGTGTTAATAGAGCAATAATTATTACGCAGCCCAAATCACACATAAGGAGAGGAGTTAAATGTCAAGCTGCTGTCTATTTTTGAATAAAGAGCCTCTGAACAAACACTTATTCCCACTGAAATGTTTTCATTCATGCACTAATAGAGCAGGTTGGGTTGAGCTGAACATGCATTATATTAGAAACAAACTCTATTTTATGCAATTAACTTAAGTGTAGGCCTGTGACCAGCTGATCAGTGAAAATAAATGTCATTTTTCTCTGGGAGATTAAGTTCAGATCTGCACCTACAGTTTCTCATAACAGACGTGATGGAAATAAAGACCTGATGCAGCAACATGACAACTATCAAAGCTATTTTGATGTATTTAAGGATAATGTGGGCTTCCTCCAAACATTTCTGTCCTTAACAAGAAGAAAAAAGTTCTCCTTACCTGACCCCACTTATTTATAATGCTATTTTTTGTGCAGGCAACTGGAAAGACGTACGACACATGACAGTTAAACATGAAACGTAACTCGGCCGACCCTCCGTCCGTCATGCGATCGGATTGTCAGTCGGGGTCGATTAGCATCAGTCAGTTTGTTAATGTTCGGGCTCCAGGGCCTAATGAGTTAATGAGCTGGCAGGTTTTCCCCGAGGGCTGGACTTTTCTTTATGGCTCTGAACCGCTTTTACCCCTCATGGTGTCTTCCTCCTCCTCCTCCTCCTCCTCAAAGCTCTGCAGCTCCTGCCAAGGTTTCAAGTGACAGCTATTCTGTCACTCTCTTCCTTCCTTGTTCCACTTGTCGAAGGGGAGGTGGGGGTGAAGTAAGTGTGTGTTTTGTAGTGAGGAGGGGGTGGGGGGGTTGTTGAGGTGATAAAAAGGGATGCAGGAGGAAATGCAGGCAGATCTGCAGACAAGGAGTGAGGAAGACGCTTTGAGAGGAATCACTATAAAGAGACACAGACATGCCTGAGCCCCAGAAGCCAGGTAAGCTGGTCCAACCTGCGGGATTATAACAGGAAACCCACCGATCAGACGCACAAGCTGAGCTGACGGTGCACTGAGATGTTCAGATGAGAGGAAAAGGAAACAACAAAAACCCATTTTTTTAACCCTTTCTTTATACAATATTGATTTTTCTTTGTCGCTGCATCGTGATGCAAATTCACATTAACAGAACATGAAGAAGCAAAGTTAGGTTGGCTTTATTTTTATCTTTTATGTTTAAAAAAAAAGGAGGAAAGCACCACCTCCCTAATATACAATTCATGAGCTGGCATGTGAATCAAAGCTGTTAAACTTGAGCTTTACTCTGCCATCTGCGACACGAGATAGCTGTCATTAGATGTCCTCATAAATTCATCTTTAATGTCCCTGTGTTGCTTTCAGTTTTACTGACAAGGTTCTTGAGCCAAAAGAGGACTCTCAAGCTGTCTTTTCAATATATTTTAATCAATTTTAAAGCAATTTCAATCCAATATTTGATCTAAATCTTCCAATATCAAATGTTTACAGTGATAAAAATACAATGTGCTTGATTTATGTTGTTTGTTAAGTTGTTGCTTGTTTTATGTTGCTAATCAAAAGTAATCTCATAATAATGTTAATGGGTCTTTGATTAGGACAAATGTGTGCTCACGTTCATTAAACTGAGGAGGGCCGGGATACTGAAAGGGCAAAAGTCATCACGCAGCTCTGATGTAAGGCTCATGTTTATATGAATTAAGAGTTTTTCACCATATTTAGTTCTTTTCTGTGTTGGACAAGGACTGATATCTGATTCTTTGTGTTTTTGTCTTACACAAAACCACAGAATTTCTCGACTCACTGATGCAAAATGAACCCAATTGTTGTTAAATAAGCTGCAGCAGAAAGCATATAGCTCATTTTAATATTTTTCTAAATTTTGTTAATCTATTTAAAATGTTCTTAAATCGCAGGTCTAAAATGTCACAAAAAAGTAAAAGTGAACGTCTGCTTCCTCCCTGTCAAGTGCTTTCATTCACCATTAACTTTACATGTGATATTCCAGCAGCATGTATGTGGAAAGCTATTTAATAACCACCGCGCTGAAACATTAATGGGCCCCTGACACGGCGCCGTATTACGTGACATTAAACCATACGGGGCTGCGGCGTGTGTCGTAATGTTTGCATCAGTCGCCGGATCTGAAATATGCTCCCGCTGCCTTTGTCAACAGTGACCTCAAAGCGCTGTAAATCAGCTGTTCGCTTGAAACCTGAGAAACGAACGCATGCACGCAGGAAAAAAGGAGGGAGGGAGAGCAGAGGTAACAGATAAAAGCGGTAAGAGAGAGAGAGAGATGAGCGGAGTGATTTGTTGGAGGGATCTCTGCCAAGTCAGGTGTAACTACCTTGCGTCGTATCTCTGCACCTCAGACACCTAATCTATCTGACCCTGATTGCCTCCCTCATTCTGTTGCGCCGGCATCCATCTCCCCTCGCCAATCTGCAGAAAGTTCACCATATCGCCGTTATTGTGCGGAAAAAGTCAGAACTCCTTATTTATATTGTGGATGTCACTTTCTCCCTGACGTAGAAAATTCACAGATCTCAGAACAAAAGGTCTTCTCCAAAGGTTCCTTAAAAGTGCACACGCGGACACGTTGGCGTAACCAGGAAAACATTCGAGATCTTTTCGCCCCTTCAGAGCATTACACCCGTTCCCCTTTTGATTCTCCATTAGGCGGTAATTCCATCCCCACATTTCATTAGATCTTGCCAACGTGTGGCCGATCCGAGGTCCTGACATCACGCGGATCACGTTCCCGTCACCACATTACTACCTTCTGCTGGGCTCCTCTTGTTCTTGCGTTTCCACCCAGCCCAGATTGTTGCCCCTCTCTTGAACTTCGTCGCACTTTCTCAGCTCCGGATCCCCCCGCCCCCCCACTCCACCACCTCTGCCTCTGTCCATCAGCTCATGTGACGCCCCCCCCCCCCCCCCCTCCCATGGCGTCTGGCTCTCCAGGCCGCCCGTGGACTCAAGAGGCTGCGGGGATCTAGAAGGAGCACGCATCCCAATAAACAGCCACAGGAATAGTTCGCGCGGAGCTTCGACTGCAGCTTCACGGCTCCACGAAGGGAAAGACGCCTCCGGGAAGGGAGGGGGGCGTGCCCACTTGCTTAGCCCCTAATTGACCCATTAAAATAAAAAAGGGAGAAAAAAAGGATGATTATTTCTCACAGCAGCAATGGATCCTGGCCTTGTTTTGTCTGATGAGGCCCAGTTACAGAATAATTAGACCTTGTGCGCCAGCGTTGATGCTCATAGTTGCAGGGTGGCGGCTCGCTGGCGCCGATCCACTGCTGAGCATGGGCAGAAATAAAAAAAACAAATTTTAATTACTGGTAACACTGCCAGAGGCCATCATCGCTACCCAAACACCCTCACACCCTCCACCCATTCCTCCTCCAAGGACGGAGCAGAGCAGAGGCCACTTTCACAAAGATAGACGAACATTAAACTAACTTCTGAATTAATCCTTTTACTTCTTATCTTACATCTAAAGTAGGAGTCATTTTCTATGATTTATTTAAAACCTTTTTCAATTTTTTGAAATTTGATTGTTCTTTAAAGATTGTAACAGTGAAAATTTCAGATTAAAAATGGCAGATCTCAGTGTTTCTGCTAACTTGACAGTTTGTGTAAGTTTCCAACATGTCACCGCGGTTTCTAAAGTTCGCCTCTCGCTCTGCATCATTTAACAAACACAACGAATTATGAGCCACGTTTTCCTCTTTTTTTTATTGTTGTTGTTTGGTGCTGCTGGTCAGCTGTTGTTAACTGATTGTTACCGTGGAAACACCAGTCAGCAGGTACCGTTGATTGTTACCATGGGAACTCGGCTCTCGCTTCTGACTTAGCCCGAAGGTGAGGCGGCCGAGGCTTAAGATAAGTCAGCCTGTGTGTTTGTGAAAGTCTCAAACTTTCATTTGACCTAATCTGAGAAAACAAAAAGTAAAACTGGGGTCAGTTCCCGCAGTTTTGAAGACAGCGTCGTGAAAAATACAGGCTTGTGTTGATGATCTGATACACATGATGAGCAGCGGCACCAGAAAGTAGGAGAAGGAGGCTCATGATGCACAATACTGAGGAAAGAGCTGTTTTAGGATATCGCAGTGATGAAAATATAAAGAAGGGAGGACATCAAGTGAAAACATCTTGAACCTGACGGACCTGAGTTGGCAGCAGTAATGAGTGTTGAGATTTACATTACTGGATTTTTCTTATATTGGTGCAATCTTTGAGGAACTTTTTCATTAAAATGTTTTTATAATAGTTGAATTATTTCTCAGTATTATCTTTCTGCTGATCAGCATCGTTGCTTGTGATGCTTTTTAGTTTTAAAAAGTGGCTTAAACTACACTTCTTATGGCAAATTAATCCCACATAAGACGTTTAGGTGCTGAGTTTGAGTCTGACATCATACCCCTAAAATGTGTCTGTGAAAACGAGCCTCGCAGGGCATCTCCGAGTCCATCGTCTTGTTTTCGGAGAGGAGCAGTTGTTTGGTGGAAGGTTAAACCTGCCGTCACCCCATTGGCCATGGCGCGGAAAGAGGCTAAGATCCTGTCACTCCTCAGCCGACTCGCACCCTCCACCCCTCCACCTCGAAACCGCAGGTCTCACAGCTGGTCCAGTGTAGCGTTACCTCATACCGAGGCCATCATCGAGTTCCCACAGGTATGCGCCCGCCACTTGATGGATTACAGACAGATGCAGAATCGGGCGATGTCAAGCGGCGCGAGGTCCCACGAAGAGAGTGTGAGAAGCTAACTGAGCCCTGATATATCATTAACAAAGACTCCCTGAACAGCATTGTGTTGCGGCGTAGACACACTCCCAGAATTTATTCTACAAGCTCCCCCTGCGACTCGAGAGAGGCCTTGGCCTATTTGGAGCGAGGGCCGCGTCGACGCGAGCTGAGAGACAAAAGGAAATGAATGGAAAGCTGAAGTGGATGACGGCTTAATACGGTATTTAAAGCCGGGCTTTGTTTACCGAACACCACAGATTCCTCATCCCTAAATTAGAGTTGCATTTAGCGATTGTTTTCTCACGTTGAGGCCGCTTTATTCGCATAATAACAATTAATTCAAATCGTCAGGAAAGTTTACGCCGGCGCCATAAAATCTAATCTCCACTTTGGCTCCCCTTTTATTCCTCTTCCAACCCTATTACCAAATCCTTCCCTTTCTCCTCGCTTGTTCACCCATAAATCTTCACGCTCACGTGTGGCAGAGCGGGGAAGGGAGGGAGGAAAAGGGAGGGTGGAGGAGAGAGACATCACCGGTGGAATCCAAACAAGCCGTAATTCTTATCATCATCTCTATAAACCGGCGTTATATACAGCCGTCCCGTCCCTCACATTCCCTCCACGGGCTCGCGTGTCTAATCCTTCAGTCCTCGACCGCGGCAGACTTAATGCATGACCGTTACAGCACGCATCCAGACTAAATAACACAGGAATGTCAGCACCTTTAAAGGTTTATCAACTTGTCTCAGTGGGAGAAACATTATTAGTGACCTTTTTCTTTGTGTAAAGGTCTTGGCGGAGCCTCTCGCGCCGTAAGATGAAAGAAATATTATAGCGTCGCATGAATGTTGGATTTCATCCCTCTTGCGGTATTAAAATAAACACAGAATCGTTACTAAATATACCAGTTTTTTGTAAAAGAAAGATAGCAGAACGATCTAGAAACTCTCCAAGTCACAGCGTCGGTATCAGAGATCAGACCGTCAGCGTGGTTCCTGTTATTGATCTCTCTGCCAATTGTCTGTCTCTAAATTAGCTGATGGATCGTTTGGTGAGGTTTTCAAAATGTTTGTTTTTTTCAAACATAAGTCCAATTTCTGTTTGGATCAATTTGCACGACAGGATGGAGAAGCAGGATGTAAATGTTACACCGTCCTTTAAAACTTACTGAAAACACCTCTATGGTTTTACATGGAGGGAAATCCTTTAAAATATTAAAAATATTCCCTCTTTTCCTCCTCTTACTAGCTGGAGCTCAGCAGCCAAAAACAAAAAGTAGGTCATCCAAATATGCAAACATCGCTCCTGTTCCCTTCCTGGTCACGGTATTCATATGCGGTGAGCTCTCACAGCATATGTGGCGATGAACAAACCGGCTTCCTGACGCTTTCGCTCGCAGGTGAGCAGCCAGAGGCGAGATGGAAACGGACATTCGGTCAATTGAAATCAGCAGCTGCTGGAGGTGCTTTCTGTGTCGCGCATCAGCCTGAACTGAGCAGGATGTGAAGCAGAGGGGAATAAAATCCTGCAGCGGAGAAAAGAAATCTAACTTCTCCTTTTTTCTCTCTTGGAAGCACGTTTGAATGATATCTTGTTGAACGTCATCTTGTGAGTCAATTCGATGACCAAAGAAATCTGAGGGTGTCTTATAAAACCCTAAAACACTCATAAACTAATCAGTTAAATGTTCCTAACTGGATCGACATTTACAGGTGACGTGTTTTAAGAGCGATTATCATTTTTGATGTGACAATTTCAGCCTCAGCCGTCAGTGAATTACTGGAATATCTGTCCTCTGACGCTGGTTTTTACAACAGCCGTCACTAATCTGCATGTCAAGCTACCATTTAATCGTTACTCCGGATTGATCCCCTCGCCTTCCCCTCCTACAAGGGGTGACGCACCGCGCGGTGCATGATGCAGCTGCAAAGTCAGATCATCGACACTGTCAGATGAACTTGGCAAATGACGGAGCGGCGGGGAGGGCAGAGGCTTAGGTGTACCCTGATTTCTGCCGACAGCACCGCGCGCTCCATCCTCGTCGTAAAAATGGTGAAACTCCATCAGTCACGCTCTGCCCCCGGCGTGGATGCGAGCCAAGTGCCAATAATACCATTGATACTCATCCACACACTCCGGTGTATAAATAGATTGTTTGCATATTAATCTCCTCTTTATCCTTCGATGCCAACGTCCCCCATTTTGATGTATATTTGAGTAATATGCGAACACAAAAGAACATCTCAGTCACGCCATCGTGGGCTTTGTGTACAGTAGCAGCGGCTTGGCCACGTGCGATAGTGGGGCATAATAATGCAATGACTTGCTTTTAAAGTGGGATTAAGGTGCTTTTTAAAAGCACAGAAGGATTCTCTGTTGAACCGCACTGGAAAATACTTGTATAAATGGGAGCGGATTGGAGTTTTAATTTCTAAAAATGTCACTCAGAAGAAGAGCTGCTCTTAAAGCCGAAGTAATCTGATTGGCTGGGTTCAATTTACAGCAACTGGAGGCCGTTTTCAGCTCTGACGTTCATTATTAAATCTATTAAAGTAAGCAGATCTAACCGGTTAAAGGGCAAGTTGTTTGTACTAAGACATCAAGATATTATGCTTCCTTAGTCTAAGAGTTATTAAAGAAAGAAATATCAAAACCATCTCGGGGTTAAGATCCAAAAGTGAAGTGTTGGATCCTACAATTCCCATAGTGCAACTTGATAGCATCCCTATTAAACCTTTAAGTCCACGCCCCAGGCTGTAATGCAGTCTTTCTATTCAGTCCCTAAGCAGGAGCCAACGACGCCACTGAAGATGTTTACGGCCATTTTTAACATGCTGAGTTGTACTCGCCACTTATCTTCATGTAAAATCGGCGCAGTGCGACTTTAAAAATAATCCTCCTCTAATGCCTTTTCTTCTTCATTGGGCTTCTCGTTACCACGACGTGAAAAAGGAGAGACCGGATATCACTCCCACAAGTCGATTGTGTGGCTTTGTGGA
This sequence comes from Amniataba percoides, assembly GCA_037176925.1. Lineage (NCBI taxonomy): Eukaryota > Metazoa > Chordata > Actinopteri > Centrarchiformes > Terapontidae > Amniataba > Amniataba percoides. Next base: position 3,209,853 of record JBAJHX010000039.1, on the reverse strand, counting down.
AAGTGATCTTCCCAAACAAACTTTACAGGCCTGCCTGCGTATTCGAGATGGCGTCGCCTTGATGTCGCGCGATCGGTTAATACGCACAGATGTTACTCTCTCTCTCTCTTTTTATTTGTGATATACCTCTGGGCTGCAATTCGTTCTGCTTTTCTGAGTCGCCATCTGCTGACAAATAAACTTTCAGCGTCTAAAGGAAATACGATGAGTAACACATGGATGCATTAAGAGAAATATCTCAACTTCGACATTTTGCCACTAGAAAAGGCCCGATGCCCAAGAAGTTACTTGAAACTGCCTCCTGCACTTGTTGAATCTGCACGTTGCAGCTCACACGAGGAAACATAAGCTTAGTTTCACTTGTGCATTGCAGAGGGGTGCAGTGAGGTGCCGTGCAAAAGGCCACCGGGCTGCATTAAGTATGAGCAGAGGGAATATGTTATCACCAATTGGCGTTGTGTTCGGCCGGACAGGAGGCCGCTGCCTCTAGTTAACACGTCTGCTGCTGCCATAGCTCACGGTTGTAGACACGCTTAAGTGAGTTAATGTATTCAGCAGTCCTCCAGCATCGAGATCCAGCAGAAAACAAAACCACTTCAGAGTCGCGTTGCTCATTCGACAAAGGAACGGACGCTCTGCATCTCGCATTGAAAACGCACAATCAAACGAATGCATCCGAGGAATTTGTGGCCTTTTTGGCTCCGTCGAACGACGAGAGAGAGAGAGAGAGGGGGAGAGAAAAAGATCCCAAGATTCAAATGTTTGGCTTGGCCCGACTCCTTTGGCTTAACCGACTGAACAAGCAGGAGACACGCGCGGCAAAGGAAGACAGGGAAATGTCAAGAGAGATTAACGAAGCACATTCCACAGAGGTTACCCTTCAAAAGCAAAACGGGAAGAGCGAGCGAGAAGGAGGGAGAGAGAGAGAGAGGGGGGGGGAGACTCTGAGCAATGTAAATCCACTCGCTGTTCTCCTTTATTATAAAACTGTTGTCAATATTTGTTTTTTTTTCCTGCCGTGCGGTGAAATAAACAACATCCCTGTGTTATAATCTCAGGCGTGTTAATTCATGAATACACACACATCTTGCTGTGAAATATATAACATGATATGGATAAGATTAACATGATAAGACAGACAGTGATGAAGCTTGTCATGGGTTTTGTCAGTCTGCTGTTACAGTTAGCATGACGGCTCAGTAGAAAAAGAGCAAATCATCTGCAGAAACTCAAACTTCACAAATTTTTAAGGCGCAACTGAAACCAAATATGTTGGTTGTGGTGTGTTTTTGTTGTTAAATTCAGTATATGTCTATATGTTTTGATGAATCCAGCCCTCAGTTAATGCACACTTTTTCTTTTAGATGATCTGATTTAAGGAGACACTTCAGAGGGAATCTTTGATTCATGCACTTTTCATGAAAACCACATACTGTCAAACACCATTAGACCGCAGAAAATGTCATGAATAATGGACGATCTGTTATTTCCAAGTATTAACAATAGCTTACATGACATGCTGGGTGTGAAACGGGGTCACCTGAAGAGAATTTTGAGCCTTTTAGCGAGCTGTTTTGGTTTTATCCTCCCAAACTTTACAGTTTCGGTTCACTCTTACTGCTCTCAAAAGTTTGCTTCAGAGACTAACGTGTGGACTTATTTAGCAGGTAAAGAGATGAATGAACCAGTCTTTAGTCTTTCATTCATCAAGTTGTTACAGACACGACTCCAAATGAACAATAATGCTTCTTCATGTGTGAGGAAACAGGCAGCTGTTTGTTCACAAGCTCTCAAAAGGTGATAAAATGTAAGTGTTTCTGCCTCCAAATGCCCCAAAAATCTGTATTTAAGTTACACCGACTGGTTTGAGTGTGAAAATTGTAAAGAAGTTTTTATAATTTCTTGATATCCATCAAATATTCCCTGTCATTTAGCAGTCACTCGCATCTCAAGCACCTTGAATACTTGAGAAAGCATTCATCTTTTAGTATCTGTGGTCAGAGACAAATCCCTCCGACCCGGCCGGCGTCAGCGCTCCATCAACACACACTTATTCTCCAACAAAAATCCCCCCTTTTATGGCCGCAGTCATATCGTACCGTCTCAAAGTTTAAAATGATATCAGCGTTAAGCTTTAGGAAATAAAAGCGGCCTATAATTATGACGCCCGGGGCATCAAGTGTATTTAGAGGGAAGTATCGAGAGCGAGGGTCAGCGAAAACTGAGTAAATAAAATCTTCCTTTCAACAAGCGCCTCACATGATATTTGTCAGATATAAACGGCGAGTAGCTCATCGCCCAATCCTCTGGCTCTTAACTTCACACCATCCTTGACCCTCCGCGGGTCAGGCTCATTCTTCTCCTCTTTCCCTGTTTTAGTTTCTGCCTCTTTGCTCTCCATCTTAACTCGCTTCTTCTTCTTTTTTTTCTCCTTCTGAGGAAAGTGGAATTAGATTAAAGTAGGACAAAGAAACGGTGGGACCGAAAAGTGCTGAGAGTAGGGATTTGCATTAAGTGAAAAGGAAGAGGGAACGGAGACCGCGAGAGACATTATCCATTTAACAGATACCTGGAAGACAGAGGGGGGTGCAGACGGCTGCGGAGCGAGATTATCTAGGCCAGAGACGCCGACGTCGATGAAGCGTGGACGGTAATGAGAGCGGAGATGGATCCGCTCATCGGCTGCGCATCACCTTCAGCGCTGGAGCCGACGGTTCAGGGGTCGAGCTCATGATTGAGATTTAGCTGCCAGATTTCCTCGATGGAGAGCTGACGGCAAACAGAGGCAGGCTCTGGATGATTAGAGAGGGGAAAAAATGGTGTAAGAATACACCCGTCTTAGTTGAAAACCTTCACTAATAGCAGTAAATTCGCCCTGTAATTAAGTAAGACTGAAAAAACTGATGAAACCTTCAGCTTTCTTTCCCATCATTTCTTACAATCCTGGTCATTTATCACAACACCAAGCTCGCGGCTCTGTTAGACTTGAACATCTTGACAACTATTGGATGGATCGCCTTGAAGCTGCATACAGATATTTTGGTGACCGATGAGCTCAATATTAATGACTTTGCTGATCCTTTTACCTCTCCTCCGGCACCATCAGAGGATCAAATGTTCTTTAATCCGGGGAAATATTTCTGTCTCTGCCTGGTGGATTCCCAGATGATGAACCAAGAGGTTGACAATTTTTGTCCAGTGGTGGAAGAAGTAACCTGAAAGTACCAATATAACAGTGTAAAAATGTTAATTAAGTAAAAGAACATAAAAATAAAAGTATTTAAAATGCATAATTGGCCCATTTTAGAATAACATATTTGAAATTTGCACAATAAAAGCACAGAAAAAAATGACATTTTCAACATTTTAACTTACAAGTGAAGACGTGTTACAAACTTCTCAAACAGCAGCAGCTCTTTGTATGATGGACTCACCAGTGCTTCACCTCTTTTATCCCTTTTCCATATCTTTTTTTCTCTCACTGCCACTTGCCTATATAAAATGTGCCTTGAGCAGCTTTAAATATTTTCTCTGTGTGGTATTTTTGTTTTTTTCCTGCATAAAATCTTTCACCTGGGACACAGAGGAAGTTTGAAAGCATTTGCCAGATACCCCACCTCGAGCTGTAAAGTATTTAAAGAGGAGGGATCTTGAACAATATGTACGAAATCGTCTGTAGAGGAGAAAGTGGCGGCGCCAACAGTCGAAAACTGCTTTTCTGGAAACTCTATTTACCGCGCAGTGAAATATTACTGGATGTAATAGAAGAAAACACGCAGAGATTGCTGAGGATCTCACCATCTCTCCTGCCGCAGGCTAAAAAGAGCTTATATCTTGTGTTTGTTATAGTTACTCTATGATGTTTTGTCATCATTTTTCTTTAAAGTTATGATGTAAAGAAAAAGGCTGTCAGTTGGAATATATATATTTTTTTTTTCTTTTACATCTCTCAGAAATCAGAAAGTCTAATTTCCTCCAGTTTTTAAAGGTGTGACCAAAAATGTTTGTGTTTTTCGTATATTGTTTTGGAGAGCTGCAGCCACAGAGGCAGCTTTAATCAGCTTTAATCACACCATATGCACCACTGCTGAGGGTGAAGACAGTCGAATCAGAGCTCCTGAGCCGCAGTACGTTTCTCTCAAAAGGCAAACCAAAACTCTCATTTGAGGTCTTTTATTGATGTGCAGCCGCTCCACTGGCAATAAATGAAGCTCTGACTGGGTATTTGTACAATGACAACTGGGACCTTAACTTCTAAACAAGCTTTATATAACCGCTTTATGGCATTTGTTTAACGCCCCAGTTGTCTCTCAGGGTGGGGACTGTTTCTCAAAAACAAACCCTCCTTCTGTCTTCTTCCCTGTCACGACGAGTCAGAGATCAAATCCCGCTAATAAACACTCTGACATCAAGGTAAAACAGACATGAAAAAGCGAGAGGAACGAAGTAATCGGGAATTCAGTGACCGACTTCCCTCTGATTTACAGCGCGGGGAGGGGGGAGATGTTTCAGCAGGGACCTAAAGAAGTTTTTACTGCCTGGTGCGTCACGGATCCCCTGTTGGACTGAAGTGCTGAGAGAGGCATTAACAGATTGCTGCCTGAAAAACAAACCTTATCCAAAATAGAAGTGTTGCCCCCCCACCGGTGTGCCAGACATAGTGTGCCAGCCTTGAGCGCCTAGCCGAGTGCCAAGGCCGAGCCTTGATATCTTAGACCCACTGTTAAGTAGGCTCATGGGACACTTGCCCTGAAGTGCCAGTTGCGGCTTGTTGCTGGTGGTTTGGGGGAGCTGATAGCTGTCAGGATGAAGTCTCTTTCATTCCTGTGGCCCTTTAATACGCGTTGCTGCCTTGACAGCGCCTCAATGGCAAAGCAGGGCACCGAAACCTTTTTTAACATTTAAACAGGGGCCCTAACGAGGGCGCAGACCTGCGAAATTATTAAAGAGATGGTTAAGATGTGAACACTGCCAAAGTTGAATCATTGCTGCGCAGCCGTGTGCTTATGTTTGTCTGGCAGACTGAACCTCATGCCTAATCTGCCATCTCATTAGACACCCTTGAGCTTCTCAAGTAACCTAGATATGGGATCCTGCAACTTTGATGTACTTATCCTATCAAAAGCATTTTTGTCTTGAGGCCGCCCCTTTCAGAATATTTTAAGCCCAATTATTCCTCATGATCTCTGAAAAAAATGCACTTATATTTATCTCAGGCTCACTGTTTCTGTAAACCATGCCTCATTTGAATCATGCACTATTCCCATGTTGAAATCCAATATTCTCTCTCTTGCCAGCGGCAAACCCTACAGAAATCAAGAAGAGGTGCATGAGGCAAGGTTGTCTGAATGTGGTTTCCCTGAGCGGGCACTTGTGAATGTGTGTTTATGCTATTAAAATGAAAGTGTTTATTTAAAGTGTATATTTTGTGCAGTTTTGTATATTTATAAAGATGTCTGATCCCTATTTGTAGAAATGCAGAGTGTTTATCTGCTGTGTGCTTCCTCAGATTGAGTGGAAACACTATATATATATGTATTTTATGTGTATATACTTTTAATAAACAGGGCATGAAGGTCGCTCAGCGACAGATAGAAATGATTATGTGATGATTATAAGTTATTGTCTCCTGAGGATTCAGATCGCAAGAGATGCAGCTCTTTAAACAGTTTACTGAGTCTCACCTCTGGAAGCTGCGACTACCCCAACGCTGTGCTGCTGGTGTTGTATGATATGAAATAATGAGGATGTACAAATTAATTTACATAATTGTTGTTTAATTGCAGAAGCCAAGGGCGATAAGGCTGCAGCAGCCCCTGCTGGTAAGTAAATTCATGACATCTAATCTGCGCCCACAAGCTGTGCTCCAGAAATCCAATTTATTTTTGAATTATGATACAGTAATCAGCTATTATACATTTAAACTACAATAACTACTGAAAAACTAATATTTTAATGAAAGCCTCTTATGAAGATTGTTTAATTTTCTAATATATTCATCTTTCTCTCCTTTTCAGACAAGGGTAAGAAAAACACACTGCATTTAGTGTTTGTTTTGTATGTGTCCCATAGATGTAACTGTCTATAGATCATCCTCATCATCATTTTCATCATCATCATCTTCATCCACAAAACATCGTGTGTCTTTCCCCTCATTCAGAGAAGCCAGCAGAGGAGGAGGGTAAGACTGGCAGATGAAAGGAAACACAGAAGCAGTGAACTTCTGTGGTGATGGGACTGAGTGTGGACATGCATGATGCCACACACACACACGCACACACACACACACACACACACACGCACACACACACACACACTCATGCTGTATTAGTTACCATTTCTTTCATATTCTTTTATAGACGGACATGTTATGAGTTTATTTTAAGCACCAGAGATGCTAATTAAATTAGGCGTTAGGAGCAAAATAGAAGGTGTTTAATTTATTGGTAATCATCACACGATGTGTATGTGAAGTGATGGAAACGCAACATGTGTGAGTGTGTCTGTTTGACTTTATTATTTTAGCTTAGGTGTACTTAAATCTGTGAATCCATACAGCACACGCAAATTAATCTTTTACAATTTGCCCTTCAGCTATTCATGTGAAAAAGGACTCCGGCCAACGCAAGGCGTAGTTAATACAAAGTGTGCTCAAAAAGAAAAACTGCTCACTTATTTAAGTTTTACCGCCTGCTAACTTTCCCATAAAGGTTTATAACCAAAAAAAAAAGCTTGCATCAAAGTTACATTTTTTTTCCTGGCTGTAAAAATCCAGTGTTAAATGTTTAATCGTGTTAGAGTAAAAAACTTTATTGGCAACATGAGAATTAAAGTGTTTTTGTAGCTTTGCAATTTAAAATTCAATTAAGTGTTTCCTCTAATTTCACTATGGGTCATTTTGATGTGGTGAAACAGCCAACTAAACACCTGAACTCTTTGCTGTTGTGAGTTTTGTGTTGCTCTAAACTTTTGCTGCGTGTTTCTGAAACTGCGACTGCGTTCGCCTCAGGATCGACGAGCAGGTTTCTGTATGATCCTGTTGTTCGTGTGCGAGGAAGAAGCCTGGGATAGACTGAAGGCGGCGGCTCGCTCCTCTTGTTTCAGCTCTCCATGTGGCTGAAAATCCTGACCTTTCGAGTCTGATCCATAGTCGGAGGGTAATGCATTCAGCTAAATGTGTGAAATAATTGCGTGTGGGTGTATCAGCCCGCAATGGAGCAGATACACGATATGTGAGATGTATGTACGCGATGTATGGGCATACAGAATGCACGTTTATAGAGATTGCCTCCATCAGCAGCAGGTGATTTGCAGTAAGTAACAAGTCCCCTGAGAGTAAAATGTACATTGTGGTACATCTATTATGTGCAGAGTCTATTTGTGAGTGTGCACAGTTCCCCTTGCTGGGTTAAATGTCAGTTCATATTATAGTGCAAATCTACAAAAGAGTTGTGATTGTGTCTCTGTGAATGTATGTGCTATTGCTATCAGTCGAGATTAACTGTTGCATTAACGTTCAGTGGCTCGCTGACAGTGATTGAATGTTTTATATACTAACCGTCTTCCAAGGCCAGCCTACAGCAGCAGAATTATAACAAAAGTAATGTTCGACCTGAAGGCTAACGTGACTTTGCTGCTGCCACCACCTTCCTCTGCAGCCTCGAACATCTCCCATCCTGTTAGCTCGTTAGCCTTCAAAGTAAAACACAGATCAGAAACACTAGCTGATGTATGTACAGGGCAGCCGGTTCACGTCCACACATCAAAGTGTCATCAGCGAAGAAACTGATCCTGATGGTCAGGTCGGCACCCTGCGTGGTACCTTGCTGTCGTCGGTGTGGCGAGTGTGAATGCAGAGTTTAACTATTTATATAGCAGAGCACGACTACGTTTGTGATCTAGTGTTTCATTTGGCTTCGGATCATCTGGGCTACTGACCCTCGAAGAGAGATTAAGGTGTCAGCGAGTTTCTGATTTAGCAGATGTTGAAGTTAGCTGCAGTTAGCGGAGACTTGGGCCTGATTTGATGGATTAGGGGAAACCAGAACCTGTGAACACATGAAATCCAAGACTTTTAGCAGCTAATATGAACTTTTAGGTGGAATGACAACACAAAAATGCCAGAATCCACAAAGATTTACTTTTTTTATACACTGATTTACATAAGATTTATGTTGGATTTATATTAATTTATGTTTTATCTTAACACGAAATTAAGACGAGGTTGATGTGAGTTTGATGTGGTGATGATTGCTATATAAATCTTTTTTTATTTTTATTGAACCTGCTGTGCAAAGAATAATTTCAGAAAGAGACCTGAACATGACCCAAAGACACTCACACCCGAAGACTTCTAGACCTGATGCAAAATGACCCAAAAAGAGAGTCCCAAGTAGGGAAAAACAGAGAAAATGCTGATGCAGATATGATGATGCATAATTAAAGGAGAACTCCACTGAATTACATATCAAATGTTTATCAGTGGTAAATGTGGACACAAGGTTTTGAAGTTGAAGGAAGTTGACTACCTAGATGAAAAATAATTATAAATACAATAATTCTTATTATGCAAGACAGATTTAGTCCCTTTAAAAAAAAAAAAAGAATACAGCTAGATAAATAATACTATAGTTTTTACATATTGCATGGAGCATTTATCACTTGCATTTTAGTATACAACCCTATGTTGCATTAATCATAATAATTATAAATATATGAAACTCTGAACCCTTGAACTCTTTGATTGTGAGTCTAAAAGTGTTAAAAAGGGTTCAGTCTGTGGAGCACTCTTCTCACAAGCAGCCGTAGTTGAAAAACTTGGCAGTTCATGTCATCTTTCGTGCACTTAACAGTTCACACTCACCCGTCTCGCCTCTGGAAAGACACACGACTAAGACACGCCACGCGATTCGTATCCGGTCTGACTCAGGCTCCAGGTCAAGTATCGCATCCTGGACAGGAGAGGAGACCTCGAGTTAAAGCAGCAGACTGAGGGGAACAGTGACTTTGTATGGCATGTTAAATAAAACAGCTGCACACTGATGCAGACTGACGCACTTGTGACAGGAAAACCACACAGTCTGCAGGGATTTCAGGGGGCCGTTACGTCGAGTTTCTCGGCCATCAAAAGCCTCATAACAGCTGCTGCTCCCCTCTTTTGCATTATCATTATTATTATTATTATTATTATTATTATGCAACCATCCCTGGCAGAGATGTTGCTGAGGGTAAGCACCGTCCTGGCTAAATAGCTTTGTGGCTTTACTCGTTAAACACATCGATTTATCTCTAAAACTATCAGTATAACTCACAGAGCCGCGGCCGGTTTATGAAGGTAAGCGTTATTCTGTCTCACCTCCGCGTGTTTATGTTCAATGTGCTTTCAGTACATTATATCTGCATTAACAGTGCATTTCATCTGCTTAACCTGTGCTTATTCTTCGTTAACAGATGCCCAGCCTGATGTAGGTAAGCGCTTTGCTTTTTCATCACTGTGAGTGTTCGTGTGTACGTGTGTGTGTATTGTGTTTGTCTCAGTAGGCTCACACTAAACATTGTCTTTAATCCGGTCTTTGATGGACGGATTTTTCATTCATAATCACACACACACACACACACACACACACACACACACTCACACATCTCTGCAGACTGAAGGACAGCAGAGCTGCACTATGGGAAGATGATTTAACCCTTCACTGTCCACGCCACTAATTTCCATGTACCGACTGTTTCTTTTCACTCAGCGAACAATGAGCCGAGGGATGGTAAGAAAAAGACACGGTGCATCGTCTCCCCGGCCTGCTTGTGCTTTCTTTTTTGTGCCTGTTTTGTGTCAACCACACTGCGTGTGTGTGTGTTAGTGGGAATCTGTGAGTAACTGTGACAGACTGACACTCCCAGAGGCCTGGGCTTGCTCTGGTGACAGCGACCGTTGCTGCTCAAAATCAAAGGTTTTCACCCGGCGGATGGATTCATTACCGTTCACAAAGGCGTTCATGTTCGCTGCCGTGTATCCTGGAGCATTTCTGGACACTGAGTACAACAGAAATTGTAACTTTATTCAAACAAAAGTGACAAAACTGCCTCGCGGAGAACAGATAAAGGAAAGTAAAAGAAAAGGATGGCTGAACTTAAAAGCAGCTCAAGTTGCAGCCGACTCATCAGATACGCTGTCAGATGAAACAAGTAAAATAAGTAAATAAAATACAAATGCAACAGACAGCTGAGACGTCCGTGACAGCATCTCGCAATAAAAACGTGCTTTCGCAGCGATTCAAAGCGTACCGGGCAGATTGCTTCCACCAAAGCGCCAAAGAGGACGTTTGAGGGTTTCGATGTGAAGTGAACTTGATTGTGAAATGAACTGATGAGGTCTGGTTTATAAAAAGTGATGTATCCTGCCTGTACTTACACTTGGTATATCGTGTGTGTGTGTGTTATGTGGATCTTCTACGCTATACTTCTACATGAAACTGAAGGAATCTGAGGCTCTGTGTTCTCCCTGGCGGCGCTTTGATGATAAATTGATGATATACTGAATAAGTAATACCTGTAAAATTGCAGTACTATACATTATATGTATGGTAGTATATTTTATGGACAGAAAGAATAGATATGTTACTATTTTAATGCAGTAATAACCAGTCTGGGATAGAATATTTGATAACGTCTTAATGTGCAGGTCCATAAATTTCTAATCACTTCCTGATAATTCTCTTGAGGGGGTTCCTGGAAAGAAAGATGCAGATTGGCACAAAGAAAAATGCAAACGGTGTTCAACTGGCAAACAACCAAATAATTAATTGTAATTTATTGCCAAGTTAGTTTGAGCCGACTCTTTCTTTCAGTGTGTAGCAAGAAAAGCAGATTAATCTGTTATTTGTTATTACATATATGAATAATGAGGTTTCTTATAGTCAGTGAATAATCTTTAGATATTTTCTCACATTTGGCCGGTCTTTTAATTCTTCTGAAAAAAAGTGTTTGTAACACAAAGCCTTCCAAGAGCTTTACAAATAGAAATAGATAGATAGATAGATAGATAGATAGATAGATAGAAAAATACATAGATCCTTTACAATGGTTATGAGATATTCATTATTTAGTTTAAGAGCTGACAAACGATCGTAGCAATGATAAAAAGAAACTTTTAATTTTACCTGATTTCTGATTTTTTTTCCAATCGACAAGTCCCAGAGTTCCTTCAGCCACTGAGGCACCATTTTTCAGGGCTTTTCTCCTTCTTGGTGGAAAGTCTCAAACTAAACTTGTGTCTGTTTCTAGTTACTACACAGTTCCTGGAAAGTTTCTGGGAATTATTATGAAATCACGTGAAGATATCGGGCCTGTAATATAAAGCGCTACCGGATATTTTAATGTGTGCTGTTACAAACTGTCCTCATTATCCAAAATATGAACCGGGTCTGCAGGGGAGTTTCAGTCAATTAGTCCCTGCAGGCCATCGTACAGCATCTGAAACTCCCGCTGTCAGAGCCAAGGACGGCGACGGAGTTCATTTTGCGAGCCGGCCCTCATCCCAAAACACCAGCGAGCTGTCCGACGTAGCGGCGGAGGAGTGTAAACATCCAAAAAGAGTCCCGCGGGTGCCATCCCGGGATCGGCTTTACCCACTTAGCATTCAAACCGAAACCTTTTAAATCATCCTGAACATCTGAACTTGGATCTGTCCTCAGGGGCACTTTTGATTAAAAGATCAAATTAACCGAGCCCATAAAAGCAGAGAGAGAGAGAGAGAGAGGGAGGAAGAGAGGAAGAGGCGCTGACGGTGTGGCTCTCTGAATTTATGGAAGCGCATGACCTTATTTGACACGTGACCCCGGATCCATTTTCTCAGCAACTGCTCTCGTCCGATGGATGTCCACCCGGGGCCTACTCACATGATTGGTGGTCCGATGTGCCTTTATCTTCACATGCTGCTTGTCCATAAACCATCTTTTCCTGTAACACACAAACGAAGAGATGAGAAACTAAAGAAACACTTCACAGGTTATGTATGTTTAACAACAGTCACAAAAAACCTGATTGTTGAAGACATAACTCATTAACAGTTGTGTGTTTTGTATTTTTTTTCATACAAACATATGTTAATGAGAATCACAGAGAAAAAGGTGTTTTTTCTTGAACTGTGAGAGCACGCCTATTTAACCTGTGAGTGTTGCTCACCTGAAGTCGAGATTATCGTTGGGCCAATTAACACTTGTGTTTAACAGCACAGCACAGATACTGTACAGACTGACTCTCTCTTTCTTTCCCCCTCCTCCTGCGACGCAGAGTTGCCTCCTGATGGTAAGAGAAATTAATACGTTCGCGTCTCTGTAAAGCATACAACTGACAAGCAAACACCTTACAGAGGTTACATCAATTTACTTGAAAAGGAAACAAGCGAACAGATAAAAGAGCTGCTCACTAAAAACTTTTTTTTTTTTACCACCAAGATAAGAGCGTGCAGCCGCAGCTTATGTTCTGTCGGGGCGGCAGAAGATTGCAGAGCGTCAGCCCTAATGTGGCGTCTTCAGAGCTGATCTGAGGAGTCGCTTTATTCCCTGGGGCCAATCTTTTTCCAGGGGGCTCCTTGGTCGCCTTGTCATTTGTCAGAAGGTCCCAAATGGTTTATGCAGAGTAACAGCAAAGACACGGCACAAACTCGATGAATGCCTCATGGAGAGACTGTTGCTCAGCTTTAGTGCTAAATAACCGTCCAAAAGGAGTAGATCCCCGAGCTCAGAGGGTGAAATTTAGTGTTTTCAGACTTCTTATCATCAAATTATACTTCTAAATTTGCATTTTAAGGGTAAAAGAGGACTGCTGATTTGGCGGTTTGCTTGGTCGACTTGTCTCCTGTTGTCGTGTCCAATTTCTTTGTTGTGTTTTTATCGGAGTGGTGTGCCCCGATGGTGATTTACAGCTTTAATTTTTTCTTCTGCGATTCATCTCTTCAACGCCCCGTCGCAGAACACGTACCGGGGGAGGATCCGCAGATGTCCGAGCTGACCGGCCTGTTCGTGCAGAAGCCAGAAAGTGTCACAGCGACAAAAGGTCTGGGAAAATGACCCGCCATAAAAAATCCTGAATTACATCCAAAATGAAAGGAGTGACCCGCTTAATGCCAAATCCTTATTGGAATACAGACTCTCAGATACAGATCTATCTATTTTAATTAATTACAGTGTCTCCCTCTCGCTCGTGGCAGGAAAGGACATCACATTTGTGGCCAAAGTTGACTCCTCGAACCTGCTGAGGAAGCCCGCCATGAAATGGCTGAAGGGGAAGTGGCTGGACTTGAGCAGCAAAGCCGGGAAGCACCTGCAGTTCAAAGAGTCCTACGACAGGAACACCAAGGTTCGTATGTTCGCTCTGCACGTGGTAATATAATCTCTGCACCTTTTCACCGTTAAGGAGATTAACAGCATGAGGACGGGACAGTTCGCTGGTCGACCAAATTTCCAGACTGAAAAGATTTAAAAACAAGCATCTTTTTTCCTTTTCCAGCAGCATGAGTGTGACATTTGTGTGAAACATCTTGACACCTATCGCATGGATTGTCTTAAAATTTGTTACAGGTTGTCAAGGACATTGTGCAATGACCTGTAAAACTAATGACGTTCCCATCAGCCTCAACTGCACTTTGTACTTCTGCTACTTGGAAAAAGTTATAAGACCGCCGATCTAAAAAATATATAAATATATATATAAATATATAAATATTACCTGATTAACTCAACGTATTAGCAGTGTTAGTGTGAATATGATGCTAAATTTAAGCAACACTGTGCCTCAGCTGACTTCTTTTCTTACAAAGATATAAATTATATAAAACCATTGCAACCAATTTGTGTTGTTTCTGTGTGTTTAATATATAAATACATTTGCAAGTGGGCGAGAAGTTTGAAACCTTTTCTCACGACTTCTTCATTCCCTCCTCTTGTAACACCGATTCTCTTGGTGTGCAAGTTACGTGCAAGATTAAAGCTTGTTGTGTTGAACAAAGCGCCCGATGTGACGCCTCCTGCCCTCGGCTGCTGCTGGTGCTCGTCTCGTCGGGTCCCTGCAGGCGGAGTTTGCATTAATGCACCTGAATGCACCTGGCCAGCTGCCCTCTTTTCATGTCCTCTCTTACTACATCGCTTTTTTTCTGGTTTAGTTTAGTTGTACTTCTCTTTCACAATACAACACTACACCTCCACATATTCACTCACTGCTTATCCACTGATTACACATTTTACTTCATGTCATCTGTGTTCATTTCTGTAAAGGAGAGCAAGGTCATGACGCAGAGGAATTGCAAAAAAAAGTACTGTGTATACACTGAATTATGTGCTGATTGTTAAAAACTGGAGGGAACGTGTGATCAAATAAACTTTACTGACAATTTGCGACGCCAAAGCAAGTTTCAGACCGACGGCTTTAACATCAGACCGGTGAAACTCGGTACTCTGAGCGCGTCCTCTGCTTCTCTGTGCACGAACGTGTGTGTGTGTGCTCGGTGTTCATTTAATTGCATGTGTTCCTAACATATCATCTCCTTCTCCCCCTCTGTCAGATCTACACTTACGAGATGAGCATCATCAAAGTGGTGGACGGAGACGCAGGTGGCTACCGCTGCGAGGTCACCTCCAAAGACAAGTGCGACAGCTGCACATTCGACGTCTCCGTGCAGGGTAGGTCTGCAGACAGACAATCACATTATTGTCATCTTCCATTCGGCGTGTCCACCACCGCTACGTAACTGGCTTTGTCAGCCAATAACTCAGTGAGTGCGATGCGCATTAGGTCCCATCATTTAGTGGCCTAGCGAGGTCATCAGTCCATTATTCCTTTGCAGCTCAAGCCCGCTGCGTAATGAATTAACCTCGCCGAGCTCTCACCAGTCCTCCTCCTTCTGTCTCGTTTCAGCCGTGCAAGAGGAGCAGCAGGACAACATCTTGGAGGCGTTTAAGCGATCGTGAGTGTCAGTGTCGGCGAGGGCCTGCTCAACGTGTCACCCATCACACTGTCTCCCATATGCTCCTCTGTAGATCGCTGCCTCTGGGCATCTGTCAGTCTGAACGAGTATATCGGTTGCGTGTGTCTGTCCCTCAGTAGAGTTTGTTCGAGTCGTTCTGTCTGTCATGTCTCTGTGCGTCTGCTGCCGTGGTGTTTTGCTTCGCCCGGAGTCCCTCATGATTTAGCATCTTCCGTTTTTTATCACATGTCTGGGTGTCGGCCTCTGAAAGGACATTTAACATGTAACCATCTATTTCTGTCTCAGCTTGTGTGTGTGTGTGAGTGTGAGGTTTATATGATGTATGCAGCTGTTTTAATGAGGTTTATTTTCATATTTCAGCTGTTCTCAGTTACTGTACGTGTGCCGTGTGATCGTAAATCAGCACACACCTCCGCGCTGACACCTCTCTGAGTCTCCGCATTTGTAATCTGTGTTTAAAAATATAATTTCCTTCCCTTATTAGAGTGTGAGCAGAAAGGCACAGGTAAGATGAGAGACGCCTGGTATTGGTGGTTTAGACAGGATGTCAGCGTGCTTATTTGCAGTATGCTGATATGAGGGAGGGAGAGAGGCCGGCCTGATAAATGAAAAGTGAAAAGTTGGTTAAAACTCAAATATGTTGCTGGAGAGATAACGGACGAGTGTGTTAAACGCCTTGTTATGTGGAGGTCATGCAGCTCAACCTCCAGATGGTAAGTATGGAGAATCCTGTCTCCTATGGGATACTCATCTGCGTGATTATCTAAAAGTGCATTATAGTAGCTCAACCAAATGCATGTGGTCTGCCTCAGCGATTTAGCATACTCACTCCTCTTTGCTTATTGTTTCCCCTGCGTTTTTTTTTTCATTTTATCCCAGACTTAAATGTGTGTTTCATGTCTGAAATAGCCCGAGTTCTCCGTCACATGCCCCCGAGCAAATCAGGCTATTTTTTTCTTCTTCATGTTGTCGCTTCGCTGGCTGGTGGGCCAGCTGAAAAGGCTTCAGAGGGGGAACAGGAAATAAATTCTGTGGAATACATACTTGCTCGCACCACGACGCAGTATGTTTATTCTCGATGGGGAAATGCGTGCAAACATGTCAGCAAACATACAATATTTATACTGTATGTCACGAGAGCGCAGCACACGGATGAATGCCAAAAAAATGCAAACATCAAGATGTCATGTCGAGGGAGCTGTGTAGACAAGTGCAGATAAAACACACCATAAACAGTGAATCCGTCCTGTTCAGACTTTTCGAATTTTCACTGGAGTCTTTCAGGGTGAGTCATGATGGCTAGTTTCATTACTGCAACAAAATACAAGAGAAAAAGGATGTTATGGGAAGTCAAAAGGCCAAAAACTGGTAAACCTGGATGTGTGTTATAATGCAAGATGGTAGTTTAACAATTAAAACAACAGAAAGCTCTTTGGTGGGGGTGTAGGCTTGGGATACAGGTGAGAGATGAAGTATGATCCAGGATGTTCAGTTTGAGCAACAGATTCACGAGTTTGAAGGGCTGCACAATTGTTTACGTAAACAGCAAAAAAATGCAACATTTAAAAGCAGTTCAGCATTTTGCATTTTGCTCTCAATGCACACGCTTGGATGAAAAAGCAAAACAGTGTAGAAAATTTTTTTTTTTACAAAGATGGACTATCTTGTAGATACATTTAAAGAAAAAAAAATCCTGCATGCCTTTGTTACTTTTAAGTGGAGCTCCATTTGGCGATATGTGTGCCCCGTGAACGAGGTCATTATCACCCTGGGAGGATTTTTACTCCCATCAGGATGGCAAGGACAACATGGATGTTATCCCTGGATGAACTGTTCATCCATAGGACGAACATGATCACTCAGGGTGGCTTTGGATTTATTGGCATTTATCTTGCTCTGCGAGAGGTTCAATGAGCCTCAACAGTGCCGGGAAAACGCACTCCATGCTGCCGAGGAGCTGCCAAATCTGTACGCGGCGGAAAACAACGAGCACTCGAGCCTGCAGACGTTTATTGGCGCGTGCCACACGCAGCACTTGTCACCTTGTTGAGCACAAGAGGGTGACTGATGACTCGAGACCACGTGGATTTTTTCTCATCAGTTGCTCATGTGCATGTGAGGGGTGATACGCTGCGACGTACAGCCACTTTCCCTCCTCTGTGAAGTTCTTGACATGTTATTGTGCATGAAATTGTCTTTTTTGCGTGTGCAGACGTCCATAAAAGATCACATCTGACACATCCTCCAACTTGTGTGATGAGATTGCTTTGTGCTTCCTGTGATCTGTGCAGTGTTTGTGTTCACTCTACCTCGCTCAAAGCTCAAATTTGACACGTATGTCGCTTACATGTGCTTGTCTACTGTGATTTCTGTCTGTCACTTGAATTTAGGGCATGACGGTAGCTTGTAAGTCCTCATCAAACGCTCTGCTCTGTGTTCTCACTCATCCTGTTTTTTGCATCTATCCAAGCGCAGGATGAAAAGAGGGTAAGCTTTAACTACAGGCACTAATTCATTAGAACTCCGCTTCATGCTGTTGTATTTGCTCATGCTGTCTTCATTGGATTTATAATTGTCTTTGTAATTTCTGTGTTTATGTATTTATAGATCTGTGTAATGTGGGATAAAAACAGATGCATTATTTAATGTATATTTCCTAATGCTCTTTGTTCAATGCCTAACTCGTCAGTGTTGCAGACAACAAAGATTTTTAAAAAACATGATCCAATCCACTGAATCTTTTTGCTTTTTTGATATCCAGTGGAGATGCAGGTGAGGATGCCGGTGATCTAGACTTCAGCGCCCTGCTCAAGAAAAGGTACGATCATCGTCTACATCAAGCTGCAAATCTGATCGGCTTAAAGTAGTTTTTGATTTGATCCTTTTCACAATCGCACGCAACCCAGAGAGAAGAAACACGAGGAGGTCAAGGAAGAGGTGGACGTCTGGGAAATCCTGAAGGAGGCCAAGCCCTGCGACTACGAGAAGATCGCCTTCGAGTACGGCATCACGGACCTGAGGGGCATGCTGAAGAGGCTGAAGAAGATGAAGAAGGTGGAGCCCAAGAAGAGTGACGGTGAGGAGCGAGGGAAGATACAGGAGAGAGGTTACGTCTGGGCACTAGGAGCGAGGCGGCAGGCAGGAAAAACGAGAGCTCTCTAACACAGTAGGCTGAAAATATCAGCAGCGTTTAAAGGCCTCGGGGGAGAAGTTATATTGCTGAGACAACAGGTGGAGCGTCACTTAGCATATGCCCGCCGCTGGTTGGCACTTATGGATTATGTGGCTGTTAAAGCAGCGGCTGAAGTCTACTAACAAGATGCTTTCTTTCTCGTCAGCATTCCTCAGGAAGCTGGATCCAGCCTACTCGGTCGACAAGGGCAAGAGGATCCAGCTCTCCGTGGAGGTGGCCGACCCCACCGCTCCCATCAAGTGGCTCAAGAACGGGCAGGAAATCAAACCATCGGCCAAGTGAGCAAATTACCACTGTTGAGTGGGAGATTGTGCTAAATCATAATGTTGAGGGAGTAAAGTAGTATTCTTAATCTCATGGTTTTTTTGAGCTGCAGTTTAAGCAAAGTTTAACTGTAATATTTAAAATGTGATGACCCCGACGGTACCTTGAGGGCCCTGCTGCTCCGCGACGCCGTGCAAAAATTACCCCGCAAAGAATAAACAACCTGAGTCATCAACAGTGACGTGTTCAAGTACCAAAAATGGGTCGGTAGCTTAAGTTTTGGACACGGTCACTTAACTTGTTAGGATCGTCATGAAACTAACATCAACCTCGGGTCCTACGTGATCTGTTTTCATTTTTTTCCAGATTCTGTTTCATTTCTTTTCCAGAATTATGTTTTCTGTTTACATTTGCCTGAATTCAGTGTTTTTATGACTTAAGCAGATTTTGTCATCAGAAATAGTCTAATAATACGTCATGCTGTATAAGAGTGATGTTTCAAATGTTTTTCATCAAAGCTATTCCCCAAAGTCATTTCCAAATGAAGTGTCCATTAATCTGTCAATAATTTTAGTGACTCTACGTTATATAAGACTGAACTTATTGTATATTTGTGTTGTACTTTTGCACACTTGTCTCACAGCCAGCTTTACACAGAGACTAATGTTTGGTTGTAGCTTGTTTTTTACCTTATTACGGCTAAAAAACAAAAAAAAGGAGGCATCATGTCTCAGCAACGTTTCGCTTTTAAATTATTGATCCGGGAAGTTCGGATCTGTAAATAAACTTCAGACTTTATTGAACTCTCGGAGATCAGAGGACAGAAGCGGTGCAGTTAAATGCATTTGTCTCATCAAATCCATGTTTTTTGTGTAGCTGAAATCATAAAGCCCGACATCAGCCACAGAGGAGGTGCAGACTGTACAATCAATACTGGCCCACAGACTATGCCTTTGCCAAAAAAAACCCAAAACATATTGCCTGCAGGCTCTGCTGGTTTACCTCAAATAACGAGGCACTGAATGATGCACATCAGATGGGATTTCGAGCTGAGTTTATGCAATACTGACTGAAAAATATGAATATACACACTATATACCTGCTTTAAACAACAATGACAACCAAATAAATGTGTCATGGCGCACATGTTAGGCAATGTACACATCATGACACAACATTTGCAGTGATTCAGTGGTTAGGAGTCGTGTTTCTGACCATCTGAAGTCCAATATTAGGTCTCTTAGCTGCTGAATGCTCCATTATGTGCACTAGCTATAGTCGCTCACTTTGCCTGTGTGCCATTCGGTTCTGGAAAACGAGTTTATTTGAGCTTTTTTTTATGCAAACAGCTGCTGGAAATAAGCTTGATGAGAGCGGCGAGACTGAAAAAAAAAGTCAAACTAAAACCAATGAGGTGAAAGACACTAAAACAGCCCATCGGTCGGTGGTTTATTCAGCATACTAAATCTTTCCAATCCGTACAATCCACGTGTCTTTCATGTAAAGCTTTATTAATAACTTAACATGCCGGTAAGAAACTACCACTAAGAGCTGTTATTAAACAGGTTAGTAGCTCGTGAGGAAACATACTCGGAGAAGAGCCACGATAAAGCACTGTGCAGGGTTCATTCAGAAATCTTTAGGATTGAGCCCTGACTTTGAGATGTGACTAACAGTCGACATAAATGTTAGTTTTGAGTCTCTTTAGCCTGCAGTGCTCTCTTCAGTGTTACTCTCCTCTTTGCTCTTTCCCCCTCCTCCTTCAAAGGCTTCTTTTGGTGTTTTATTGAAGAGGGTACAGCTGTTGCAAGTGTTTTTTTTTTCAATAGCTCCACCATCTGCCATTTTGAGTAGCTTCTCGCTGTTCATTGAAAGCGTGGCGGCCCTCTTCCTGTTTTGATTAAGTTACTGTGGGAGACTCTGAGGTCCTTCCAGGCTTTTGCACCGCGGCCACCGAGATCTGACGGATCAAATGTTTTAGGTTACAGAGTGAGAGCCGTTGGGATTAGGGTTACTTAGAAAAGCTTTGGCGATGAGGGGAAAAAAAAGCCTTTTACGGAGGATTTACTTCTATTGCAATTTGGTGTAGAATTCACTAAAGATCCTGCACATAAATAAATGTTATTAGAGAGATAATAGCACATATAATGATATAAGATTAGTAGATAAGTAAATCGTGAGATAAAAACAGATTATATATACATACAATCATGCATAATTGATATTTCCTTTGTTTTATGTGTGCATTTTACCAGATTATGTATTTTTCATGTTTGATTTATCCCATGTGACTTGGGCAATTGTTCACTTTAGCACAGATATAAATACTCCCCAGCTAACTAAAATAGATTACTATTTATTTATATGTTGTAGTTTACTATGGGAATATGTGGGGGATAAAAAAAAGCCTTTTGTGGCGTGAGAGTTGCGTGAAGTTTGCTAAAATGCCTGTAGTGATGTCACTTGAGTCACCAAATCTTAAACTCTGCAGAAGTTTTGTTTTTGTAAAGAGGAATACCTGATATAACGCAAAAAAAAAAAAATCAGCAGCTAACGTCATTTCATTTACAGACACCACGCTCTAATTTAAAACTACTGTGACATTTTACAACCCACACAAACAACTCAGCCTCAGCTCAGGCCCCACGGTGACGCCGCAACCATTAATTCAGCACTCGAATCAAATGTGGCCTTATTGTCGCCTCGTTTGTTCAGCATCCGAAACGTAAGCGCGTGTGGGAGCGTATACGTGCACATCTCCGAAGGTCTGCGTACCGTCTTTGTCCTGGTCTGTAACTGTGACTCACTCCGCCTTCTTCAGGCCTCTGATTGTGGCTGGATTTGCTGAAAGCATTTACTCATTTATTCTCTCTCTTTCTCTCTCTCTTCTTGTTTGTTCTCCATCCTCCTCCTGTAATGTTTCCCGCCAT
>JBAJHX010000039.1:3164842-3181276 GCA_037176925.1 Amniataba percoides | reverse complement strand
CACAGGAGAGCCGGCCCCCACCGTGTGCTGGATGAAAGGAGACACGGTGAGGAAGACTTTACTTTGCACACACACTCGCCCACAAACAGATAGTTCCCACCTTTGTGCGTCAGTCAAGCCGTTAGTCACCGAGCGGCACAAAAGAGTCAAACAAGAGCCGGAGTGGGAGGGTTGAATCACCTGTCGCCGTGGCAGCTCCTCACCGCTCTCCTCTTTTCTGTCCGCCTCTCTCGCTCCGTCCCACCCCTGTTTTTGGTAGGAAGTGACCGAGGCCGAAGGAAGAGTCCGCATAGAGACCAGGAAGACCCTGAGCAGCTTTGTGATCGAGGGGGCGGAGAAGGAGGACGAAGGCTTCTACTCCATCACCGTGACGAACCCTGCTGGAGAGGACAAAGCCGAACTCTTCGTCAAGATCGTCGGTCAGTGGCTGCTTCTCACTTTGGACTTTTTTTTTACCTCTTATCTTCCTCTCTTTTGTTTCCCTGTTTTTCTTTTGGCCTGATACTGCATAATGGTCATAATGGTCAAATCATATCACTGTCCTTAAAAATATCTGAATTTCCTGAATGTTCTTGATTTTCATTTCAGTAAAAAAAAAAAAAAGCCATTGAGCCTTCAAACAAAGTTTTGTGAAAGTCAGGTTATGGTGGCGTATTAATGCAGTTAAAAATGAGAATGCCATCACATTAGCCTGACTTTGATACCAATTAAGGAAGACAGGATGTTAATTATAAAGGATTTCAGGAAAGTTTCAGGGCTCCGCTTGAAGTTCAGTTTCTAGACAACGAATGATCAGAAAGCAGTGCCTGGAATGATTTTAAAACACATAAAACTCAAAGCAGTTCAGCGTTCTTTGAAAAAAAAAAAAAAACGATTCCCCTGGACGCTGTCAGCAGTAATATAGGAGAACACACGATGTGACCATTAGAGCAAAATGTTGGCACCAATTTTAGCAGACAACATATTCAGTATATCATATTCAAACCTGAATCATTTAATTCAAAGACAAGCTAAAAATAAACGCACTCATGCCTCTCATTTCTCTCTCCGTTTCATCTTTCCGCTCTTTCCATTTCCGACTGTAACCTGCCTCTCCAGATGTGCCCAACCCCCCCGAGAATGTCAAATGCACATCAGTTGGCGAGGACTCTGCCACGATCACATGGGACCCTCCCTCGTTTGACGGCGGAGTTCCCATTAAAGGTACCCCTGAAACACGCCGCGTCTAATGTTCGCATCTGATGCCCCCCTCCCCGGGGGAAACAGCAGTTTAGATTCCACTGTTTATCACGCCGCGATGCTTTTTGAACTCTTTTTTTCTCGAGAGCGCCGACGTTTTTTAATGACTTCGCCGTATGTTCAGGGTACCTGATGGAGAGGAAGAAGGTTGGCTCGTCCAGATGGACCAAGCTCAACTTTGATGTCTACGAGTCCACCACGTACGAGGCGAAGAAGATGATCGAGGGCGTGCTGTACGAGATGAGAGTGTTTGCAGTCAACGGCATCGGCATCTCGCAGCCCAGCGGAAACTCGAAGCCCTTCATGCCCATTGGTGCGTTGCCATTTATCATTAGCAGAATGGTTAATTAACAGAGGCTTTTCACACAATGCTCATTTTGAGGCGGCTTAACCTACCTCCCATCCCATTTACGCTGGGTATTAACGTATTAATTAGCTCCTGTCTCTCTCAGCCCCCACCAGCGAGCCCACTCGTCTCACGGTGGAAGATGTGACAGACACTACCTGTGCACTCAAGTGGCGTCCTCCAGAGAAAATCGGAGCAGGCGGCATCGACGGTTACATCATCGAGTACTGCAAAGAAGGAAGTAAATATATTTGAACTTCATACTGAGGCATTAGAGTTTCTAAAATGTAATGCTGTTATTCAAAGTTAAATAAATTGATTATTAACACTCTATAGATCTGATTCAGTTTCTTTGGGTCGTGTCTCCTCTCCTCAGGTGATCAGTGGGTGCAGGCCAATGAGGAACCAGTGGGGAAGAACCAGTACCGGGTGAAGGGTCTCCCGGTGGGGGAGAAGATGCTGTTCAGAGTGGTGGCCGTCAACATCGCCGGACGCAGCCCCCCCGCCACTCTCTCCCAGGCCGTCACCATCAGAGAGATCATGGGTCAGGAAACAAATTGAGCATGAAGTGTTAAAAATGACTGTAAAACTTCTGGATGTGTCTGCACATAAATGATCACATTTCGTGTACTTACACTCCCCCTGCAGCGCCCGCTCAGTTTCTTCTTTATTTGTCTTGCGTGTCCACCTCTCAGAGAATCCAAAGATCCGTCTGCCTCGCAATCTCAGGTCCAAACTCATCACGCGTGTGGGCGAGAAGGTGAACCTGGTCATCCCCTTCCAGGTTAGTTAGACTGACCAAACTTTTTACCAGTTTCATTCATCTTTTTTCTTCTGTTTTTACAGGTCTTATTATGTCATTGTGCTTTTGTTTTAGTTTTTATTGTGTTGTTTTAAAGGTTTTTGCTATTTTTCATTGACCAGCTGCTGTAAATAAAGTTATATGGATCAGATACGCTTGCATTTGCAATAGCAGAGCGAAACCGTCTCTGCCAAGCCTGAACGATACGAGGTGATTAAAGACTACTAGTTTACTGCCACCTTGCACTAAATGGCTGTTTCAGACTCTGGAGCGTTTCAAAAGTACCTCTTAAGTTTGCTTTGTTTGAAGAGTTCATCAAAAAAAAAAAAAGCAGAATTGGTTAGAATCCTAAAAAGCTGCTCCATGATCCACATAAAATGGGTCATTGCAGGGAGCTTTCGAGTGCACACTGGAGTAATTTTATTTGAGGTAAAAAAAAAACAGAAGAGATAAAGAAAGAGATATGTTTAACAGTGGAGAGCCTTCTTTAATCTGCGGTCGCCCTGCGTCTGTATGACACAGCCAAAATGCACTTTACACATGTGCTTTGTGTGTTAATGGGGGGCAAAACCCAACAAATGCCCCAAATCTTCCCATGGCCGCATTCCTGATGGTGCCTTTTCCCTTCCTCTGAAATGCAAATCAGATCTGTAAACTTCAGTAGCAACAGAGAGAGAGCGAGAGCTGAAAGGGCACAGCGAGCATTACAGCGTTTGACAGAAACTTGCAAAGTACGGCAGCGGTGAAAAGACGCTAACTGTAAGTAGCAAAGGGGGAGGTATTGTTGTAAATAAAAATAGGCAAAAAAAGAGAGAGAGCAAACCCTGGCTGTGCTTGCTTTTGAAGAAGCAGATGAAAAGCCTGAGACGTGGCTACATGATGTTCTCCTGAGAGAAAAAGAGCGTCCACGGCTCTGTCATCTCATCCGAGAGCCGGACACAGTCTGTTCCCACGGCTGCTTTCACGCCCAACTAAAGCTCAGACCTGTTTAACTGGAATAGGATGCACCCCCCCTCCAAAAAAAATCAAAATATTCTGCTGCAAATGCTTATAAAAGACACAAAAGTGTTATCCAAGGTCGACTTTTACCTTGATAATCACAACACTGATTCAAAACTGAGAGAAAAATATTGCACCTCGTTGCACCAACTATTTCTCAGATTCTTTAAAAGTTTGATTTTTTTTTCCCCACCACACTTTCTTACAGTACTTCCCTTCCCATTACTCTGCCTGCAGGGTAAGCCTCGCCCTGTGGTGACCTGGTTCAAAGATGGCGTCCCCCTGGAGGACAAGACAGTGGGAACTCGCACCAGCGGCGTGGACACCGTCCTGTTCATCCGCTCCGCCGAGAGGACGCACTCCGGGAAGTACACGCTGTCCGTCCAGATCGAGAACATGTCCGACAGCGCCGACATACACATCCAGGTCGTAGGTCAGTCCCCCCCCCCCTCCGTCATGGTGGCGACACCTCTCAGCTCCGCCCAGAGAGAGACGTGTTCTCTCATTAAGCTTAGGACGTACATCACGAGGTGCGCGGTTAACAACCTGTTTGGGATGATGATGACTTGAGCCCAAATCTGTGACATGTCAAGAGTTTTTTTTCCTTTTTTTTTCAAATTTGATGATAATTCCTAATTTCCTACATCCAGGGATCTGTGACTCAAAGCAGCGAATCATCAAAGCGCTGATTCCTCTCACGCGCGTAAATCCGGGCTCCCGCGCTGCCACCGCGGCCCGCCAGCTCATTCCTCATCTCACGGCTCGTCTCCCGGGTCAGGGTGCTGGGTGGATTATTTGGCGGGGCTCCGCTGGGATTATTCGCGTGTAGACTGGGATTAGGCGTGGATTTTGAGGGCTACTCTGTCACTTCCTCTGCCGAGAAGGTTGAGCTAATGAGAGGCTGCAGCTCCTCTGATCCCCCCCCCACATACACACACACACCCTTACCCACCACAGCATCCCTCCCGCGGTGGATCTGTCATCACTCCGTTTCAGCAGGAGACGCTACAGGAGGGATTAACGGGCAGAAACAGTAGTGCTGCTCGCTGTTTGTACTGTACTCCGCAGAGGAGAGCACGCGGAGCAAGATTAATGACAAATACATTACGCTGTTGTACAGTATTCCTGCACTGCGCCGGGCCACACAGAAAGATGGATGATAAACACGCCGCATTCTTCTGCTCTGTAATCCAGGCAGGCAAAGCTTTCTATTTCTCAGTTTGTCACTTCTATGCCAACACAGTTTTTCTAGTAATGCATGCAGCCATCACGCCGTTCCTTGAACCTTTGTCTTTTGCTCTGCTAATCTGTCAATCTTTGCCAAATCCCTGCTGCAGCGAGTGTTGATTTCTCTCTCTCCTGCTTCAGATCTGCTTATCAATCTACCCCTCTGCCTGAAAACCCCTTTAAAAAAACGCGTCTACTCTTGGGCCTAATGTCTTACTTCCTCCAACTCTTTTTCTGTCTGCTCTCGCCGCCCCGACAGAAAAGCCCGGCCCCCCCATCGCGGTGCAGGTCACAGAAGTCTGGGGCTTCAACGCCGCGCTGGAGTGGAAGCCGCCCAAAGACGACGGCAACTGTGACATTATCGGCTACGCCATTCAGAAGGCCGACATGAAGACTAAGGTACGCCCGCTGGGAGAGAGATGGATAGAGATCTTGGGGAGGAGACTCGCTGGCAGCCAAAATGGAGGACTGAAACTCTCCAGCAACAAGCTGTGAACCATAAACTGTTAAATAAATCCATTTTAGGTCACGATCTGCTTGTTAAATGCATAATGTATTATATATATATATTCCATATTAGCAGTTATTATTAAATTAGTAGACTGATTAAAAAGTCTGTCTCCTTTTAAATTTGAACCAACAAATTTGCTTGAATATTTTTGACACAACTCTTAAATTTAACTACTGAATTAATTTTGTTATGTTCAAAGTAATTTTACTGTGAAGAAGCAAACGGCCTGTCCACATAAATGGAGCAGAGGTGGAGTCACGGTCATCTCCACACAGTAAAAAAAACTTAAGTTTGCATCAACTTCTACAGAGGAAAAAGAAAACATCCTTACTGGAAACTTTACAAATTGGCAAGTGATGTGATTAAAAATTACCCAGAGCATCTCTGGTTCTTATCTACTGACCATCGGCGGTATCAGTGAGGTGAAGGCGCTTGAAGGTAACTAAAAGACGACTCCAGTTTCAGCCTCTTTCACCCCGCCGCCGTCTGACAAGCGGTATGGAAGCTGTCGTACCTCCAAACTCGAGAGCGGCTTCATCTTTCCTCAGGCTGTGAAACTTTTAAATTCATCCTCCGCACTCCAACAGCGTTGATAATTTTTTTTTGTTCTGTTTTGCTTTTTTGTGGTCGTATTTCATTATATTTTTTCTTTTTTTGTTGTTGTCGTGTTGCTCAGTTTTGTCCGAGTTGAATTAAAATGAAAACGCCTGCAGCAGCTTACTGTAGGTTACTGATGAGGAACATTTTCTGTCTTACCAAAATTTGTGCTACAAGCTGGCTAACTAAGAAAAACAGGCTTGTTGTTGGTTTTGTTTTTGCACATAACTACACCTGACTGTTTCTTGCATGCAGTCAAGGTTTTGTGTGTTGAGGCTCAGATTGACGTCATGTTTTGAGGTGCGAAAATCGCTGCTATTTTCCAACATCCGTAAGCATTCAGTGGACTTTTGTGATGTTTTTTTTTTGAGGCACAGCTGCTAGGAGATTTGTCACGTAGCTGCAAAGCCTCGCTATACTGTCACGGTCATTACGTCGTATAAATCGACAGGAAGGTGAGCTGGAAGCACACGGATGCCCGGGATGGGGGATTCTTCGGCTTATATAGATCTCAACCTCGGCCGTAAGCCTCTTTGAACCTCTGCTTCTCCTCTTTTCTCTCCCCTCATCTCCCTGTCGGTCCGTCTCTCACATCAGGAGTGGTTCACGGTCTATGAGCACAACCGCAGGCCCAGCTGCACCGTGTCCGACCTGGTCATGGGGAACGAGTATTCCTTTCGAGTGTACGCCGAAAACATCTGCGGCCTCAGCGACGAGCCCGGCGTCAGCAAGAACACCGCCATCATTACCAAAACAGGTAATGAAACCCCCCCAGAGCACCGCCCGCTGTAACTCGATCGCATTGCTTGTGATGCCATTAAACATCGAAAGCACACTGATCTGTAGGCAACCACTGAATTTAATAATAAAATAAGCATTATGCTATGTAATGGGTGCAATACAGAAAATAAGAAGCTATTAAGAAGATTATTGTATATAAAAATACAAACTAATTAAAATAATATGATTTTTAAATATAGAACACAGTTATGACTACTTATTAATATGATTAGTAAGGAAAATAATTCACAGCGATTATTGTTACTGAAACTGAAATATTCTTGTGTAATATTTAAAACTGGCCGTGGATTATGAAGGCAGCTCGGATGGGAAACCCGCCACCAGCCAAATGCTGCTACTGTTGTTGTGTTGTCGCGTTTGCTCACTCTACCAGAACATTTGGCCGCCAACCAGCCAACGCCTTTGTGCTCCAAGCAGCAGCCGGCCTATAACACTGAGGATTGCTGATCGTGGTACCCACCTGACATCGCGGCACAAACAAAAGTCAGGTTTCCTGCCTCAATAATTAAAATCTGCAAATTGAAAAATGTTTCCTAATCGGGCGTTTTGGATATTAAAAGGCAAAACAAGCCCGAAGCAGCTGAGAGAGACAACAGTCGCTTAATACTGAGCTTTCCAGCTGATCCCTGAACAATCCTCCAAACAGATTTGAATTTATAAGTCTGACACAAACGGGAGAAACTGTTTGTGATGGGTTAAACTGAGACATGTTCATAATTAAAACACATCACAAATCTTTCCCTAAATTTATTCAGCAAACGTTTTGGGCTTTTTGTGCCATCATCAGGGTGGCGTCTGAGCCTCTTTTCACTTCCCTTTGATAATCTCCATTGATCAGCGCTGTGACTGATAAACATCAAAGAAAGGAAGAATTTAAAACAAGATCATCATAATAGATTTACTATAACACCATTATTCAAAGTGAATACACAAATTTAGAGATATAAATAAGAAAAATGTTATATCACAACCATCTTTCCAGGATAATCCCTCGCAAAAACTACCTTTCATCTTAATCCATCAGTGGGTAAAAAAAGTTGTTTTTAATTATTTGGAACAAACCTCAAACTCGTCATGTAAGGAAACAAGGAACAGGCTGAGACGTGACACTTATGAAGGTAACTGAGAATATAAAACACCTCTCCACCTGCCCAGGTTTGGCTTATAACCGTGCACCCTTCAAAGAGAAGGACATCACCAGCTCCCCCAAGTTCACAGCGCCCCTGGTGGACAGAAGTGTGGTTGCAGGTTACACCACGGCCATCAGCTGCGCCGTCCGCGGCTATCCCAAGGTATTTACAGCTTTACCATAAATAAGGGTTTGTCAATAAAATGTATTATTTCTTTACGAGCTGGCTTGCAGATCTTATTTAAAGATGGGCGACATGGCAGCTCCTCTAAAGTGAAGTCAAAACATCTGGATCGCAGAGGAGCCAAACTAAAAAAAATCAAAGTATCCTTGAAATAAGAAGAAAATTTCTAAGTGGTCATTTTCCTAACAAGTTATTTGATGCTGTAAAAAGAGGGTGAAACATCATGATAAGAAGCTGTCAGTCAGTGAGTTTTTGGTAATTGTACATAGAGTGGAAACGCAGAGAGGAGACGAAACTTTAGCTCCAGCAGATGTTCGTTGGCAGTTACTTATTACTGATCTATGAGCGCTGGGCTGCCGGTTAGTTATTCTGATATTTTTGCATAACTTCACTTTCTATTTCTAATCTCCTCATTTCAGCCCCCTCGATCTGTTTCCATTAGCGGCACCGGGTTGCCTGTTATTCCCTCAGCTATTCTCCTCCCACTCCAGTAACTTCTTGCTGTTTCGCTTATAAAAATAAC
Source organism: Amniataba percoides (assembly GCA_037176925.1). Classification (NCBI taxonomy): domain Eukaryota; kingdom Metazoa; phylum Chordata; class Actinopteri; order Centrarchiformes; family Terapontidae; genus Amniataba; species Amniataba percoides. Next base: position 3,172,918 of record JBAJHX010000039.1, on the reverse strand, counting down.
TGGGGTTGCCTCGCCTCACAAACTTTCCATCTTTACTTGCACTAACTTGGCTAATCCTACCTCACAACTAAGGCCCAAAATGTGACAGATTGTCCCTCCTGCACATTATCATTCGAAATCACTCGCATCTGAATTGATGGTGTGGTCGTCGTTCATGAGTCACTTTGAGTTTATTTCTGCAACATGGTCCTAATTATTTGATTGTCTATTCATTTATTAGTTTGAGATATTGAGATATCTAAGTTCATTTTGGTGGGAAGCTTTTCTGTGGGGCACAAAATGATTTTCTGGAATTTTTTTCACTTTGAAGTTCAAAAACTGTCCATCAATATGTGAATTTTGATGCAGAACCACATATTTTTAATTATATAGATATATAAATTCTATAAATATCAATCTGGAAAATGAGAAAATGCTTATTTTGAACATTAATCTATAAAATATTTGCAGACGAGTTTTCTATTATTGTATTATATTATCAAAAACTGTGAGTAAAATAATGATTAAATATGGGTGTGTTTCTTTTTAAATGTACTCAATGGTAAGAATGAAGCATATTTATGAAATCATGTGATATAACAGAGGAAATGGTTGAACTGCCGTTTAGCACAGAGACTCCTGCAAGTGAACAAACTGCAGTGTGCATTGAAGCACTATAGCACCACCCATCCCGCATACATTTACTGTCGCGTTGGCCCCTGGTAACTTTGCTGCAAGGCTGTGCCACAGATTTCATGCTTTGTGCTTTCAGAGTGAGCGTACAAGTTTGTGTCAAACAGTGAGTGTAGAACAGTCAGAGAGGATTTTGATGCCTTTGCAGCAGGAGTGTATTTTTATGTCTGAAGCTAGAACAAGAGGTGGAGCAGAGAGATCTTTGAACACACTTTTTTTTTTTCATCCTTCCGAATCGGCAAAGATTTGTCAAGCCGAAACGTTGACCCAGTTTCACCTCTCCCTCTCTCTCTCTCTCCCCTCCTCCTCCCTCTGCTCCTCTACCTTCCCAACATCCCTCGCTGTTTATACGCTCCCTCCCCGCCTCTCCTCCCCGCTCCTCCTCTCCCTCGTGTCCCGCCAAAATTGCCTCCTCATCCAACACCCCTGTTTCATCAGCCAAAGATCATTTGGATGAAGAACAACATGATCATCGGTGAAGACCCCAAGTACCTGATGCAGAACAAACAGGGCGTGCTGACCCTAAACATCCGCAAGCCGAGCACGTTTGACGGGGGCAGATACTCCTGCAGGGCCATCAACGACCTCGGGGAGGACGAGGTGCAGTGCAAGTTGGAGGTTCGAGGTACGCCGCCTGAGCTTCACTTCCTTCATTACCATAGTTTGAAAGCAGTGAGCGAGAGTGTGACCTGGGTCAGGGCGAGACTTTCTCTGACAGTCTTCAATAAAGCTCAGCATGACAAATCTCCATCTCCTCAGCCCTTTTGACTGATCTCTTATTGTGAAACTCCGGTTGAAACTCCAGCCGTGCGCGCACGCTAAAAATAGCCCACCTCATTGTATTTGTTCAAGTTTCAGTCTGAGCGCCGCAGCTTCTTTAAACGGGATGATCTACTGGCCTCTCACGCTGATTTAAATTTCTCTTTTTCTCCCCAGTTGTACAAGAGAAAGGAGAGGAGGCGAAGAAATGAGCGACAGCACGAAACAGCCGAGGACACAGTTGAACAGGAATAGAAATGGATTATGTATAACGGGATAGTCATGAATAAATATGATTAGAATAGATCACTGGTGAGCTCTAAAGCCAATCTGCCCCCCCTCCACCTTCCTCCTATATGCTTGCCTTTGCGCCGCTGCTATGACGAATGCCACATCAGTAATGTACCATAAATTCTTAGAGCAAGCTGCCACCTTGTCACATCCTGACTGAGAGAAGCCACGGCGTAGTGTAGTCGCACTGCCCCGCTGTGACCACACACAGATGGATCCCTCTTATCTGTGAAGTGGACCTGTCACTGAGCACACTTATAAAACAGCCTTTCATCCATTACGCCTCTCTGTGTTGTCTGTTTTGTGTGCGGGACATTTTTATAGGTTGGGATGAATTTATGATTGTGAGCAGCGAAGGAAAAAAAAAAACAAACAAACCTCTGCAGTGTGACCGAGCAGCTGCACACCTCCGCTTCCTCCGCCGTGGTGTTACGTTAGCACGATGTGTGAGCCGGTGACGGCTGAGTGGAGGGATCGCTACTCATCCAGGCATGGCCGACATCATGGAGCCGTCAGGATTAAAGGAGTCCTTATACACAGATATAGATGTGCTGCATCCTACCTGCACACACACTCACACACACACGTTGATTCTCTGTTTTTACTCATTCCCACGTGCTCACACACTATGCTCCTCGTGGCATGACCTATGGTGGTAGGCCTTTACAGATACATGGCTTACACTCATGCACATGCAAACACAAACACACACTCTGAATCAGGGTCTCATTAGCATCACACACTAGAGACTAATTAATGCACCCATCAACACTGCCCTAATTAGCTCTCCCACGTCATTACTGAGCAAACGAATTACCGCTAATTTACACACCCGCAAAACAAACACAGCACCGTCTCTGCTGGGAGAGTCCGCCGTGGCTCGCCTCGCACACCAAATTAAAGCCTCACCGATGCACTGCAACCCAGACCAGCGTCCCAAGTGACCCCGCCCTCCTTCACACACACACGCCCCAACACACATACATTTGGGGAAAAAAAAGATCAACTTGGAGAGAGAAAGCATAAGTTGAGATCGAACACATCAGATGGTTTGTTAGTGGAGCTGCCTGCTGCAGGATAAATACATCACCCTCCCCTGGAGGTGTGAGCTCACTTTACTCTCCAGGCACTGTCCCGCCACAGACTGCATCAGGTCCTGGTCCTTGGTGTCTCCAGCAGAGGGGGTAAGAGCACAGTGACAAAGACCACGAGTGACCATTATTACGGCCTGTGGTGTAATCGTGAGTGACAGCTTATTAAGGAGCATTACATTACCAATGCACCTCTGACTGGAGCTCCAAACCTGCAGGCTTTCTGCCTAATCCTGACTCTTGGCACTCACCTTGAAACATTCAGCACTTCTGAATACAAAAGATTGCATTTCTTCCTTTACATTGCAGCATGTTGTTAAAGATGAGCTGAAATAGGGTGAGGGCATAAATGCCCAGATAAAGCGGGGAAAATCCTCCAGATACCTGAAAGTAGGCCACGATTGGTTTCACAGTAGACCTGCAGTGCAGCACAAAGCTTAAATTTTGAACCCTGTCGAGCAGTAAATTACTCTGCGAATGTGTGTGTGGCTGTGTGTGTGTGTGGATTATGTGCAGTGTTGATATAATCTTATTGTCAGTTAACCTGAGACACAGCGAGGTGTGTTACTCGGCTGATTGACACATGAAAGCGGCGCTGGAGATACACCGTATGCTACTTTGCATGGAAGTTTTGGGAAAAACAGATTCTTCAGAAAAACAGCGTGCAACCTCGACACTCCACCTGAGCTTTACCCTCTGTTCCCTCTCTCAAAAGTGATGTTCAGTTGCTAAGCAATCAAACTAATTGTATCTACTGGCATCATCCGCGAGCCTTATGAAACTTTGAAAACACGAGACAGCGCAGGTTTACAATGCTACTGTCAGTGTTTGTGCGCCTCTCCCCTTCTCACACCGTTTCAGGAAGCTTTAAGTAGTAAGCCAGAAAAAAAAGTGAGCATTTTGTTTTCCCCTCATTCCCTGTGACACACCTTAAGGCTCCTTAAGTTTGTGATGTCTGAATGAATAATTAATGAGGAAGCATGGCAGCCCAGGAGTAAACCGCCGTCTTCCTCATGCACACTGTATCTGCTCCGCTGTTTTTCCAATATTAGAACAGGCCTGCCTCAGACAAAGACGAGACAAAAGAGAGTGACAAGACGAGTCTTACCATCAGGCGAAAGGGAGGCAGAATCAGTGGGGTGCAAGCACTGTTATGTCTGTGTGTGCGGAGGAAAAAAGAGAGACAAGAGATACCAGAGAGACAGAAACAGACCTCCTGAAACAGTAGGATGGAGGGAACTATAATTATGCAAGTAATTATACATGAAATCACAGACTTGGAGTGAGAGAGGAAGAGCACTGGAGGGAAAGAGCCTTGCAGTGAGTCTCATCCATGTAATTACAGTATAAGAACTAAATGAAACAGAAGGAGAACACACACACACACACACACACACACACACACATCATATAGGACCATCCACCTGTTTTCTCACATTGGTGTCCATCCACCTACTTTTAAGCTACACCATGACCACTGTACTGTACGTCTCCTCTTCATCTTCTGTGTTTTTTGGTTGCCATGGTATGCTCTATTGAATACCACGGTGACTTATATGCCGTGTCATCGTGTTCATTGATTAAAGAGCCCAAACCCTCCCCGAGCTCACGACCCATATAATGAGCACAATGTATCTGAGGGGGTGTGGTGTGTGTGTGGGGGGGGGGAGGGGTGGAGGACGGTGGCGTTAAAGGAGAAAGCTGCCCTCACATTTCACAATAAAGACAACTTCATGTGGCAGACAGAAACAGGCTGCTTTGTCAACACTGAGGGCGGCTCTGTGTGGTTGAGCTTCTGTCTATATGAAGGAAAATCCTCCTAAGTGAGGATATTTTGGCCGCTCTCTCTCTCTCTCTCCCTTTTTTTTTTAACAAGAGGCGGGTTTGGCTTGTTCTGTAACTGAATTAAACACCAAATGAGATGCAAACATTTTCAAAATAAAGCAACTCCATGAAGTTAAAGTGCTGTAAATAGGATTAGAATAAGGGTGTGTGAGATATTTTCAATGTGGACACTATTTTTTTTTTTTTTTAGCGTGTCATTCATTTTCCAGCACTTAACATGGTCCAGGTCACGAGGGAAGCACGCTAAGCAATTTAGCCCAGACGTCCTCCAGCTCTTGGCGTTTCTGCCCTATCCCAAGGCATTGTTAGGTCAGATGGGACACATAATACCTCTACTGGGTCCTGGGTTTTCTCTGGAGTCTCCATCCATTTGGAAAAGTCCAGAAAATCTCCACGGTGAAGCATCCAGATAGCTGAAGTCCTCATGAAGTCCCTCAGGCTGAGCTAAGATTTCCCCAAAGGACGGTCACTTGTCTCCGTGATCTTCATGGTTTGATCACGACTCAGTAAATCCACAGCTTTGTCTTCTGTATCAGCTCTCTTTTTGATAAATCAGTCCGATGATAAGACATCCCATCAGCAGCCTCCTGTCGATCCACGTCTCCATCTTATTTATGAACAAAATCCTGAGACTTTTGGAGAAGCAGAAGAATTAGAATTAGACTCCTCTGAGGCTTCAGATAAGCTTCATCCAAACTTGACGGCATTTCTGTCCAGAAAGAGCAATCGTGTGTTCATGTGCAGGTCGTCATCCACTGAAGCCAACAGAATCACATCATCAGCAAAAAGGAGATGCAACATCGAGGTTGGCCAAACTGGACACTGCATGAAACATAAGACAGGTTGTTCAGAGTGCAGCACCTACTGATATAACATCTATATCAAGACTATTCCTACCAAAGTCTCACCATTTGATTTGAGATGGAGCCTCTTATTCCTCGCTGCTCCCCTGTATAGTCTTAACAGGCTGCTCTCAAAGCTGTATCTGATCCAGTATATTGATTGCTCTCACTGTAATGAACATGTCTGCTGAATTAGAAATTTTGTTCAGAATTGATTAATATGATGGAAAAAGGTAGAGAAGACAGTTAGAGCTGGAATTGGATTAAAAGTAAGTTTAACCAGTTGTAGTTTTAGGTTGCTATGAAGCGACGAGAATACGGGTTTAGGGAATAAATATAGCCAACAGAAGGTTTCTCATAAGTAACATGTGTGGGTGCACACACGCATGCATATGAGTGTAGGTGTTTAATGTGTTGGCACACACAAATGAGCCACATATTGTGTATGTAAATCCATCTGCATAGTGTGAAAGGAATAGCAGTCTGGGAAAATCATGAAAACATATGCAAAACACTGACAAACCGACAAAGAGTGGTCAAGACAGACACTTAAAAGGAGGGCTGCTACAAACAGCCTAAAAATTACCACGTAATTAACTCCACAATGACGGCAAAGTCTCCGAGAAAAATACACCGGGCTTTACAAATCTACAGAGTATGACTGGCAGATGGCTGACATGATGTAATGAACAAAATCTGAAGACAAAGATTTTTTGGTTGGTTGTCATTTTCCTTTCTCTCAGATTTGGAGAAGGCCACATAATGCATTCAGCTTGGATCGGTTGTCAACTGTGAGACACAACGGTGGATCTGTAACAGGAACTACGGTCGTGTACCGGCATGATGTCTAATGATTGATTTATGTGGTCATGTAACAGACAAGGATCGCGGGGCCTTTTCAAACGGTGGATGCAGCCATGGGGGCAAACAGTGCGCCATCATGATGTCTCCATGATGTCTCCACGTCCACTTGTGCCGCCAGTGCGTCCATACTTAGCGCAATATAAAGCAATATGAAGCAAATGCATGGCAAGACTCAGAAAGACATGACATGAAGACTGTATAACTGAGTCTTCATTGTCTGCTTTCCTGTATGCATTGGACTAAAAGTAAGAAAAGGCTCCTGGTTAAACACACTATGAAGTTTTTAAGTGCCTCAGTATGACCTAAATTTGCAAAAAAGACCAACAGTGACAACATTTTCTATTGATTCTGACAATTTCTCATAGTTATTCCCACTGTCTGCCACCAGGTCCTATATGAAACTGAGAAGAAATTCACAGCGAGCTGAGCAGAAGAGCCGGTGTTTACATTTCCACAGTCAAAGTTTGGCAGTCAGACGTACGTTAGCCGGGTAAAAGGAAGCAGGAGGAGTAGGTGTAAATATGCTTTGTTTCACCATCATCACATTACAGTTATTAATCGTACAAATAAATACAATACCTCATCACTACATGTCCTGTAAACAGCAAAAAATAAGTTTAATGTTTCTTTCTCTTGCTATTAAACCAAATGCACACACGTCAGATCAAGATATTTACAGAATTGTGGTGAAACACTACCTCTTTTGTCCAAAAGAGGCACCAAAAGCAACAAAAAAGATCAAGACATCTGTTGAAAGTTTCTTCGAGTTGTTTTTAATTTAATGTGGCTTGTCATCTAACAGTAAACTGATGTTGTTATCTTATAATAGCAGTTGTAATGGTAATCTCTCACCCAAATTAAATGGTTAAAAGTGTCATTCAAAGTAACAAATAAAATGGTGGAAAAAGGTACCTAAAAGTCGGCTTCATGATTGAAACATTGAGCTTCTCCATGGTAGACGTGTCACAGCAATCTCTCCCAGACTGACCTAAAAACTGACAGTTCAATGTATGAAAGAAAACATTTGATCAATAGTGTTACATAGCATGAAACAAATTCAAATCAACATGTTTGAAACACGGCTAGTGGTGTCAATCAAGGATAACTTCGTTGTCTGACAGAGCTGTGGAGATGCATTTCTGGACTGTATTACAAAAACTAGTTTAGTAGAATTTCGTCTCACTGTAATAGTGATACCTCAGCACTTTTGTCATCATGAACAGCAGCATCGTCTCAACCAGCAGATCTAAAACATCACTGAACTTTTATCAGCAGATTTCCCCTTTGCTCGTCCCTCCTAAACTTTTCCCCCTTGAAAGAAACTTCCAAGATCCCTCCACAGTCCAAGAAACCAAAAGGAGTCTTCACAGGAAGGACTGGAAGGAAACAAAAAGGTGGTCGTCCTCCTTATTAGCTGCCTGATACTCACATTTCTTCAGGTTGATGCTTTTATTTTGTCACCTCCACAAACACACACCGAATGTGTTCATTTTGTTCTCTCTGCATGTGTTTGATCATAATGTCCTCACCTCTTCCAGCTCCTCATCATTAACTAGCAGGAATGCTGCAACAGTGGGAAGTTTTGCCTCCTCAGTGTGTCACAGACCGATCGGTGTACGTTTCAATCCCAACCCCCACAATCACACACACACACACACACACACACACACACACACACACACACACACACACACACACACACACACACACAC
>JBAJHX010000039.1:3154568-3164742 GCA_037176925.1 Amniataba percoides | reverse complement strand
ACACACACACACACACACACACACACACACACACACACACACACACACACACACACACACACACACACACAAACACGAGAGTCCTCAGAGAAGAAGAAACTGGCAGCACTACCAACTAATCTCTGCATTTTGGGAGTTTTTTTTCCTCTTCTCATATGCTCCTCTGCAACAGAAAAACCTGTGCTGTTGAATTAGATTTGCTTACTCGTCCTCAAACATCTTCAAAGCACTCCGATAACTGAATATACCTTTTATTCATTTCATGCCACTGTAATTGTTTTTTTTCCCCCACTGAGCAAATCCTGAGCAGGTCTTTGGGGAACACACTTGTGTATTTGGCTGAGCTTTCATCTGCATTATGTCTAGTAATAATATTATTATTGTAAGGTATTGTTTTTGGTATTTTTTTCATACTATTTGTTATATTTTTTTGCTGTTGCCGTGGTTTTTGCTCTCAGCTTCCTCTCCGATTTTGGGGACAGCCTTGTGCTTTAGGTGAGAGGGACTCATCTGCTATCACAGGGTGAAGAAAGAAAAAAAAACGCCTTAAGGTATTTTCATTAAAACAATTACGGTAATTTCACTTTACTCGCAGATGAAAAAAGAGAAATGCTTTATTTTAAGGAAACCAAGGTTGATAAAAATTGCAAGCGGAGAAAAAAAGCATGTAAAAATCAGGGAAAGGGGAGATGAGAAAGAAAATGAAGATAGTCATGATTCCAGCAGATTAATGGTTTATGTGTTTTATGGCTTTCTTTGAGGACAAAAGGGATCCAAAGATTTCTCCCCACATATCTGCTCTTCCTCCTTCATCATTACGGATGGAAATTATTTTATCTTCCCAGCTTCTTGTTGAGAGTGATGTTATTAGTTTCCCTGTGCTTGTATGGCCACAGTCTTACAATTAGATCTTCCAGATAAAATCAAAGCCTTCCGTCGCATCAGAGCGACTGTGGTTGAGATATCAATTATTACAGACGGATCTAAAATAGGACAGATTAAATTTCACAGTTATGGCACTTTTTTTTTTTTACCCTTCTCTTTTTGGCGCACGAGAGGAGTCACACATTGTTGGTTTCATTTCTGTATAAATGTTTTCTTAATATCTCTTATCTCAGTCGGTGCTGTCACATTCAAAGCCCCATTGTTAAAGAAACTACACTAATATGAACCTCCAAAAATGAAAATAAACTACTTTTAATAACTCTCCAGTCATTATTATTATTATTATTATTATTATTATTATTATTGTTATTATTAACATTATTATTATTATAATTATTATTAACATTATTATTATTCACAGGAAGCTTTATTCTGTCTCATCTGAAGTGGAATCCATCAGTTAGTAAAAGAGACATTTAATGCGTTTAAGTATAGATGGTCAGTGGAGAAATGTGCTTTATGTCCTCCCCTGTCAAAAAGTGAGCACCTCCTCTAACTGGAAAAAGTATTCAACTCCTCCTGCTAAATGGTGCACTTTTAGCCTTTAAGACACATTTGGCAGTGCCGCATACTCGCAGATCCAAATGTGAGCAAGAGGGAGGTTCTGATCTCAGAAATAATGATGCCGATAAGTGCAACACAGCGCTATGATGTTTACCTCATTTCTCCTCTTTCTGTGGGCAAAACGTGCATGCACTTGGCATTAAAGCGTCATTTGGGACCATCTACAGCCAGACTAACTTCCTTATTAACATGGGCAATGGCATCCAACTCTCCAATCCATCACTTTTTTCCCTTCTTCCTTTAAATTATACATATTTGCTTAATTATATGTATATTTTTCTCTGTTGGTCTAATTTTAAACTTTTCTTGTGTGCAGTATAACCAAATTATCACATACACTCAGTTGTCAGTTCATTTATTGGGTACACCTACTGTGGTTTAAACTAATCCAGTTTAATACAACAGTCCTGCAGTAAATCCTCCCTCATGGAGGTTGAATTTTTTATTTAAATTTAGGAAGGTGCTCAACTGGATGATCATTTTTGAGGATCTAGTTTCCTGAGGTGCTAAATTACATTGTATTATACACAGAGGTGTTCCTGTTCTCAGCCTTTAGCCTCACTGAGATAAATGGAAATGCCTGTTTAGTTAGTTCTAGCTAGCTGTGTTTAACAAACTAGCATCTAACATCTGCCATGATAAGTTTATATTTCGTGTTGTTGCACTCACAAATGTAGCGTTCCCGTTGTTAAAAACAAAATAAATATGAAAAAAAAACTGTGTGACTAACGTGACCTGCTGCAGCTTTAAAATCCGTCTTTCTGTGGCGCACACCACGGGAGCTGCAGCAGTGCCAGGCCTTGTCAGGAGAGGGCTGCTGAGGCTCCGAGGCAGCCAGTCAGTTCAGTCTTACTCCGGTTCACATCATCAGGCTGCATCCCGGGGGAGGAGTCAGAAGTTTGACAGACAGGCATGCTGCTGAAACACTTGAGAGGACAAGCTCAAGGTAAGGAGTGGAGGAGAAGTGGAGGAGGAGAGGAGGAGAGGAGGCTCAGGCGCTCGCCCATAATCAGGTTTGGTTCCCGCAGAGTGCACGAGGAGAGAGCACGCAACATGCGCGGACACGTAATCAGCTCACATGTTCACATGCCCAAAACCCAGCTCAGATTTCTGCATGTGAAGCACACAAGCAGGCATGGATGATGAGCTGCATAAAAAGTTGACTTTGTGCTGTATCACACACACACGAATACATATATATGTGTGTGTGTGTGTGTGTGCAGGTTGACTGCGACAACAGCATTGTCTGTACTGAGGAGGAGAAAAAGGAGAGAGTAAAGATAGCATGAGGGAGAGGGAGAAAAGAGGTAGAGAGAGGGGACGAGTGCAGCAGTTTTGAAAGCGTTTGGCTCCGTTCAAATAGTTGCCATGGTTTCAAGATGTTTCCATGGAAATGCTAGCTGCCAATAAAATGAATTTGAGGAGGATCTTTGCAGCAGGTTGGCAGGAAGGTGAGAGCGATGCGGGAGAAGGGGACAACAGGAGCGCAGCAGCAGAGTTGTGGGGGAGGTTAAAGAAAGGAGGAGGTTGGATTGGGATATGGGGGGGTGGGGGGGGGGCAGAGAGGGAGGCCTTGCTTTTGCTAATGCACCAGTCACTTGCATGGGTGGACAACAAGAGGAGGGGAGAATTTAGTGTAAACAAGGTGAGGGAAACATGCCACGCAATGGAAAGCGAAAGGCACTGAGACTATTTCAGTCGGGATGGGTTGTCATAGTAACCATGGCCTCACAACGCCGAGAGCAGGTAAATACATAGGAGCCCGGCTGGCCACTGATTAACATGTGTGCGATCACAATCACGTCTGTGTGTGTGTGCAGAGAGAGAAGCGGCTTGTGTCGGAGAGCATGTGAATTGGAAAGTGTATGTGTGTGTTTGCGCACACCAACTCACTCAAAACACTTTCCGCTGACTCTCTTTCATGGAAGCGGAGCCGGCGAAGGGAGCTGAATGCATTAGCGGGGCGTCGACTCTGACGCACATTTGTTTATGTGTGTGCACACGAGTGTTTAAGATCACAATGTCTCGTACTTTGGCTGCTCCTTCAAGGGCTAAACGAGGCTTTTAATGTGCTGCTCAGCCACAGGGCGAAGTCTGCTCCTCCGCCCTTCACTCCTTCTGTCACCTCCTTCCCTTCCCTCCTTCCTTCCTTTCTTCCTTTCCTTCCTCGCGCCCTCCGTCTCATTCCATCTCTTTCTCTTTCTCTTTCTTTCTCTCTCTCTCTCTCTCTGAAGGACAGAGGTATTCCCACATTTCTCGGTCACCATGGCAACGCTGCAGCAAGAAAGAAAGAGAGGCCGCAAGAGTAAGGGGTTGGTGGGGAGGGAGGGGTGAGCTTGGTTGGAGGAGTGTTGGTGGTGGTGTGTTGGGGGGGAAAGAGAGGAGGCTGGGGATGTGTGAACAATGCTAATACTACTTCACTGATCAATGATTGTGTGTTTTCCCCCCCTCTCTGTGCACCCCACCCCTCCACATCCACCAACCTAAACCCCTGACACCAACCCCCCCCCCCATCACCGCACCACCCACCCACATTTATTTCCCTCTTTTCATTTGTATCGCTCTCTTTCCACCCTCATTACTCTCGCGCTCCGGCCGCCGTCCTTCTCCCTGTGGTTTTAAAACTCAATCTCCACATAGTGCTGTCATTGTTATCATTATTATTATTGGGTCATTTAGCAGGCAACGTTGGTATCCACGGCAACCCGGAGAAGTGGCACCGGTTCCTTGGTGAATACCAATATAGACAAGCATCCATCAATATCCCAGTGACTCATTATCAGTCTAATGGTGAGGCCGCTGCTGTCACACCGGACTATAAATAATGTTGTCTCATTAGGCACCCCTGCTGCTGCCACCGGTCCATGTGTAAACAGGTCCAGCGTGCGCCGGCGTGGAGGTGGCGTGCCCCTGCATGGTCAACGACGCCGGCGTGTGCACAAGAGTGTGCTTTTGTGCCAACTGCAAGGAGGTGGGGGGGGGTTGGTGCGGGCGACGCTAAAGCCCGGTGACTTAGCACGCAGCGGTGGCGGAGGCAGCCGAGCCGAGGGGGGCAGGCAGGCGGCTGCATCAGAGCCTGACAAAGGGGGCTGACTCAATAAACCAGGTAGTGGAGTAAATAAGGGGCCTCACACTGCCTCACATAGGTGTGCACGACTGCAGGCTCTGCCCCCGTGTCTGCTGTCTGAATCCCTATCTGTTGTTCACACTCACGCACACACAAACACACACCGGCAGTCCTGCAGGACCGCAGTGGCTGCTGCCTGTCAGTACTCCTCTGTGGCTAATCGATGGATTGAAGACGCCAATGAGACCAAGACAGAAAGAAAGAGAGAGAGAGAGAGAGAGAGAGAGATAGAGAGACATTCACCTCAACCACCGCCTCAAGTCATTACTGCAACTACTTGAATCGTTTAGCGCTGCAGCATGGGGATGGAAGGGAGTGGTGACCACGTGCATGAGCGAAAAGGTTGCTTGGATTTCAAGATGTACTACAAGTGCACACGTCTCGGCGTGCGCTATCAAGCCAGTCGGTTCACCTTGGGGGGAACGTACACAGCACCTTTATGTAACCGGGAGACGCAGAGCGAAGAGTACGAGCAAGTTGGGGGGGTGAGGGCGGGAGGGGCGAGGCGAGGCTGACTCCTCTCCGCACACGCCATCTCCCGTTTGCGTGTCAATCATCTCCCGTGTGAAGAAACCTGAGAGGACTCTTAATTCTGCAGCGTTGCGTGACAAGTCATTGCGTGTTGATTGCCTGTCTGCTGGATGATAATGCATTCATAATCGCATCGTGTTTGTTTGTACAGATTGTCTCCCGGTCGCTCTAGTCTGGAATGCTGAATATCAGAGATAATTATCCCAGATAGCAGGCTGCAATCCGGCCCGTTGAAACGCTCTCATCTCCTTTGTCGGCGTCCTGTTGGATGTCAGGATTTGAGAGGCTCGATGAAAACGGATGCGTGGACGTGAGCCCATCGCCGGGGTCCAGACTGGAGCCTGCGATAGCGTCATATCACAAGTCGACATGCTGCAAACGCCGCGCACCACAGAGGAGGCGCTGGCAATTCCTTAAAGAGCTGTTTTTACTGCACACACACGTTGGCTGGTGGACTGGTGTTACGTTGATGCCTCCACCGGTGTCTGACAGAACATATGCTTGCTCTCAGGGAAAAAAAGACATCTCTTCATGGATAGCTGTGCATGAAATAGTGTCCCTGGGTAAATCCTTGTTATAAATTACATCTTGTGTTGTTTGCTGGATTTTTTTGACCTTCTCCTGGGATGACATATTCTCTGCTCTGTCTAACTGCGAAACTGCTGGTGCCATACCTGCCCTTGTATGTGGGCCACATGTGGCCCCAGTGTGTAGGTTTTTCATTATGTTATGGTGTGTTTAACGGCGCGGTTAAATTGTGTCACAGTCAGGTGGAAGAATTGCATCCCCTGTGTGCTGCCTTTCAGGAATTGAAATAAGCGGCCTCGTTTTGAGCTTGACCAATTTGCAGAAACTCACAAAGCTACTGTACCCTGAATCTTTGTTTTGAAAGTTTGCGCAAAAAAAAAAAAAATTTTTAGTCCAGAAAACATCCAGCGGGAATCGATGGCTGGCAGCTAAGAGTTGAACAAATCAGCAAATTATGGAAAGTGGTTTAGATGATGACAACAACCAGCAGCACTGGATTTGAGTTTAAACTGAGCGCCAACTCACTGCAGCTCAACTCCACACACACACACACGCACACACACACACACTGCAGATCTAAAATAAAGCAGGATTTACCAACTCTACATCCTATTTGTCAAATCAAATGTATTCAGAAAATGATTCAGGGGGAAGTTCAGGTGAAATCTGCGAACACCTCGTGTCATTCATTTTCAGTTTGCAAATACAAAAAAAGCTATAAATAAAACTGCTCTGTTCATCTGAAATAAATGGTTCATTCTGAGGTCTCAGTGACTGTCAATCATCTTTTGGTTTGCAGAAATGGTGATCCAATCATGTGCCACATTATTCTGGTCCCTCCCACCGATGACACCCCTAAAACAAGCTAATCAAAATGAAAGTGAAGCAAAATCTTTTTTTTTTTTTTTAAAAGGCTGACGTGTTGTTGATTTCTCCTCCCACTGACAACCACATATCCTTTATTCTGTTAAACATCTGAATTGCAAAGATTTTCACACAACATCGACAATTTGTGTCACCTTTAATTATGTGTGCATGTAACAGCGTGTACTCGCCACGTTGCACATATGTTCCATCGGCATGCGTGGGTACGCTGCCTTGATACAGTATGCATGATGTGTCATAGGTTGTACGTGTCATCCTGCCTTCACTCTCCCTCTCTCTCTGAGTCGCATTACCTCTCCCCTGCAACCTGCTTTCTAATCAATAACTCATCTCTCGATGTCGATTCCCCTCTACCCCCACAGGAAAACAAACGTCCTTCCACAGGACAAACAAAGAGAGGGGAGGATGAGGGGGAAGAGGAGGTGTGGTGGGAGTGGTGGAGGTAAAGAGGTAGGCAGATAATTGAGAAAATACTGTAAACCCAATGAAATACCTAAATAGCCTGTTGCGGTGAGGAAGAGGAGGAGGAGGAGGGGAAAGGTGGAGAGGAGGTGGGAGGCGAGGAGGAGAAATGTGAAGAGACGGCGAGGTGGAGAAGGATTGAAAGGGTAGCTATGGGATGGATGATTAGCCCGTCTCCAAGGTTACACTTTACAACTGTGTCGCTGCAGAACGGGAGAGCGGCGAGAGGAGGAGGAGCGGGTGAGCGAGAAGAGGGGGGCTGTGAAAGGGTGACACGGGCCGTTCATCACGCAGGACTGAATTAAAGAAGACAGAGGCACCTTTTTTCTGCTTCTGACCTTCGCATCCAGGACTAACGCCGGCCTTGACCTCCAGACGGAGCTCGCCACCTCTCAGAGTAACCACGCCACCGACGCCAACGTCGACGCCAGCACAGCAGCAGCACGAGCACCGGAGCAGAAAACCAGAAACAAATGGCAGCGAGGAGAGGAGAGTGACATGTGACAGGCCCCAGAAGGGGAGAAGCAGGAGGAGAAATCACTTAGATTCCAACCAACTGAAAGAATTGGCCTTTTCACGAGAAGGGGAGGCAGAAAACGGAAACTTGTTTGGCTCCTCGTTAGGACATCCCCCCTTTTCCTCCTCCTCCTCCTCCCACTCAAATCTCCATCCCTGTCCTTCCTTCAGCTTTTATTTTTCCCCCAGACTCCCCCCCATCACCCCACTGCCGCTCTCTCACCTTCAATCACAACTATTTTAACTTAACTGGGGCTGAGAGAGAAACAGAGCCACATGCTTCAGCCTCCCTGCAGTCTGTTCCAGTCTTAAGTACGTACTCGCCGCTCTACCCTTGAGTCATGTAGATACTAGTGTTGCTAAGGTGAAAATGAGAATTGTTAGGTGGCTTTTTGCATAATCTATTCAGCGCGACCGTGGACTGCACCCTTGCTAGCATGTATGCAAACGGAGGTGGTGTCGCATCAGCATTTTGAAGTTCCGACGCATCACCGCCGTAGAAAAAGAGCACTTGCATTTTTCCACTTAGTGATAACCCTCCACCATGCTCATGTAGCCATGCAGAGAACATGTCACACATGTTTTTTTTTAAATATGGTAATACAAATGACATGACGCTCATGCAGACCTGTATGCTTTAACATGGATTGTGTGCAGGCATCATGCAAAACAGGGCAGTGTTTGTAATTTTTTTTTTTTTGCTGCTGCTGCTGCTTCTCATGCACACACCCACACAAAGGCTGGAGGAGTAATACATAATGTGTAACTGGATTACAATAATCTGATTACAGAATTTACTGAATTTTTGGAGCGAAAAAAAAAAAAGAAAAGCTAAATTGCTAGATTACCAGCTTTGGGGAGAAAAAGAATGAATGCTTCCTTGTAAAACCTGCAGTAGACTAGATTGTGTGGACGATTTAAAATAGTAGTTTATAATAAACGTGTTTTTTAATGGCAAAGTTAAATGGCTGTTGTGTCTTAGTGTTTAACACTGTGACAGTTCATACCAGCACACAAGCCACCATGTGATGTAAGAGCAGAAGTGTTTTTAGGTCTTTTGGGGGAAATATAAGCCTCAGGCCGGGTGTCAGGTTCTCAAAAGGGAGTCCAAGTCAAGTCAACCAGTCTGCACTTTGCAATTCATCTGAACGTTTTCCTTTTAAAGCTGCGTTAGCTGGGATTTTTAGCCTGCGGGGATGGCAACACTGGTCGGATTGTCACTCTTGTGCAGCCTGAAATATCTCAAGAGCTGTTTGATGGATTTCCATGAAATTCAGATGAGGCGTTCATGGTCCTGAGAGGATAAATAAAAAATATCTATGTTACTCTTTTATCTTGAGCCACCATGAGGTTCACATTTGTTAAATTTCTCAGCTGTAATTGGGTACATTTCCATTAAATTTAGTGCAGATATCATATGCTACGATATCTCACGCTAATTTATTTCAGCTTTGTTGGTTCTCAAATTTTTTTCCTATACTTGAAGATGAGCATTACCTTGTGTTTGGTGCTAACCAGCAAATGCTAACATGCTAAAATGGTCATTTATAATTTTATTATTGAAATCTTGGACACTGCACTGTGCTTGTGAAGACACACACACACACACACACGTACAGTATCTGTTTCCTGTCATTAGTTGTGCTCAGCAGTCAGCAGGTTTGCAGCAAAGTTTAGTGATGTGTTTGTAAAAGGCACTTCACTGAAATAACATCTAACGCGCTCAGAGCTCGATGCCTTTGTTGCCGATCGACAGGCTGTTAACTGCCGGAGCTGTGATATTAAAATAGTTGAATAAAACAATTTATTCCTCAAACGTTATGAGAGAATCACTGTTAAGACGGATCGAATCAATGATAACCCAACCCAACAACCCCATCCTGCACCCCTTATACCTGCACCCACACACACACACACACCTCGGAAACACAAACACACACATGGTAAGCCAATAATTGTAACCCTGAGTCAGTAGCATTCAGAAGCTGACCTCTTGGCAAACCCCCAGCCAGCACGAGCTAAGTGATCACCGCAGGCGAAACAACATCCCACGAACAACACACACATATACAAGCACAGACACACACCTACACAAACACAAAGACACACGCGCACACACACGGGCAGACGTGGGGCGCAGGCGTAGGTCAGCCTCTCAGGTCACGATACACACCCTGCAGCCAGCCGGTCCACAGCCTCAGTGTCAAATCAGCTTTAACACACTGACACAATGCCTTCGAAACACTCACACACACTCTGCAACACTGCTGCGGCACACTGAGGGGAAAAAAACAAAAAAAAAACACTGATGCTGACTGAAGGAAGAGTGCGCACATCAAGAATTCACAGAAATTCATTCACACACGCAGGCGAAATAACCTGCAGACAAACAGTGTTTGCTGCTGTTGTGCTCTGGTGAATTGGCACACATGGTCCTCCACTTGTTCTCTGTCTTGGTGATTTAAGTTAGGAAACCTACAGTCAAAAAAAAAAAAAAAAAAAAAAAAAACCCCCCACCCCCCCTTTTAATTTTTTTGAAAAAACGTTTTTTTTTTTTCCCAACTTTTTCAGCTTGGAACATAAAAAAGGGTTGAATTTTTTGAAAAAAGGTAGATT
>JBAJHX010000039.1:3121748-3154468 GCA_037176925.1 Amniataba percoides | reverse complement strand
TTGTTTTTGGGTTTGGGGGAGGGGGAAAAAGGGTTCTCCCGTTTTTTCTTTTTTTTGTGGGTTGAGTTTGGGAAACCCACGGTCAAAAAAAAAAAAAAAAAAAAAAAAGCACCCCAACCTCACTTTGAATTTTTGTGAAAAAACGTTATTTTTATTTCATAAATTTCTCAGTATGGCACATGAACAGAGATTGAATGTTCTGAAAAAAGATTTGGCACAGAACCTTGAAGCAGAACAAATCCACCCTCCTCCACGCACACACACACACGCACACACACACACACACACGCACACACACACACACACACACACCCCGTGACATGTTCCTTCAGTGTTAATACGTACATCTGTGGTTATAACAGGTTAAAACACAGTCTTTAGAAACAATCACAAGAACAACCATAGTCAATATTGCAGAAGAGAAGCCGAAGCAAAAGAAAGAAGCAGATGGAGGCCATGTTTAATTGAACAGAGGGAAGGAAATATCAGAAGCCTTGGTGTGTCGTTGGGTTTGTTTTCCTTTTTCCTGAGAGGGGACGGTGCGGGAGCGTGGGAGAGCGTGTGTGTGGATCGAAGGGTTAATTCAGAATCACAAGTTGACATCTAGCTGCAGGGGGGGTGAAAAATGGCAGAGGCAGGAGGTGGGAGGGGTGTAACGGGAAGCGTGAGGTAGATAGAGAAGAGCGGAGGAGGGGTGGCAGAAGAGGAGGGGGGGTTAAGGGGATGAGGAGCACGAAGAGGGGAAAAGGGGGATAATGCGAGACGTACTACCGTGAGCGAGCGAGCGTACAAGTGTGTGTGTGTGACTCAGAGAGAGAGAGAGAGAGAGAGAGAGAGAGGGGGAAGAGGCCGTGACCGAGGCTTTAGCTACATTTCTGAGGGAGAGGGTGAGAAAAAAGGCAGAGAAGCAGGAGAAGTCAGCCGTGCTCCTCCTCTGCCTCCCCTGGGTTGGGGACAGAGAGGAGTCACTTCCCCTCTGGCGCTGGGTGACATATAAGCACCGCAGCGGCCCTTCCTCCTTCATGTCTTTATCTCCGCCGCACACAGATACGCAAACACGGATACGGTGCGCACTCGAGTGCACACGAGTACGCACGCAACCCACTCGGACGTATGCATAAACATGCATACTTACGCCGCTCATGCAGATATTTCACAAACACACACTGAGCGTGCGGAGCCGGGGCCTCTGCATGTGTGTGTGTGTGTGTGTGTGTGACATATTACATTCATGCACACAGATGCAAACACACTCACACATGTGGACTAAACCTACATAAATCTGGAGTGACAGGATGTCTCTCAGTGTCATCTTTCATTCCTCCTGTCATCCTCGTCTCTTTTCAATCTCCCTCCACCTCCCTTTTCTCTTTCTCTATTTCTGTCTGCCCTGTCCTCCCCTGTCACTCTATTTCCTTTGGGCTCAGAGGGTGGGGAGGCCTGAGGCGACAGAGGCAGTTGTGCGGTCTGCTGGCTGAGCCCGGCGTGGCCATCGACGGCGCCGCAGAATCAACGCAGCTTGAGCGCGACGGAGGCCTGCGTGTCGTGCCCGCCGTATGTCGCTCGTAGCCGTCTGCGAACGTCAGGGGTAAAAATATAACTTGCGAGGTTGTTGTCACCAAGACTGGGAGCAGGAATGGGAACAGACACGAAATGAGGGTATTAAGAGCCAGACTGGATAAATAAATCAGCACCGATGAAAAAAAAAGCAGCACGCTTCACTGCCTGGCATGTGGGGGTGGAGACAAAAAAAGGGTAAAGAAAAATCAATATCTCCAGTAAAAGTTTATTTCATATTGATGACTGTTTACAACTGCTTCCTGCTTTTTTTTCAACAAGAGGACGCTGCAGGCCCGATTCAAAGCTCAGCTGGGGAGGCTTATCTGGGTCAGGGCTGATTTCACCTCTCCGAGCACAGACAACTTGTGACCCTCGCTGTCAACGTCCGGTCCGGGTTTGACCTCGCGTCCTCCCGGGCCTGTGCCACCTCAGCGGACAGATACGGGTTAGACAGCTCCATTATCAAACCACCAGCTTATATCCATATGGCTGTCGCTATCTCCTCGCTGCCCTCCATACGGCGCTCCAGCCAGACCCGAATTTACACTTCAAAGCCTTGAAATGTACTCTATGGCCCCCGCCCAGCTTCAAACAAACATCAGACACAGCAGAGCGTGATTATGATGCCGAGCCAAGGTGCCCATAAACAGTAAATCTAGGAGTCGGGCTACCATGGATGTAAGTGGGGGAAGGGGGGGTTGGGATGTGCGTTTGGAAACTTAACAGTGAGTCTGTCCCCCGAGAGGAGCACAGCTGCTGGGTCAGCACATCCTTTAATAGTTACGGATGGTTCAGGACGCTCCAATACAAGAGCCTGAGTTCGCACACATCACACAACTGGAGTTGGGGGGGTTGAGGGGGGGTTTCCATGGTGCTTCAGGGCATGAAAGTTGCTGTTTCTTCAACACGGACCCCAACATCCCAGATTGTTCCCAGTACACGAATCTGTATTTCAAAGCGCAATATGGTCGCCGTCGAGTGAAAACCTTACATCGCCCCCTCCCCCCTCCAAGAAAGTGTGGAGCTGTGGAGTTTCATCAGGGCAAACTCAAAATTGGCGTTATGAGGTTTTCACGTGACGACGCTGATATCCTCCTTTATAAAGCATTCATGAAGAGCTCTGTGTTAAGCAGCGCTCCGGCTTTACTATTCCCATTAATCGGTACTTTACAATTACATGGGCCGTGAGCGTGTCCCATTTTACTATTTCAGTGACTGTGTGGATTTTTTCTTGGTTTTTCTCCGCCGCAGCTCGCAGGCCCGCTGACCCACAGCTGAGTGACACAGAGGAGATAGTCATCTGGGATGAGACACTGCTCATCACTCTCACGTCACGGCCCACACACACTGACAAGCAACCCCCCCCCCTCCCCTTCCAATCTCTCCACATCCACCTTCAACTCCAGGCTGCTCGGAGCTCGCAAGAAAACGGACATCTTGTGACCGACGACACGGTTACCAGGGCAACAAGGAAATAAGCCACGTGCTAATTTGCTTGTTAACATGCTCGGGGCATCGGTCGCTCAGCATGTGGGGACTTGGATTGGGAACCAGAGGGTCACCGGTTCAAGTCCCTCATGGATAAAGTCTTCATGGAGTGTGGACTGGTGTGGCCTTGAGCAAGGCACCGAACCCCAAACCTGCTCAGGGCGCATCAAGAGGGCAGCCCCCCCACTCTGGCATCTCTCCACCAGCTTGCATGTGTGTGTATTTGTATATGTAAGAATGTGTAAATGTAAATTTCCCCATTTAAGACACTAATAAAAGGCCTTCTAATGTCCTGGCTGTTTGCAAATTAAGGACACCTTCACAGGATATAAAGCAGGAGCGTGAAGTGAAGCGGTTGAGAGGTTTGCGTTAACCTCCGCTGCACTCGGCTGCAAATTGTTTAAGAAAGCCCCACCTCAATCAATAAATCACTCAGTCAGTCAGTGTCAGAGAGTGTGTGTGTGTGTGTGATTCTAACATGTGTGTATGTGTGTGTGTGGTTTGATAAGTGGCTTCGGGGCAGGGTTTTTCGCAGTGATGACACAGAAAAATGTCTGCGCGCATCACATCTCGAGCTCCAGCTGGAGCAACATCGCGGTGATGAAAAGAGAGAAAAAAAAAAGAAGAAGCTGTTTTTCTTTCATAACGTGAGTGAACAGAGTGACCCGGGCGTCGGAAAACTGGTGCCATCAAATCGGCCTAAGACCAGCGTGATGGTGATGAAACCAGCCCCCGACTGCCAAACATCCCACAGCAGAGGCACATCAGAGCATAGCAAGACAGGGCAGCCGGGTGGGGGGCCGCGTGGAGGGTGAAGGGGCGGGGGTGAGGTGGTGGGGCTCTGTGACACAGTGGCACACAAAACACTTAACTGAATCACAGCAGCCATCATGTGAGGAGACAAGCTGCGACGTTTGGCTCTGCTCCCCCAGACCGTCCTGAAGGCCGCGTGAAAAATAATAGCAATAACGAAGCATATATATTACAGGAGTTTGATGCTTTTGGCCTCTGCGACGGGGAGAAAATTAGCACCGGTGCCTAAGCGCATGCATCATTGACACCATGCGTATCAATAATGCATCGAGCTCTGCTGTCGCCTCACTGCTATTTTTAAAAGGGGAGGGGGGGTGAAGGGGGGTGACAGAAAAGAAATTAAGCGGCGTGGAGAGCACAGAGGGCTTGTAGTGGCGAGGTTAACACATGTGCGACACCGCCCTCAGGGACTGGCCGCAAGTGTGGCCTCAGCGAGTGGCGGGCTGAACTCGGACAGCCTTCGTATCTGTGACGACGCGAACTCCCCCCAATCATTTCACGTGCGCCGTTACATTTATGACCAGAAGTCGCATCACTGTCAAGGCGATTAACCGTAAACGCGGCCGCCGAAAATGCACATTAAAAATCACTTAAGCGCCTCCAACAGGTGTTACCGCTGCATGCAGCCGAGCCGGGGCAAAACAATAAAAAGCAAACGGCGCAGTCCAAAATGGGAACCTGGATTGGCCGGCTGAAGATGAGGTGAGGTAAACGAAGGCCGCCGCTGGACTTGACCCCCCCCGACCTTCCACTTGTTGTGGCAGATTGACAGAGAGCTAAAAGAGGCTGGGGATGCTGAGAGGAGGAGGTCGGCCTGATTGAACGGACCTTTCATCAGTTTGTTTTATCCCAATGGGCAGAGAGGAAGGGAAAGAGAGAGAAAGAGAGAGAGAGAGGAACTGCTTAAGCGAAAAAAAAAGAAATCCTGTTTTTACTTTAAGTGTCAGTGAGAGGATCATAAAAGTAGCCTGAAGCAGAGGGAGACAGACAGAGCTGGTTTGAACTGGGGATTTAAAATGGAGGTCTGACCGCCCCTCCTCCCTCTTCCCCTCCTTACACAACCTAGCTAGCGTAAGCCCACCTGAGCATGCACACGCACATGCATGCACGCACGCACGCACACACACACACACGCGCCGAGCAGTATTGCAACAACAATGGTGTAACATCTTTTGCCATAAACAGCGCTTCACATGTCCTGATTTCTTTGCCTTATACAACAGTACAACAGGCATTTTATAATCCAGCTACACACACAAAAACACACACACACACACACACACCCATATTCTGTTGTTTTTCACCTATTCCCTGAATGGGTGAACGAGCGGGTCCCTTCCTGCACAGTAAACACAGCATTTCCATTAGAGTGTTGGGAGTGTGTTCGGTGCTCTGTGACTCAGACACTGCAGCACTGTGACTCCGGCTCAAACGCTGCTCTCTTTAACACGGAGCCTCAATAACATGGCCTCCGGTTTGTGCCACTTCACAGGAGCTATAGGGGCTACACAATGCTTTTTTTTTTTTCTGAAGTGATGAGCAACTACGGGGCGACAGGGAGGGCGAGCGACATCTGAGGAATTAGGGGTGAATAGCTTCTGTAACAGTCCTTGCTTTCAGCCACTGATGTACGCAAAACTGACACACACACACACACACACACACGCCACACTGATACCCACAAGCATGCCCACATGATAATTTCTCCGTTATTTGCACACACAGAGGCAGATGAATATGTAAATAACTCGTGAGGGGAATATGGATCCCTTGTGCTGGGAAAGGAATATGTTAATGACTGATGCAGGGTATGAGTGTTAATCACAAGTGTAGGGTACATAAATGTGTTTGGCAACGGTGTGGGGCCTATTCAAATTAAATGCATAGGGGGTAGCTGCATGTAAATCGCATGATTCACCGACAGAAAGTCAGCGGTGTGAGGAGCACAGCTGTTGATATGAACGCATCGGAAACATTGCAGAAGCGAGGACAAAATCCTTAAGATGGATGCGCACATGAGGTGAGATCCTATACTGTTTGCTCCCGTCTGTTTAGCATTCGAAACCCAAATCAAGACGCTGTGATAAGGGCTGTCGCAGCGGCATCAGTTGCCAGGGAAACCTGACGGCAGGATGCTGAGGGTTGGGGGGAAGAAGGGGGGCGTTTTATGCGAGGACACGGGTACAATGCTCAGGTTGATTTGCTACCATTAAAGGAAAACTGGCTGGCCCGTCGAGATATGGCACCTAAAAGGAACGTGACTGACAAGGGGCAACGGGGTGCCTTACGAGACGCCGATGGTGACGCCGTTTGGCGCATTTGTCTCAGTGTGTAGTCATGGCAACGAGGTGTTGACATCGCGCAATCGCACTCAGAGCACTGTGATGGCGATGACATTCAGGAAAGCACAGAGCGAGAGTGAGTGAGCTTGTAAACCAGAGCAGGGCCTTTCCTGTCCCCCTGTGCAGAAAAAAAAGGACCCAGTGCTGATCATTTCACATTCGCTATGTCTCATCTCAAGCTGAGCCAAAAGGGATACAAACAGTGATACTACAATTAAAGTTGATTATAACAAAAAGGGAAAAAAAAGCCACCAAATTTCACAGACTTCAACTGCCATTTTATGTGCCAGGTTTTTTTAATTTTCAAAGTGACCTCTGCTAACAGAACATCTCTCATAATTATAATCAGTGTAATTAGCTAATTATAATAACAATAACAATATTACAATAAAGATAACACTTGATTTAAAAAAACAGAAAATAATCAAACTAGATAAAAACCCAAAATGAAAAACACTTATCATAATAATTTTGTTTTTTAAAAGAGATCTATAAGGTTCTATATTTTTTCATTTAATTGTCCTTTTTCTTTAGAAAAAAATTCACCCACCACTGTATACTGTACTGTATGTAACTTTCTCCCTCACTGAACGAGCTTCGCTTACCTTTAAAAATGCTTGGCAATGCCTGTCGTCCATTTAGCTCCCTGCTGCCATGAAATCCACTCATACACGATAACACTGAGATACAGTTGTGAAATAATCCCCTGCAAAGGAGCAGTCTTCATCAAAGGTTCATGTCCTGTCTTTAATGCGTGATAACATGAGGGGTCCTGACTGCTCGAGACATCAGAGCAGACGAGTCAGTGAGGGCTGGACTGAGGAAGCCATTTTGAGGGCCAGGTTATTTCCTGCGGATGCATGTGGAGTTCACTTAGTGGCACGCTGAGTCCGTCCCACGGCCGTTCATTAGCCGAAGTCCAAAAGAAGCAGTCATAAAACAACTTCAGTGTCATATACAAATGAAAAAAAGGTACTTCTCAGCTATTTGTAGGCACAAGTAGTAATAATAATAGTCATATGAATGCTAATAATGATAACATGATAACAATAATATGTCATATCATCATTGAGAAAAATCTTACATGTCGAAACCGAATGCTGAGCAAATCTAAAATTTGTTTTTAGAGAGCATGCTAAACTAGCATGTGCAACTTTTTAACAATAGGTACAGTAAAATATTTTAACATATTGATCTTTTAATGTGTTCATCATCAAATGCCTACTATGACAAATAAAGCTAAAGCTTGTTATCATTATTACCATTATGATCATTATTATTAATACTGTAGCTATACTGTATACCAAATGATGAAGAGCTGTAGTCGTATTTCATATTTTCGCAGTAGCGCGTGAAGATCTCCCTCCTCCAATGACCCTGTTTATGTGAATGCGACAAGAGAGGGAAAACACTTTGTGTGGCTACAAAAAAGTCAAGACCAAAATAAATTCACTCAAACACGTTGCCAGGTTTTTGTTTTAGCTCCCTCTCAACGGAGGCCTTTCTCCCACGTGTCCTTACGCAGCACAGTCGGGGCGGCCATCTTGTTCCAAGTTCGGAAAAGTTGTAAGGGAGGGCCACTACAACAGCTTTGTGTATATCTTTTTTTTAATATATATTCTTCAAATGTTGTAGTTTTCAGTCAGAAGCTTGATAAAGATTGTTTATAATTTATTTCTTTGAATGAAAATATATTTACGGTATATATAATATGTACTTTCTGTCCTTTTTATATCTCTCTTTGTCCTTTATGCCATGAGATTTTTCTTCTCCCACGATAAACCAATTTGTTTCTCTCCTCCTTTGAAGAAGACAGTAGCCAGTAAGGTGTAAAAGGGAAAAAAGTGAGAAAGTGAGAGTGAAACCACTCTGAAAAAACAACTGATGTTGTACTGTCTCCCTACAAAGTACTAGTCTGATTCGCTGCACTGCTTTAATTCTGCTTTCTCTGATTTGTGTTAGTGCTTCCTGGAAAACCTGGGACCGTACCGCTCACCCAAACGATTGTTTGCTGTTCACTGTCTCTGCCAAACACTAATCTGACAACATGTTCAATGGCCAATATTATGTCTCCCTCCAAATATATACACTGAATGTGTCTGGAAATATACGAAGCAATCTGTAAAAAAAAAAAAACCTAGAGAGGCTCATTGCACATGTGTATTATTCAAAGCTTTCCACAGTGACTGTGGACTCAGATGAAAACAGTTGGCTTGATCTTCGACTTTGGCAAAGACTTTAGCGAGCTGCACAGGTAACTGAATGATTGTGATGTTTGTGGTTTACATCGGGTGTCTGATTTAGTTGAAAAGTGTGTGCAGATGCTATTGTTGGGACTAGAGCTAATCACATATTGTACTCTGTCTCCAACAGTCCTCCTATCTGCTTCTCCCTGTCAACAGATTGACAACACAAAGCAGTGACTATGTGAAATATAATCTATTCTGGAATCTGTCCATGAGGACAGTAGGCTACAATCCGTCTCATACACTCGGTCTCACAGGCTCTGTCTGTCTCTATCCAGCATCTTGTCTTTCTTACCTTACTTCCACTCTCACTTTTACTCAAATTTGAGTCTCTTGCACATTTTCCTTGGAGCCGCTCTTAAAAAGCAGGGGCTCGTTCTGGCTTTTCCCCATAAGGCCTTTCAGAGAACTGTGGAGACCCAACTGGGGCAGGGGCACAGGGGAGGGCAGGGTGCCACACGTTCCTCCACCGCTGGTTGGAACCTGGGAACAGGATATGGATGTGTTCTGAGACTGAGAGCAAGGTGAGGGATTGTTGTTGTTGTTGAGGCCCACACCGGAGCCTGTGCCCAAGCCCAGGCCCATCATGTTGTTGTTGAAGTGATGGGTTTTGTAGTAATGGTTCAGGTGCTCCGATCGGGCCAGGTTTGGCAGGTTGACTACCTCTGGGTGGTGCAGCCTGAGACTTTGGCCCCCTCCTAATCCACTGCTTCCGCCCTGCGTCATGGTGGATCCCCCTGAGATGCCGCTGCCCCGACCGCTGGCCCCGGCCCCCAGCTCATCCTCCACATTGATGATCTCGATGGCGCGAGCAGGTCCGTGGTGTTTGTGCAGCTGGTGCTGCTTCCTCAGCTTGTAGAACACCACCAGCATCACCGCTGCCATGAAAGTAATGGCTACGAAGCAGCCAATGATGATCTTGGTGGTCTTCATCACATCATCCAGGCCAGAGTAGCCCGGCTCCGTGATGGGCACAGTGAACGTTGGTCGGGTGGCCCGAGGGGAAGAGGAGGACCAGCCGACTGAAAGAGATGAGGCTGTTGTAGGAACCCCTTCTGGCCACAGGGGGCGCGAGGGAGTGGGGCCAGGGTGAACACGAATGAAGGTCTCATTGATAGCTACCAGCGCAGACTCCTCCTCTCCCGGGGTCTCCACTGTTTCCACGGTGACCGTTGTAAAGTAGGTGTAGTTGACGCTGGCGTCAGCAGCGGTGACATTGAGGACAGCAGTTGCCGTGGTATTGCCAGCAGCATTGGTGACCATGCAGGTGTACTGGCCCGTGTCACGCAGAGTGACATTTGTGAAGTTGAGTGTGCCATCATGCAGGACGGATATCCGCACCCTGTACGAGCCATGGGTCATTAAAGTCCCATTAGGAGTGATCCAGTTGACAGATGTTGTGGAGGTACTTGTGCGACACTTGAGCTCAGCAGCCATACCCTCGGTGACATTGAGGTCTGTAGGTGGCTCCACGATGACAGGGGCATAGCAGGTGAAGTGGCTCTGGTCGAGCTCTCCAATGTACTTGCCCTTTAAGAATGGGGGAGCGTGGCAGCGGGCACAGCAGGTGGTGTTGCTGGGCACCGTCTCTTTCAACCACCAGCTAAGCCAAAGCACATCACAGTTGCAGATCCAGGGGTTGTGATTTAGGTGTACCCTCTCCAGCTGGTGAAGGGGCGTGAAGAGGTCATGTGGCAAGGAGTGAAGGGAGTTATGGGACAGGTTGAGCTCCTCCAGGTTTTTCAGGTCATCGAAGGCGTTGCGCTCGATGACGGACACCTGCGAGTGCATGAGCCACAGCTTGCGGAGAGACACCAGGCCCTGGAAGGAGCCAGGTCGGATGATCTCCAGCCGGTTTCCTGACAGCTCCAGCTCCTCCAAACGCACAAGGGCCGTCAGTTTGGGAATGTCCTTCAAACCACACATGCCCAGGTTCAGGTATCGTAGATTGATGAGCCCCACAAAGGCTGCGTCGGAGATCCAATCCAACTTCTTGAGCTCACCCAGGTCCAGGCGACGCAGCGAGGGCACTCGGTGGAAGGCATAGCCCGGCAGAGTCTCAATGGGGTTGTTGCGCAGCCACAGTTCCCGCAGCTTGCTGAGGTACTCAAAGGCATGTGATGGCACCAGTGTGAGGCGGTTGTCGAAGAGCTCCAGTGTGTTGAGGTTGGGGAGGCCATTGAACGCTCCGACTTCAATCTGACGGATCTGATTCTTTGAGAGCTGGAGGATCTCGAGATGCCTCAAGTGCTTGAAAGTGTCAGACTTGATAACCTGGAGGGACATATAATGAAAAGGTTACTATACAACATGTAGAATAATTAACGTAGATTATAAACAGATGTCTGAGTGCTTGTTAGAAAGATTTATGTGTGTTACATCAATGGAAAATTTATGATAAAGTGGGCCAACAATTTTATTGTACAAGAACCATCAGGGTGACATAACTTTCACTATGTTGAAGAAACTATATTCTGACAAACAAAATATAAATGTGTCACATCATTATTTATAGATCACACACAATATAAACTTTCCAAGAAGTTGTATTTGCTGTGATGATTTTTGGTCATAAAACACTGAATTGCATATATCTTTAACAGACATGAAGCTCTAAAACTGTCTTAAAGGTGGTATGAATGTGCAAAACATAAAAAAAAAACATATTAGAAAAAGACCTTTGTGATTGTGTGATTGAAAGGAACAAATATGTCTCATCACATGTTTAAATAAACAAACCATAAAGGTATGAATAATACATTTCTCTGCTGATAACAAAACAGCTAACTCGCTGCACATGCGACTATTTAGGGAAGGTGGGTTTTTCAGACATCAGCCAGTTTAACATGTGTCTCTGTTTTAAGTGCCACCCTGGTCCCATATTGGTGCTTTCATGTAATGGATGGACTGAGAGCTATACTGAGCGTGCTGATCCACAAAAAAAGGACAAAAATAGCAGATGTACGGTAAAAAAAAACCCAAATCTTCACCCGAACCAGCTAATGAGCACAGTTTTTCTTTTGAAGGTTCCCTCAACTCAGATTTAGTTTCAACATTAAAATAAAGTACATAAAAATATCAAGTGACCAAAATAAGGTCCATCCACAACCTGACTGTGGTACCATGGTGGGGAACATCTTAATTTGGAGTTCAATGCTCATATTCTGAAAACTATCATGCAACGCAGGTGTTAAACGCACGTCGTCTCTAAGCGGTATGGAAAACCCGTGTCAGCCCAGTCCTATTCCTAACCCTGACCTTATTTCAGCGTCTGCTGAAAGACACTGGAGTGCTTTTCATGCTGTTGTTTAGTGAGGCTCAGGGGACTTTCTACTGACACATTATAATCCCTCGATAATAAGCTGATTATCAGTGTAGGACTATTCACATGAAGTGTCACCGCAAATCACCACGGAAGACAAAACTATGACACTAAATTAATGCATTTTTAAGACTTTCTAAATATTCCGTGTGACACTTTTCTTTAATCCATTTTACGATTTAACAACCAAAAGTGTTTTTATTTCCTGCAGGAAGTTGCAGGTTCTGAAAAACATGGGTGCCACGGGCCCTGGATAGCTCACGCTGGTGCAGTCCAACCGGAGACCATTTGGCGAGAAGTCAAAGACACACAGCTAGTGAGCGCGACTAAAAGCCCCTTAAATCTTTGATTGTTTGAGATATGTGTGGCCAAAGCCCTGTGTGAGACACACTGAGACTCCTGGAGTCAAGCCATCGCCTCGTCTGTATGTAGAGCAGGAGTGAGGAGGGGGTGGGCAGAGAGGGGGGCGAGCGAGAGAGACAGGGAGGGAGGGGTGTGGATGTTAAGAGGGGGTGGGAGCTGTCAAGGCTTTACTCTCAGGGTACTCAGTGAAGGAAAAAATAAGCCAGAGAATCTAGGATGCCTTCAGGTGTTAAAACATTTTTAGATTTTTAATCATTTCAAGTGGGG
Organism: Amniataba percoides; assembly: GCA_037176925.1. Lineage (NCBI taxonomy): Eukaryota > Metazoa > Chordata > Actinopteri > Centrarchiformes > Terapontidae > Amniataba > Amniataba percoides. Next base: position 3,142,067 of record JBAJHX010000039.1, on the reverse strand, counting down.
CTGCAGGATACAACAAACCGAATCGGATATTGTAGGCTAAAAACGAAACGCAACGAATATTATTATTAATTCTTTAATTTTTTTTCCATGTGAGCAGCATCTCCCAAAAAAAAAAAAAAACCCTCACATACCAAATCATGCGGCGTGATGTCCCATTTATGCTCCGTTAACGTCACATAATGTTTAATAAGATGTTTTCTCAGAGGAACAGAGGAGCGCTCTGTCCAATGCAGCACTGTGTCATGATAAAGGATGCACTGGACAATTTTAACAATGTTTAGGATACTCGTGGCTTTTCATTAGCGGAGATAAAATGCGATGGAAATGAATTTAAAATCACAAAAGAACAAAGCTCTGTCAGCAACATGAGGAGGGATCCAATTACTTCAAATGCTGCTGCAAAGAGTAAAATCAACCCACTCTGTTTATAAATGTAGAGATTCGTGTGCTTTGTATCGATGGTCTGTGGTTAAATGATCTTCCCTTGCAGCTGTAAAGCCACAAAACGCTGTCTAGGGACTCTAGATAAATTGGTAATGCATACAAAAGGCAGCACAGTGTCATGGAAATATGCCTTGCTTTCAATTCATAAAATATTCCCTCAGTTCAGCCGAGGCTTAAGTGCCTTTTTCTACCATTATTGTCACTTACATTTCTGTCTTTTCTTAGAACTAAAGTTTAAAAGAAAAAAACCTGTGTCAACAAGTTAGTCCTAACGTTCTCAACTGATGCTAAAGCAAATGTTCCCTCTGATTACGGGAAAGAAAATGCATACACAAGCGTTTAAGACGCACATGTTGATGTTTCTGTGCGACTTTATCTGTGTATGGGCGCGCTGCTTGAATCAGCTCTACGGCATTTCTCTTTTGTCAATAACTATATAAATAGCAATGATTATAATGTATGAAATCAATAAGTGTGTTAAGATGTGTCAATGGGAAATGTGCTAATAGGAAACAGTGAAAACTGGGGATGCTGACATGCTTTCTCTGTGTAATTTATGCTGAAATGTAGTTGTCAATAAAAACCTTGACCTCCAGTCGGTCATCATAAAATAACTAACCAGCAGTCAAAGAAAAAAATAATGTTTTTAAACAGCCATTAAATTCATCTGTTGCGTCTTACAAGGATAAATGTGACTTTATTTATCAGAACCAAAAAAGATTTATTGTATATCATGTGTCTCTGTGATATTCATACAATATTTTGTTGGCACTTTGATACAAACTCTCCTGTATGAAATGCACGACACAACTCACTGGTGTGACCCGATGAGCGGCTTCGTTCTGGCTGATATTTACCTGTATCGAGTTCTCCTGCAGGTTGAGGTATCGCGTGTTGACTGATATGCTTTCAGGCACCTCCTCCAGGTTTTGCCTGGTGCAGATGACTCGGCTGGCCTGGTTGGAGCAGATGCAGAGGGAGGGGCAGGACGAGGCGGCTCCCACCAACTCCGGCCCAGGGAGGAGGAGCCGCAGTAGCAGCTGGGCCAATAGAAAGAGGAAGGGGGAAGGGCCGGGAAGGCAGGTCAGCGTGGCGATGCGCATGGCAACTGGGACATGACCCTGCTCTTTAATCCGAAGGTACAGGTGAGGTGACTCCACGCTGGTGGATTTGCGAAACGAGGTTTATTTTCCCTTTGGTCCTCCAGTGGCAATTTGTTCTTTCTAATTCTGCATCCTCTGAGATGTTTTTTGTCCTCTGTCGATCTCTGTGTTTTCTCCTCTTGTTTTTTGAACATAGAAATATGCAGATAAACAGATGTTATTCCCTTTTTTTCTCTTTCTCGCGTTGTCTGGGGATTTGAGTGAGGCTTTTTGTGAAGTGAGAAGAACCCAGGAGTTACTGTGGAAGAACAAAAGAGAGAGAGACAAAGAGAGAGAGAGCAGATATTAAAGAGAGAACACAGGCTGCGCTTCGTGTTTTCACCAACAGAGAATGAACAGAACAAATAATAGGTAGACATCTACAGTATAGCTTATCATGGGAGGGATTGTCAAAAAAAGAACTTCTCTGTCACCGCTCACATCAAATCCTCCATAATCCCTGAGCAGACATTTTGTCAGAAATCAAATCCTTACACCCAGGGCAGGTGGAAGCCGATTTCTGTAATTAATGGTTCAAGGAGGTGGTACAGAAATATGGAAACAGGCCTGCATGTAGCATGTTAACATGAATAAATCGGAAAGACATGAATTTTTGAAACACTGGGTAAAACTGTTGTAAGCAAATGAGCATCGTCACACACACAGTTACACTGAGAAAGTCAAGCCGTGATGTGTGTTTCCTTTCCAACTCATTCTGAAATCCTAAAGCATCCCGAAGCTTATACTGTAGTCGACTAAATGTCTGCAGGAAGTCTGTGCACACATGTGTTCGGACGGGTTCGTAGAGGAATAAATGATGAGCACGAGTGAGAAAAAAACTCAGCTCAATCATACACGTGTGTTAGCTTTGTTAAATAGCTACTGACCTGGTTGTACAACAATTCATTAAAGTGTTGACAGCAAGAAGGAGCTGATTTTTATTATTGGGATTCACTTAAATGTAAAAAAATATAAAGGCATTTGTTCAGCAGATGTAAATTAGCTTTATGTTATTTAGAGACTTTTTACAGGTTCATTGTTTAGATTACTTAAACAGTGAGTTTATAGATGCATTTCAGTTCTTATGGGATGGTTTTACGGGTTTTAATGGATAAAGGTTGTCAGACTTATGTAGACTATTAACACTACATAAAAAAACTACATCCACAGTCAGTCAGTATAAATGGAAATATAAGCATTCAGAAGTCATGGTTGTGATATAAGTGGGTGAAATTTATAATCTGTGGAACAAAATGTCGACTAACGTGAACCACAATCATCAATCAAACACTCTCTGCGGGAGAAAAGCAGCAGAAACACGCTGAGGTAACCGTGGCTCAAATACTTTGGGGTTTAAAACTTCAAACTGTAATTCCCTGTTTACAAAGTGTGAAACAATGTTGGATTGTGGAAACTCTCCCAGAGCACACGAAGCTAAAACTGTCAGGTTTGGTAGATGATGGAAGGAGTGAAGGGAAAAAGCCCCTTCATCATCCCATCCTAAAAAATAAAAAAAAAGCAAGAGGGTTTTATGGGGCAGGTGGTCTTAATTTTAAGAACCATTAATAACACCACTGGTGTGAGATAGAGGCTTCCAGTCATCTCAGCAATGGTCTCATTTGTTACGACTAATTATACCAAAGTATAACAATTAATAAGTCAATGACATGTTGATGTTTGAACATGCCATCAGTTCGCACCTTTAAGTGCTTTCATAATTATCAAAGTGCGTCTCGGAGCCTGGAAAACAAAGAGAGACTGAGTCGAGTAAGCAGCGCCACATTTTGCAGCAGCACAGACGTGGCGGTGGGACTGAAAATGCTAATTCCACCCCGGTACCGGCACAGCATCGCATGCTCTAGGGGCTGGAGAATGGTAGCGAATGGTGCAGTCTACATTAACACTAATAGATGGCCGTCTCAAGTCAGGCTCCACCAGCCCGGAGAGGAAAGAGAGCCTCCCTTCTCCCCCTGCAGGTTATTTAGACCTGAGTAACCTTAATAAGGGCATCCAGCAATCTAGATCCGGTTATTAATGATGATGGTTGTAATGATGGGACTTTGACACGCAAACTCATTTGACACGCTGAGCATCCTCACTTGGCACAGTAAGAAAGGAGACGGAGGAGGGGTGGATGAGGGGGGGTGAGAGAGACAGAGAATGAGAGGGAGAGAAGGATTATTAATCTGATAGATGACTGTATGGCTGCAGGCAGAGAAGGGAATTATCAACACTACAGTAATAGATGAATACTGAACAGCTGCAGAGAGCGGGGCCGGAGAAAGAGAGAGATAGAGATGGAGACAGATGGAGGGAAGGTTGAGTGAAAGGAATGATGAGGGATAAAGACCCAGAGAGAGGTATAAATAGTGGGAAGAGCAGAGAGGAGATCAGTAGTAAAGGAAAGATAAAAAAAAAAGTGGAAGAGGGGGAAATAGGGAGGGAGAGAAGAAGAAGAGACATTAATATTAATAATCTCTTCCTCAGTGAGAGAGAGAGAGAGAGAGAGAGAGAGGGGGGGGGAGGGGGGCGGGGGGGGCTCAATAGAGAGATGAATATAAAACAGACAGAGATGGAGGGAGGGGAACGACAACACAGAGACGCATATAAAACAGAGGGAGCGATGGAGAGATGGAGGCGAGAGACAATACAGAGGGATGAATATGAAACAGGTGGAGATGTGGAGGAGGAGGAGGAGGAGGGTGGGGTTGGGTGGGGGCTGATCAATAATGTGCGCACGGTGGCTCAATGACATTAAAACACACACACAAGGACACTATGATAAATCATATCGGCAGCAGCATCTTCGGTTCAGACGGACGGACGGACGGACGGCAGCGACTGCAGCGATGCAACAGTCACCGAGGAGACGTGTTGGTGGTGGAGGTGGATGAAAAGGGGAGGGGGGGGCAACTGCTCCTCATCTGTATCAGCGGTGGCGGCGCCGATGGATAAAGAGGCACTCAAAGTGTTATTTTTGGATCGACTCTCACCTTTTTATGTATTTTAATTTCCAGCCACCTTCTCTCTCTCTTTCTCTCTGTTTTTTTTTTTTATTCTTGCCAGCGAGAACTAAGTGCCAGAGCTATTTCAGGTAAACGGCATCTGAGCTGAGTTGAAAGGTGCAAATAAAAGCAAAAAAAAGGGAAGGAGAGCCAGGTTAAGATGGCAGCTCAGATGTTAGATGGAGTAAGGGGGTGTGGGTGGGGGGGTCTCCATAGAGGAGACTGAGACTAGTTGGAGCTGACAGCTGGTTGGAGGCTGGTTGATTGTGCCTCTCTGCTGTCACTTACCCACATGTTACAAGAGTCTCTACCTGTAACTCTTCCTTCCTCCCTCCATCTCCCCTGATATCTACACCCGTCTCATAACCCCCCCTCCAACCCCCACGTAAAAGCAGGAGCACTTTCTTCCTCTCTGTGAACTCTTTTGCTAACTCATTCAAACTGCACCCCCCCCACCCCCCCTCCTCGTCCCAGCTGTCTCCTTCCTCCCAGCTACTACTTATTTCCTGTTTCTCCACCACCTCCTCCCTCTTGTGCAGCACACTGTAGCGTCCGGTGGGGTGGGGGGGGTGGGGGGGTGGGGGGGGGGGGAGGTGGGTAAACGCTGCATTGACCTCGCTGTGTGATGAAAGATTAACCTGCTGCAATGATGCATATTAACCCTTAACCCCCCCCCCTTCACCAGCACCCCCTTCTACACACACCTCCTTCTGTCTCTTTCCACTGCACACAAACACACTGCAGCCCCCCCTTTTTTTTTATTCGCTCTCTCTCTCTCTGCATTCAAATCTTAGCCAACAGAGTTACCATGGTTACCTATTCACCACAGTCTCCCACTCTGTCCAGCTGTATCCCACCGATTCCACATCCACCCCGCTACACCCCCCCACCTCCTCCCTCATTAGCACCCTATACACACCCGGGTACGAACGGCACGAACCGAACACGAGTGTGAATGACATCAACTTCCCCCCCACCAAAAAAAAAAAAAAACCCAAAAAACAAAAGGCCGCACTACAGCAGGCCACATCTCTGCTTCTTCTTCCTCTTTTTTTTCAGCACTGACGATGAAGAGCATGATGATGATGCTGTGAGAGATTTACAGCGAAGGGAGAGGACGCGCTTTGATTTGTCCGCCCGCGACGCCGCAAATGACAAGCGGCCACAAATCACGGGTGCAAAGGTCACGGTCATTTTTCCCATGAGTGATGATTTAGTGGCAAAATAAATAAAAAGGTAAGTGAACTGACCTTCTGGGGAGTTTTTTTCATAGATTCAAAAAGGACCGTGAGTGTTTTAGCCCCCCTGATAACTTATATTCTCGATCAGCTCCTCAGTATGCAACAAGTAACCGGACAGGAAAAAACAGTTAATCCAGTTAAAAATTAATCCATTTTACGAGGTAACAACACTCTGGGTTTGATTGGGTTTAAGTTAAGATGACTTCAGTTTTGGCGTCATGGTAACAATAATTAATAGATGGATGAAGTTTAGAAAAACCTGGCTGTCGTTTTGGGGAACTCTCTGAAATGACTCAGTCTTCTTGGCAGGATGAATCAGATTATTTGAGGTTTTGAGTGTTAAAAAGTGGCTTAAAGACTTAAATACTAACTAAATAGTTTTTTTCTCCCCCAAGCTTTAAAGTCTCTCCTCACTTAAAACTGGACTTTTTCACTGGGATATTCCAGCAACATCGATTCAAGTGCAGAGTTTCACACCAGAAGCCCGTTTTCACCTCCATGTGCTGCAAGGTTTCTCTGAATGGAGAGGTTTCTTCACACAAACATCACATCCAGCGTTTCCATCAATATGTGACCGACTGATGTGGAAAACTTCTCAGAAAAGCAGAAGACATCTCGTGTCCAGCCGGCGTTAAACTAAACATATTTGCATATTTATAGAGTCTGGATTTTTAAATGAGGGAGGAGTGCGTAGACTGTGAAAAAAGAGAATAATAATTATTCTAAACAGAGTATTTTTACACTGTACATCTTAATAAAGCTGCGTCTAAATGGGGGTCTGCTACTCTGACAGTTGCTTATTTAGTCACAGATATTTCACGTTATAAAAATACTGTTTGAGATCTATTTTCAACTCCTCCGCGTATACTTATACGATTTTCTGATCGTGCAGTTTAAAAACTTTTCAGCGACAGGCAGCTATTATTTCTCGTTCACTTCTGTTCTGAAATCAATCACTGTGCAAAAACACTTTGTGTATTTCATCACATCAGGCCCGTGTTCATTAATGCCGGTTACATTGTCAGTGATTTGTATTGCAATTTACATCAGTAATGTGAAAATGAACACAAAGGTGATGCTGGATGTGATGGGCTACATACAGCATAGTAGGGCGCATAGGAAAATACATAGTATTTATCCACAGAAATGACTGTAAAATGACATTTTCTTGGCTTTTAAAATGGTTCGTTGGGATGTAAAGTCCATGAAAATAAGCATATATGAGCTACAACATGCAGTACGGCCATAACTAATTATATTCACGGTTTTCCTCCCTTAATTGTCAACGCTGAGTGCTCCCAGTATTCCTCTTAGACTTTCCCCTGAGCTTCAAAGAGTCGCTTGAAAGTTAAATAAAACATTTTACACACACAGCTAGACAACATTACACATACAGTATATTCTCTGTCCCATGAAATATTAAAATTCAAGACCATTTTTTCAAGACGCACGCTTCCATCAAATGAGAAATTCTAGATGCACCGTGCATAATTTTACACATACACTACTCTCCCGTAATTCAGTCTGACATATTGGATCTCTTTAGGGTCTTGACAGGAATATAAAGTTAAGTTTTGTGCACGGGAGCAACGCTTGGTCGCCTGGTATGCCTGACTTGCCAGAAGCTCTGCGGGGTTGAGGAGGTTAAAAGACCCCCATCTTCATGTGTTTGATCCCGGCTGCAGCGAAGGATCCTGTGAATTTTATTTCATAACGATTAATGTCAGCCTCTAAAGGTTGGGTAATTGAGTTTGGATAATGTTGCCCTCCGCTACGTCTCTATCTGTGACCGCAGAGGCATAATGCAAGGGAGGGTTGAGAGAAGGGTATTTCTTTCTTTCTTTCTCATGCTGACCATGAACGGACGACGACGGAAACTTTCCTACCGGACGGAGAGAGAAACGGGAAGATGCGCTGACAGTCCAGCAGACATCAGTTCGCTCCTTTTACTCTCTCCGGCGTCCTGTCTGAACATCAGCATGGAGGCCCATCAATAATGACTCGACACACAGCTCAAAAAAAAAAAAAAAAAAAGAAAGAAAGAAAGAGAAAAGCTCATCATGTCGGTGGTGTGCGGTGGGAATAGAGCCGTGACCTTTCCTGATCGTGGTGACATCTCGGCAATCAGGGTTGTGCCTGTGAGGCTTTAAGACAGTGGAAAATCTGCTCTCACGCACCCCAATTTCTGGGACAAGGAAGTAATTTAAAATAATAACCTACGACAGATTTTTAGCCCAAACAGCGGACAGCAAGTTTACCTGCTGATGCTGCTGATACTGACGCGAGTTTCATGGCAGCTGCTGACTCGGTCGATTTGCTGAATCAATTTAGTCAATTTCCTTTTCATTAAAATTCAGTTCAGGGTGATCCATGCCTGATTTGATGGATATGATAAGGTTTTCCTGATCAATATCAGTATTGATGAACGACACCAGCTGAAGCTCTTAATCCAGACTGAACCCGATGATCAGATCCAGGAACGCGACGTCGCTGCCTGTTATTATCTCGTGTTCCGGCGTGGCCTTTTAGTGCCCCGTCTTCTACAGTAACTGCTGTTTCTGAGGCTTTACCACCCTGAGAAAAATAAAATTTGGAGGGAAATTGGCTCCTTCGATCTAAACGGCATCAATATCGGCCTTAACAGCCCACATAACAGATACCAATAAAAAAACGATTCAGAAACAATCTTTGCAGAATTTGCAGCCCACAGGATGTCTGTAAACAGGGACAACGCCTGTGGTCTAATTGCTTACGAGTGGTAGAGAGTTACCACGGCGGGGTGACGAGGAGGGCAGGAGTATAAAAAAAAAAAAAAAAAAAAAAAAAATCCACCTCCCGCCTCGCTCCCTCCATCCCCATCTGTCTCCTGCTACAGTACGAATGCCAACAGCGACGAGTGGATGTCTCCTCATGAACTCACACAGCCTTGGCACCTTGAGGCATCGCTAGGGGGCGAAGTCTCCGGGGAAAAGTGGGTTTCTTGTGTCGAATGAAGGTCCTCCCCGTCTCATGACACAGTTTTGGGTGCTGATCCCACCGGTTGACTCACCGGGTCACAGACTGCGTCCCCGCCATGTTAAGGTTCATACAGCATGTGAGTCAGTATCTTTATAAAATATGTAAAGTCAAATAACTTATTAGGGGCTTTTCCCCCCCTCTGTTTCAAAGTGAAGGTTTAGGAAGCAACTGCAGAGGATACATGAGCTACATAATAATTTATAAATTTGCTCTGAAAATACCCGATGTTCAGCCTTCTTTGCATAATACTGAAGCTTACTGTCTCTCAAGCTGCTGTCGCCTACTAAATGCTTAAATTCACAATCAACTCACTTTATGTAACAAACCCTGAACACAACGTGGACTAATTATCACCCTTTAAGTTAATATGTCCAGCAAAGTTATTAAAATACACATCAAGCAATGCAGAAAAATATTATTCTACATTTTGAGTGAATGTAAATCCAAGATTTAATCTCCTTTTAGCTCATTTTTGGTCTCCACCAACGCCTGAAAAAGAAAATCTCTCTTTAGCTGCTGAATGCTCCACTATTTTCACCAGCTTTGGTGCTGAGCAGTTAATGAACAGTACGTTTTTAGATCTGCTTTTACTGAAAATGGCAGCTGGCTGTAATGTGTGTAATAAATTAAAAGTTAAGTTAAGTTAGCTACCATAAGCTGATCAACAGTAAGAAGAAGAGTTGTTATTTCTTCTGAGAAAAGTTGCACAGTGACGCTTTAAGTAAAGTTTTAATATTTATAAATGTGCACCAAAGTCTCCTGATGTTGCATAATGTTCAGAGCATGCACTCTCTAAATATAGAAATACAATAAAACACACTGATGAATGCCAAAGTGTGAGCATGCAACATCAAACCAGACAGATGTGGACGTATCCAGATGTCTCATCATTTAAAAGTCATTTGACCAGCAGACAAATGTCCTCTAAATATCCGATCAGCTCCATCATCATTTCTTAAAGTGATTCAGATTTCCAAAGGGGCCGTCCCCTCCAGCGAGCTGTATTTAAACACAAAGCGCCAAACCAAATCAGTCTCATCTCGCTGCTCCTTATTAGAAGGGAATATGACGGACCACAATACAATCAAGTGCGAGGCTGCAGCGAGGTCTTTCACTTTCCCAGACGTTTATTTCACCGGGCTTTACTGGGCCGAGGCGGAGCCGCTCTATCGCGAGTGTGATCTCCACGCTGCACAGCTCATAAGAAGCAGACAAATTTAGGATATGATAAATCAGCGCTAATACGATACCCTCAGTGTCTGCTAGTTAACATAAAACAACCTCTAAATTTTCACTTGGCAGGCGCTCCTCACTCAGCCTCTGTACCGCGGAGAGAAAAGCAGCTCATGCAGAATAACATGCAGTCAAGAGGCCAAACTAAATATAAACTGCACCACCTCAGCTCACTTCCAGATTTAAGAATATATAATGCAACACGTTTGATTTGTTTCAGCATCGCTCAGTGCTCGTGTCTTGTAGTAATCCCGCAATAGAGACAGTTTCACCATAATCAGCCCATTATAATCCCATCCAGACCGTCCGCAGTCTGCTAGCAACCGGCATTCATTTTTAGCCCAGTCTGCTCATCCAGCCTCATTTTTCCTTCACACTCCGCCCCGTCCCGGTCCCAGGGTAGTCTATCACACTTAAAGCTCACGCTCTTCACAGGCACTTATGAACATTTAAAGCATGTGACTAACCGCCAGGCAAAATTGACTTTGGGATGAAACACCAGGGGGGCTTTTAAAAATGAAAAAGGGGGGAAATTCTGCATCAGGACACAGATTTAATGGAAAAACAGCAAAAAGAAAAAACGAAGTAGCCGAGTCACGCAGAGGGTTTTCTCTTTTTAATGATCGTGGAGGGAGGCGGGTGGGGGGGCGAGGTTGGGGATGGGAATACGAGGCCATGACAGAAGGTGCTTGTGAATGGTTTTTAAATGGGGAGCGGCGGGGAGGGTGGGGGGGTGGAGGGTGAGGGGGGGGACGCCGCTGTGTCGTATTGTGCTGGGATGGGAGAGAGGAAGCCCCGCAACTCCCCCAACTTCCTCCCCTCTGTCTCCTCCGCTGCGTTTGCCCTCCCGCCCCCCCGGCACTGAAAGAAAGCTGGACGAGCGCTGGCCTTGCTGGTGAATGGAGCCCTGACGTCACTTGCCCAGACACACTCAAAACACACACAGTAAGCAGTGTGACTAATAGCGTACTAACGTCCTTTGTGTTGTTTCAGTTATACCTGATTCATGTCTGGCTCCCGGGGGAAGGAGCCCCCCCAGGTTATTGAAATATTCAGACACGTTAGATGTTCACACAGGTGAATCGATGATGCCAGTCGATAAGCCCCCTCCCCCACCTTCGACAGGGATTTAAGGACAGGGGTGTGCTATATGCCAGATTCAGGTGAAAACACCACTATTGTACTTGACATCGATTGTTTTCCCTCCCTGATATTGCACACAGTGATTTCCCCACAAGTGCAGGTTTATGTAGAAACATGTTTGTCCATATTGACTCTGCGTGTGTTTGATAGCTGATGTTAAATGTTGAGTGGTGAGTTTGGTTTGTATGAGTCATTACTGACTAAACAAGCAGAATAGAGACCTGACGCATGTTGAGGACTTTAACATTAAATGATTGTACTTTATAACTATGTCTTCTCAATACATCGTGCATATTTATGTGTGTGTGTGTGTGCGCTTTATACTGCATTGTGTGAGTGTATTTGTCTGTGAATCGCTTTATAAAAGTGTTTTTTAAGTGCTATATAAATAATATTTCTTCATCTTCTTCCTTATTGTCATTATTATTAATGATAATTTAAGTGACAATCAATTTTTCATCTTGCCGGATGACTACACAGTGCTCCAATTCTAACAAATACATATAATATTAAAATGCATTTCTACTCTAGCTGGGCCTCCGTACAGTTGATTAAAGATCACTTCTTTTTATAATAAACTCTACAGTCTTTCCCTTTGGTATAGACCAGCTTAACAGAAATCCTGAGCAAGAAGCCTTTTATTTTTTATTAGCCTTTATTTTATTTTAGATGTGCATTCAGGCTTTGGACAAAACAGCAGCTGAAAATGAAAAATTGAGGAAAAAATTTGAAAAACTGTTTGAAATTTTAAAACCAGAGCTTGAACACTGGATGATTTTTGCCCCCACACTTTGTTCAGGCCTGTTTGTTTGTGTTTCAGGAGGTTAAATTTGAAACTATTCAGATTAGATTTGGTAGACTGAGCAAATGGCCGAGAAACAAATGATTGGGTTTGGATGCAGAGCCAAGATTTTTTTTTAAAACATTAAAAAAAAAAACGTTTTGAACATTTCAGTTTGTTCCTCATGAACGAATTGACCTACTTGCAGAAACTCTCACATATTACGCAACTTTCTATCGCTGAATGTATTTCTGGATCGACATGCAGTTCGAGCGTTTCTACAAAATTATGAACAACTTTACTGACAGACTGTGCAGCCTTGCAAAGTGGTGCTCTGTCTGCAGAGTGGTTTACTGATGGTATATAAATAAGTATTTTCTAAGTAAATAAAATCACAAATAAAGTCTAACCAATATTCTCATATTCTTCTTCATCCACTTCACATACTTTTACAAACGATACTCTTTGGAAAGAAATTTGTCAAATTATGGACTCTCAAAGTCCCATTTACTTGAAAAAATCTCATTAAATTTCATTTTAATGGATTATATGAAGATTATAAGATGATCAATATTTCTTTCCAACAAAAAATCATCATCATCTTCAGGAGACATTGATTTCCTGTTTAAAGCCACACATACTGTTTTTTCTAACATGGTTTTTATTATATTATCTCATTGTTGCAATAAATAAATAATAAATATCCATGATGCACTTTTGATGTCTTCTAATGTCTTGTTACCACTTGAGCTAATCTGTCGTTTTGTACTCCTCAACCGAACATACAGAAGGTCAATTGAGCTTATGATTGTACGATAAACTATTAATTAGACAGAAACTCCTCCTCATTTCCTCCCTGTTTACTTATTAAGCTTCTTAATGTCTTCTCACGACAGGACGGGCGCCCTCAGATGCCTTCACACTCTCTTTTTTTTTTGTTTTTTTAGCTGGTTATTGGGAGCTGCACGTTACAATGAGCGCTTATTTTTAGAAAAACAGCACAACAGCCATGATGAGGCTTCTTAAACCGAAGCGTTTCCACATTTTAATCACCAGTCATCCTTGTCAAATAGGATATACCGCCGCCTCCTCCACGCTGCATCCGTCTCCTACCTCGCCCTCCCACTCCAAATGTCCAAAGACGTTGCCCTCATTAGGATGCAGGATGCAGAGAGCAGCTCTGAGCTATTCAGAAATGCTGCTACAGGAGCGCGGACCTCCTCCCCTTCAGAGGGGAGGGGCGAGAGCTGCAGATTAAAAGTCACTGTGTTCATCACCCCTGCTAAAGCGCTCCCATTAACAGACGTTACATTACCTACCCCAACATGTTTAAATCCCTAACTGAGGGCTTCATACCACTTGTCATCACATGCTGGGATAAAAGTCTTTTTAATGTTAACATCTCCACGTTCACTACGCCGAGCTCTCCACTTCAAATGAAATCCAGTTATTACTGTCCGTTCTGTGGGGCTGCCTGGTCGGGACGCCGATTTCGTGAACAATTAATCCGTATTTAAGGTTGTTAAGTGTGTTGATACACTCAATTCCTGCATGCTGAGGGAGGGGAGGGGGAGATGGGGGTAGGTGGGGGGGCAAAGCCAGCAGCTAATCAAAATGTCTCTCAGCCATTTACAGAGCAATGTAAACTGCACAGTTTTTGGTTTTTGCTCCGAAAACCTTTTCCCAGTGTTTCTGAGCCGAGCGTTTGTTGCTCCCAGCTGTTTTGGAGAGGAGGACTTGGTTCAGCATTTCTGGGTTTCATGCTGCCCTCGCTTTTATTTTTTTTTTTTGCTCGGGAGAAAGCGTGAGCCAATGTGTTTGCGTGTGTGTGTGTGTGATTTCTTTCAGGAGGTCAAACTGTGGCGTGTCAGCTCTGACTCAATGTGGCTGTTTGTGTGTGTGTTTGGTGACATTTTTTTTGACGGGGTCAGTCTATGCTGCTTTCAGTGTGTGTGTATGTGTGTGTGTGGGGAGGGTAAAAAAGTTATTGTAACTTGTCTGAAAAATAATACAGGACTGTGTTTATGAGCAGAGATGGGCAGGTTGATTTAAACATTTCAGATCAGCTGCACAAAACATATTTATTATAACATTATAACCTTTTCCTGAAATAATCCATTGATTTTTTTTTCTTTTTCTAAAATGTTTTCCATTTGCCTGGGGGGGAAACAGAGCAGGAAGCATTTGTTGAGACAGAAAAAATGTTTTTTGTGTTTGTTTTTTGTATAAAACTGGAGATGAGTTTTTCTCTTTCACTGACACTTCCTGGATTATTGATGCATTAGAGTGCTTCTTCTACAATCTCTTATAATAATACAGAAGTGTAACAGCAATATAACAACAGTGGCTGTTAAATTCATATTAGACGTTACACTAAATAAAAACATTCGGTTCTTCCTGTTGCTTGTGAATGCAGCAATGTTTGGAAGCTGATTATTGGCTCTTACATTTCGGAGCATCTCATGAGCACATGAATGCATCACAAGGTTACAAGCGTGTGTGTTTCAAAGGAGTCTGCACTTAAAAGTAAACCATAAAACTATATGGTGACTTTCATAAGCATTAAAAGAAATCACTGTAATGGATTACTTCCTGTGCATCATGTAAATCTGTCAGCTGATTTTTACATCACACTGAAATCAGTAAAAGTCTTGGAGAATGAAAATTAAAGTACCTACAGACACTTAAATAACATGTTAGACTGCAGCTACTCGAGTATTTACAGTAAAGATTTAAATCCTTTCTGCATTTATTTGTGTTTAATGTACTTTTTTGATTTTATTCTGTAGTTCACACTGTTTAGGCAGTGAAGAGTCCCACAGTGTGCACTCTTATTATCAAGTATAAATCCAGCGGTTGGAGGCTGGTGAGCTGCACGTCCACGAAGCCGGGACACAGCTCACTGGTCCTCTAATTGGAGAGGGGAAGTCACTTAAGTTTCAACAATGCGACGCAAACAGCAGCACTTTGGAGTTAACAGGTGCAGCTTTTAAAGTGAGCATCAACTCTCCACACACACACACACACACACCCACACACACACACTCAAGCAAAACTCCACCTGAGCACCTTCAAAGAGCCAAACACTATCAGAAGCATTACTTTCCTACTCAAGGTCGAGGGCAAGGTCATCAATATCTGGCCTAATGCTACGTATGTATTGTCAAAGAGGAAATGAGAGCAAAAGCATGTGAAATGTGAAGAACTGCAATAGTTCAAAATAAAAAATATTTAAAAAATGAAAAAATAGAAATGAAATAGGGGGAAAAGTGAACTGTTGTGCACAAATATCATCAACCTACAGCTGACTAACAATTAGCAGTGTGAGGATAAGTGAGACCACACATCTTTAGTGTAAAAAAAAAAGATGTAGACTGCAGTTTGAGAAAGGAATAAAAAAAAAAAGTGTCAAAAAAACTGTAAAGGCACTAATGAGTCAGTGACATAACAATGTCTTTTTGCTGTACATTGTGGCGTGTTGCGCCGAAATGGACGAGATACACTCGAAGATACATCGAAGAAAAAAAAAAAGGAGTTGTGCAACATCAGCAAGCTCTCTGCAGTGTACAGCAACAGATTTCTACACCGGAACGGGGGCTCGGTGTTTAATTAGGATTTCAGAGGGGAGAGAGAAAAAAAGGGGGGAAATAAACATTCAGACGGTGCGCTGCAACATGTGGAGCAGAGGTGGATACGCTTTAATTATGTGTCCATCTGTCTGCTCCAAGACTGTATGCGAGACCTTACAGTTTCATGCACAAATGGCCCTTTTTCCCCCCAAACAAACAAACAAACAGTGTGTGTGTGTGTGTGTGTGTGTGTGTGTGTGCGTGTGTGTGCTTGCGTGCATGCGTGATAAGCCTCGCCGTCCTGGCCTCCATCCATTCAGGCCTCGCCCCAGCCTTCCCTATGAGTGACACGCTGACTAATACACAGACAGATAAACACTCACGCTGACAAACACGATAAGGCTTTGCCCACGAAACACTGACACGAACTGACTGATGGACATCTCCATGGAGACCAGTCACCGAGACTGACACGGTGTCTCTCGCCGCCGCCGCCGAGCGCCCGTGCCAGCTGAATCGGCGAGGTGAGGGAGGAACGGGAGAGAGGAGGGTGAAGATAAAGAGTGAAAACACGCTGTGCGGCAGCAGGGCGATTACAAAGCAGCGTGTTTGTGTGAGAGCTGGTCCAAAGAGGGGTGTGGGGGGGGCCACGTGATCGCCTCCCCTGCCCTTCGATCTGCTCCTCTCGTACCTCGGTCTCACCCCATCACTCACACCTCTCCATCACTCTCTTTTGCACTCCCCTCTCCTTCCCTTTCCTTCCTTCCCTCCACCTGAGGCATGTTTATTTCCACACCTCACCTCCTCTGCTGATTTCTCCACCCTTCTCTTCTCTGCGGGTTCTTCTCTACACCCCTCTCTCACTCTCTCTCCCTCTCTCCCACGCTGTGCGAAATGGAAGCTCTCACAGAGACCTGAGGTTGCCATAGTAACCTGCCATAGTAACCACTCACCATCTTGCGTGTCTCCGTCACGCCGGCGGGGGCTCGGGGCGTCCGCGGCCCTGCGCTGCAGCTCCCAAAGCGGGGCGTCAGTTCAGCAAACCCTGCAGCGTGTGACGGAGGAGAAGTCCCTGGATCGAGGCCCGCTTACGCCTCCGCGCAAAACTTCCAAGTGACGCAACGACGTTTTCAGAGGGACGCGATAACTGATGACTGACAAAACAACAGGTCAGTCTGATGTATTATTAGACGAAGGTCAGCACAGCCGCACAGCTGAGAGGAAAACTGGCTCTGAAGCCTCCGAATAGGCTTTTTCCTCCAAGTTCCTCCATTTGAACAGAGGGATCAAACTGCGGCCTTGGCTCTGGCAAACACAGCATCTTACCAATTAACAGCCACTGTTTCAACAACAGTCCTCACAAGGGATATCCGAGCCTCCGACACCTCGCCGCTGCACCACCCAATCCACAGCTACCACAGGAGAAAAAAAAGTGCAAGGGGGCAAAATATATAAATAAACTAGTACAACTGAGTCAACACTCCACATGTATCGCGGAGAGTCTGGGGAGTGGGAAAACAAACTGTGAAGGCATGTACAGGTTCACGTGATGGCATCGAGAGTAATCGTCCTAACCACACGGCCGAATCTGTGATTTATCACAGCGATGGCGCGTAGCTTCACTAACTACCTCCTCTGTGGCGGTTAGCGGCCTCCGGGGACCACTGCTGGCATGTCTCGTCGCCCTCTTCTGGAGCCACCATCTCACCGTGACATCAGCGCCGCATCCCTTCCACACACACACACACACACAGGCGCCCCTAAAAATACGACAACCTCCAACCACATCCAAAAAGGACGTTTGATTACGTGTCATCTTGTGCGACAGCGCGCCCACGCTTCTCTCCAGGCGTCTCATCGTGATCTCTCAGAGCGCCGTGGAAACCGAACCTGTCTGGCTTGAATCACAAGGAGTAAAATGAAAAAAAAAAACAAAAAAAACAACGAGGAGGAGGAGATAAAAACACTGTTAAGCATCACACTTTGGTCATCAGAGTTATAATTTCATGTTTACTGCTTCTGTTTCTGCCATCGACATCATCAATATTTATACTGTCATCATCATCATCAGCATCAGTATGCCACTACTGTTGTGCCTCCAGCCAGCGCAGCCAGTCAGCGAGGCAGACAGAGGAAAGGCCCAGCCTGACTCTGCAATGCTGTATTGAGCTCTTATGCCGCCACTGACCCGAATCAAACTCCCAGAAGACTCTTGCGCCTAGATGCAGCCAGGCCGGCGGTGGCTGCAAAGCGCGGCGGTCACTGAGGCCTGACCGCCTTCATTACCCAATCACATTTACTAATACTTAATCTAACCAGGAGAAGATAATATCGCCTCTCTTTGCCAAACTCAATATGAGACGCGCTGGCTGACCGCTCTCTCCGGCCAGCCCGCTTCAAACGGCAGAAACTGACTGATTCTCCAGAGTCTTTCCCCGGTCTGACCCTTTATTCGTTCTACTACCTCCGTGGGCCGTCCTCACATTAGAGCCCTGCATACTGCCTCCTCCTACCCCACTTAATTTGCCCCCCTCAGTCCCACGCTCGTGGTTTTTATCAACACATGATCGGACGTTTGGCCGAGCACCGCGGAGAGCTCTCCCGTCCGCGAGCTCACGAGGGAGGAGGGGGAGGAGAGGAGGAATCGCCTCGGTCCGTCCCCCTCCACTTTGGGTCATGATGGGAAAATATTCCTCGGGGAAATCTCACCATTTCTAATTATGTCAATTCAATGGATTATGGCATTCATTTTGTATCATTAACCATTGCCATTCTTCCAACTATTATTCAATAATTAATGCCCGGACAGTCATCATGATCCCCGAAGGGCCGACACCCAGGCCTGGACGGGAGACTCAATCAAACCAATCACGGCTAATTATATCCACCCCGCCATCATGGGCAGCTTAGCATTTGTGCCGTGGATGGGTCAGCGCTCATGCAGCCCCCCCCTCACGGTTACTGAGGTTCAAAATGTGCCACATCATGCGCAAAAGCAGAACTCTTGATAGATCTCTGTCCCCAAGGAGGAAGTCAGGAAGGAGCACGTGGCGACCGGCAGGGACATGTGTGATGGCGTCTCAGATGGAGGAAGAAGGGGGTGGGGGTGGGGGGTGGGGGGGTGCTGCATTATTAAGAGACAGCCCCGAGGTTGCTCCCACAATTCCCGGGCCGCCTCGTGGCTCGCCGCCCGTCCCCTCTTCACCCTTTCGACCTGAGTGCGTCAGCAAGTCGCGCAGGCCATCAATCAACGACACCCTCGCCCCGCGAAGAGATCAGCGACCAGCTTGGCCTGATTAGAGAAGTTTTAGTGTCATCTATAATCTGTCTCTCTCTCTCTCTCTCTGCTATACACCCAAATGTGTGCATAAACACACATGCGTGCACACACTCGCCACCAAATTTAGGGCAACGGTTACTCTCTTTGCATCCTAATGTAGCAGCAGAGACGTCCCTCAGAATTAATGCAGTCCTTTGTCCTTTTAGGTACAGTAAGGGGAGGAGGGAAGGCAAACGGCGCTTTAACCAGATTGAAAGCTTCATTTGAGCGAAAGCACGGAGCGTTGACATTGGGCGATATTTTAGGGGGTAATCATTTATATGCTGGACTCCTCTCCTGCCCTTTCACCACCTCCCGTGTTTGTTTTGGGGAGGATTTGCTGTGACTCTTCCACATCTCCTCTGGAAATAATCCGCACCGGCTCCGCAATTCCAGCGGCGTCGGAGTGGCGTGTGTGTGTGTGTGTGTGTGTGTGTGTGTGTGTGTGTGAGAGCATGAGGGAAAGGTGGTGGTGGTGGTGGTGGGGGGGTGCCAAGCATTATCTCAAAGTCACACCTTCCCTCTAGGCCAGGTGTGCGGGTGTAATTTACCATGTCCCTGTTAACCTGCTTGCTTGTTTTCATCAAGCTCATCGGCCATGCATAAGCGGTGCGCCTCGGAAATTAAAGAGCAGCCTGGCCTGATTCCTCAAATGACTGGAATCGCTCAGCCAGCGCTTAATTTTGTGACACAGGAAGCAGTTGGCGTGAGTTTTTTTTTTGTTTGACACGTGTGTTGAAATGAACAGCTGATGGTCAAAATGAGCAAGATGAGCACCTTATTTATTTAAAACCACCAGATAAAGTTTAAGATCTTTGAGGAGTAAAAAGTGGATCATGTGTATTAACTGTGAAAAGCATGAAGGATGATTTCAACTTCCTTGCAAGGCAACGCGAGAGTCTCTTTGGTCGGCCAGAGCTTGAAGCCACCGGTGGAGCCTGTTACAGGAGCAGAATCCTTGAAGGGGGGGTAAACTGAATAAAACATCCCACCTGCATCCCATTAACTAATCTGTGTTAACCTTTCCTTGTGAATCATGACATTGTTCAATTTTAATAACATGCATATCGGGTCAAGAGGTGTCATGACTTTGATCCTTCAGGATTTTTAAAAAAAACAAAGAGGAAGATTTCACTCACTCCCTCTACTTGCGGGGGCTTTTTACTAATTCAGTGCAGCTTTGTCCCTGAATTTCTCTGCTGCCAGATTCCCGAGAAAATGAGGCTCGCAGGAAGTTCACGTCCCTCCGTCCATAACACCACCTCGCTGAGTGGAGCGCTTTCTGGTGTTCGTTCCAGCCTCATAAATGGCCTTTTAAGCAACACAGCCCACTTTGAGCGTGTTTTGGCTCAGGTGAGGCCTGCAAAGTTTAAAAAAAAAAAAAGAACAAATCCCACACGTGACATTTTGGTGTTTTTTTTTCC
>JBAJHX010000039.1:3081748-3116748 GCA_037176925.1 Amniataba percoides | reverse complement strand
ATTGATTTAGATCTCTCCCATCTACTTGAATAATTTATAACAATACCAATGAAGTGTACTTCATGTACAACTGGAAAAAAGTGCCTTTTATTTCATTTCATAGATGATGGCGGTCACTCAGATTGCAACTTTGGAGCACTTTTCTTTTAAATTTGAAAAATTTGCACTCGTGTTTTGAAAGGGAGACTTTTTTTTCCCTGAGCTATTACAGGCGCCACCGCCCCACTGTTCAATTTAATTGTAGGTCATCATTTCAGTTGTGTGTCGCTTTGATGGATCTTGGTAGTCTATCAACACCACGAATCAACCAATTTCTGCACGCGTGTCTGAATTTTTAAGTACACTCCAATTAGCCGTTTTCCAACGTGCTCAAAATGTGGTTGAAATTAGAGATAATTTGGACCGCTGGGCTTCATTTCACTGAATATTTTTCACGAGACCTCGCCTGAACTCGTTGCATTACGGGCTGCAGGTGTATGTAGAGCCAACATTAGCTATAGACACGGATAGTTAGTGCAGATTCAGAACGAGAGGAGCCGCAGGCGTCAGGTTTGTGGGGGTAAAACTGGTTGCCAGAAGGATTTTAGTCGTACGTTCCTAAAATATTTCAACCTCACAAAGCAGATGAACACAGACTTCATGTTCAGAGCAGAGCGAGTTTATATGTCTATGTTTTTAAGTTATCGTGTTAATGTCATTTTATTGCAGTTTTCTCTTGATGATGCTGAAGTTTGCTTTGATATTTGGAGAAAATCCCGGCTGATAATGAGAAATCTATAGCTTCTCTACTTGGTGAGATTTTTATGGCATCTTTAAAATTTGCCAATCGCAAAGATGATTTTGAGGGAAATTTTAATTGATTAAATGGAGCGTGATGTGCTTAATGATCTTTAAACATTTGTGTACACAGCCAGTATCTGAATTTCTAAATGACCTCAATTGAAAAGTTTAGGTCTTTTAAATTTTTTTTTCTTTGTCAGTTGATCCAGAATTATGAAAATATTTTGTTTTTTTACACAAGCAGTTCAGCATTATTTTTCACTATTAGCTTTACAGTGATGGTTCTTTTTTTTTTTAACAATAAATTTGAAATTGAGGTCTGTTATCTGTGAACATGCTGCTTTGGCTCGCTCTGGATGCACAACTCCCAGATGGCTTTGATGGCTCGGATTAGCAGCCCTGCATCCGTATATTCCCACAGCAAGAGGACCCCCAGGAGACACGATCTCCAAGTCCACAAAGCACATGTAGACAGCTGCCTCCACCATGAAGGCTTTGAACATTGCCCACTCAGTTTCAATTTCTTCACCCTCCATGAGAATGAGGCGGGAAAATCCCTCTGGAAAAGAGAGATGAGGCTCTCCTTATTGGCTGAGACGTATAGATCCAGATCAGATAGACTTGATCTGCGGCCAAAGGTGCTTATAGTGTTAGTGAGCCTCACAGAAAATGGTGGACAGTCTCATTACATTTGGAGGCCATGGATGTTGCCCAAAGTGAAGGAGTTTGAGAATCTCAGCAACAGACATCAAGATGATGTGGTTGAGCTTGAGCTCAGGACGGGAGGGCCACAGCTGGAGAGACAAACGTGTGAAATCTGGACGTACAAACAACAAAATGAAATTCTTAGAATGTCAAAAACATCCTCTCATGATTATTAAATTATTTTCTCATAATTGTGACGTTACTGCCAAGCCATTATCGTAAGATTTAAAGTGACAGTTATGAGCCAACAGCCCTGAGTCATCTGTTAAAGCTTCCACACGTCCACGTTTCAACAACTCGGGCCGCCGGGCAGCTATCGGGTGGCCAAAAAAAAAAAAAAAAAGGCCAAAAGTGGAGATGCTGATTTGTCATCTAGCTGCATTTTCTTCAGAGCCCTGATGAATGTCCACTGCTGATCAGAAATGGTGTTTAGGACGGTGCTAAGGTGGCAGAGGTTGTAACTTATTAGGACTATATTAATAAGTCAAAACAGTTGAAACAATTCTGATTAATCCCATTGCTACCTGGAGTTTTTGGCAAAACTGTGATGATGGAGGACGTTACAGCAACTAATATTATGGAAGAGAAACCTAAGAAGAGTCCAAGAGGTTTCTGATAGTCCAGAGAAGAAAGAAAAAGAGAGTAATAGATGGTGAGGATAAATAGGAATAACCATTGTTGTAGCTTTTCTTCATTGGAGAGCTGTGAAAGAAGTGAAGAGTCACTTTGGTAGGTTGGCATATATAAAATATTTGGACTATGCTCTGTAGCCGTTACCTAAATAATTGTTGTCTTGGAGCTGTGAAAATATCTGTATTTTTGTAACGTCACGAGGTCGCCTCAGCGGTGTTCATGTAATTACTCTCATTGCTTAAAGGGTGGACAAGAGGTTCATTCTCCAGCTTTGAGTCCTCTGCTGTTTATTTCTCAACTTAATCTTAATACATTAAGGATTTTGTTCTGGTTTTAGAAAATCAAATTTTTCTTAATTAGTATGTAAATGTATGCAGCAGGGCCCCTTAAAAACCTAATCGGATCAGGTTACGTTTTTACAATCTCTGAGGTGGATGGTTGGTGAGTTACTGTGTGTGTGAATAAATTGTGGACACCAACAGTATCACCATGGTGACATTTCTCCACTTTGTGACACGGTGGAGAAAAATATTGGACCCAACTGGAACCAGAAATTTCCTTGAGGAGCGTCACGCAATCTGAATCAACCTGCTGCAGCTCATACGAGGCGGTTTGAAAGGAAAAAAACATAAAATAATGTTGCTGCTGCTTAAGCACTGATTCTTGATTATCGCAATGGATGTTTGCCAAACAATTGGCTTTAGTCATTTTATTTACCACTTCTGTTCCTCACACGGACCTGTGAACATTTTTTGCTGTTAATAAGAGGTACTGAAAAACTTATGAGGTCAGACAGGCGCTAATAGCTCGATAGTGAGATAGAGGCAGATAGATGGAGATGGAGAGAGAGAGAGAGGGGTAAAGAGAGGGAGGTAAAGAGAGAGAGAAGAGCGAGGAAGATAAAGTGAAGCTAAGCTGGGCTCCGAGGGCCGGCCAGTGATTAAGGGATGGGAGGGATGAACAGCAGCCACTGAGGGACTAGTGTCTATCTGTGTGAGTCCATGTGAAAGCGGGGCTGAGGAAAAGCTCAGAAACAAGAACCCACTGTCACGGTATCTTAGCAACCGTCTCTGTCTCCCAGGTGACAGGGACTGACATCACTTCCTGCTGGTGAGTGTGTGTGTGTGTGTGTACCCAGTGTCCAAGTGTTAAAAAAAAGAAAAAAGCACAGACTGATGGGTGAATGTGTTATGAACGTATGTGCGAGGTTGAGAAAAGTTCACGTGTTTCTCCTCCCGTGCACGGCTCGGACCTGCGCGGCAGCTTCAGCACCTGCAGCATCGTCGGCGTACCTGACAGACAGGATGGTGCTCTGCTGGTGTGCAGGATTTAACCCCCGTGCATCGCGTGTGCATGCGAGGGCACGTTTTCGAAAGCAGACTGTGGGCATATATGCGGAGTGTGTGCCATGTGTGCATGCGGTCAGCCTGATTGTACGTTATGCCAAGGGAAACATGGCCAACTGATGCCATCTGGTAGGACTACTTGGCACAAGGGGACTCTCTATGGTTCCACGACATATTGGAGTAGTTAAAATTAACACTGTGACACTATTTGGCAGAAAAAGACACTGAACCATCTATTACTGTGTCTATTTCAGTCTCTCTCTTACCTTAAGGGTCCAAGCTGCATTCAGGCGGGGGGGTAGGAGGAAGGACGGAGGAGACTTTGGCCGGCCAAAAGCCCAAACAGCATCATCACGCATGCATCTGCAGCAAAACCTCCTCACAGTGATAAACAACTTCTTAAGTCATCTTTGCGCCTTCATTTTATTTTAACCTCATAAAACAACTTGATCAATCCTTAAAAAAAAAAAAAACTAACAGAAATATCACTAAAAAAAGGAAAAAATATCACTATTTCATATTTTTATGATAAAATGCAAAACTTATACAAAAGTAGAGCTTCAGTAAAGCGACATAATTGACTGTTTCCACTGGTTTGACTTGATCCAGTTTGTAGCATGGAGGATTAGCGTGCTGTCGGTTTGACCATTTACATGAAAAACTAATGCTCGCATTGTCTGCCCCTAATTAACGTCATCTGCTCAGTCTCATAAAAAGAAAACTACTCATGATTCGTTCCTTAATTATGTTGAACATTTGTAGCAATAAAGCAACAGAGCGGATGCATGTGTCCAAACCGGCAAATGGCTGCCAGAGGTCAACTAAAAACCCGGTTCCTGAGTCCACAACGCTCAGTCAGATAAGGTCCATAAGGATTTCATCCTCCATGACACTGGAGACTTGGGGCATCCCGGGCTGAGGTACCGCTCCTCTCTGACCGGACATCAGGATCTGACCTGGACGGGTGGAGAGAGGACGAGAGATTTAGGACAGGACTTGTCTTTAGTTTTTCAGAATCAGTATTGATACACTAGTTATATTTGTTCATAGTAAAAGTACAAATTTAACTTTCTATGGAGCTTTCTTCTTCAAGTATTCTTCGGTATAATCTTTAATGTTTTAGTTAGATGAGTTCTGCAGTTGACGAGAATAGTTTAAAGTCATGCTTTTCCTCCATCTGGAAATATAACTTATACAATTACACACTCTTTTCTAAATCATATCATTTCTTTCTAACTCCCATGCAGCCATCTGTTGTCATTCATTTTGTCTGGAAAGTCAATTTTGAGGCACTTGAAATGTGACTGACATAAGTAAACATCAAGGTACTTTATTGTCGTGTAGCTCAGACGTCCGGGACTTCTAAGGCAACGATGAAACTAAACGAATTCCTGTTCCAGTTTGTCAGAAAAATCAACCCTGAACAACAAACGATGAGCAAACATAATGTGGATGTGACTGTTTCTTTCTTTGCAGATATTATTTAAGTCCAGTTCTGATGGTTATCTGATGGAAAATGATGCCACTGGTGCTGTTTGGGCAGGGAGAACTGCAAAATGCTGCTGTGGCTGCAGAGAGCAAGGTGAAAAACATTAATAATACAGTATTTAGATGTTTGCTCAGGAGAAGATGCAGAGCGAATCGCCTGTCAAAACACAAATGGCGACCAATGACTGACAGGGGCTCTGAGAAAACCAATCTGCACCCTCACTGGTTGTAACTCATCTTCAGTGCACCTTGTGTTTGTCTGAATGGCGCCACAGTCGGGCTACCAAAAGGAAATGAATCTCTTAGCAATTGAAACCTTCAAAGCTGGAGCTTCAAATCAATATATAATCAATATATAAATGCACCAAAAGTTCTACAAACTTTTTCAATCAATGTACACAAAAATAAAGTTTGACTAGTATAAATATGGGCGGCATGCACACTGCGATGGAATATCTAACTCAGGAGTGATTGATTTTTGATAGATTCACTGTACGTGGCTGCGTAAAGCGCTGATCTAAAACTGAAGCGGTTTTTAAATCCTGTTAGATATCCACCTTTTTACCCTTCACTAAGTACATTTCCAGACCTATATTCGCAAACGTCTACAAGTCAAAAGTTTGTGCTTGCTGACCTGCCAAGGGCTGCCTCCACTGGCCCTGCATTTGAGCCCCCCCTCCTGGTGCCGGGTGGACCAACTGCTGTCCTAACCCCTGATGGGACATCATGCCTTGCATGTGTGAAACGCCACCCTGCTGCAGGGACGAAAAGAAAGAACATCCGTGTTAACTTCTACAAAAAAAACAGAAAAAAAACAAAATTACAGATGTTTACGATTGGCTCGTTTGCTGCGCTCTTACTGGCTGCTGACTGAGCAGGAGACTGCGGAGCTGTGGATTGGCTCCCGGGTTTGAGAGGCGGAGGATGGGACCTTGAGGCTGAGCTTGTCCGCTCTGTGCGACCTGGTTGGGTGGAGCTCCGCTGACTGGCGGCTGTTGGTTGGCTGGTCCGGTTGCTCTCATCGTCATCTGTAGGAAAGGTTGAGATGTTTTCCACCGTGGTGGTGTCAAACAAGAAAACCAATTATGAACTGAAAAATGACACACTGAGATACCTCGTGGATCTTGGTTAGTCCTGATGAACCTTTTCACACATGGTAACTTCCAAGTGGTTGCACTCCATCATTTTTTGAAGTGATTATGACAAATTTACTTGCAGTGTCTCCCACCTTACACTCAATATCAGTGAAACTTAAATCGTCCTCAGCTTTGAGGATAAATCAGCTGCTGGTTTTGTGGCCGTCACTTCATGCTCATTGCAAACACGTTTCCATTCAGTGAAATACACAAACTTGTGCATTCACGTTATCAGTGAAATGTTATTTTCAATGGCATGCTACAAGAGGAGCATTCAGCAGGGATTGATAAAGTCGACACATGCTGATAGGAAATGTCCACCAGCCTGATGCTGAGCAGTGGGATGAAAGTGAAAGTGAAAGTGAAAGGCCTCGAGACAAGTCACCTAATACACAAGATAGATAACTTAACACAAGAAGATAACTTAAATATAGTCACCTAAATAAAATACATATATATTCAGGAGCCCCATGTGGCCACGTAAAAACACAGAGAGACCACCATTATCTAATACTACTTTCTACAGGAAAAAGTAAAAACACTTCTACCTCCTCTTTTACAGTGTAAAACCGACCACAAACTTAATTTATACAGCCGAAGGCTTTTTTTTTACCATCCTTATGGATAAATTATTGTGGATTAATTCACTTTACTAACCTGTTTACACAGGGAAAGAAAGACAAAGCAGTCCTCAGTTGCGCTCACCACAGCAGGCTGTTTCCTGTCTGAGTAACAGTAACCTGACACGTGTACTAAAAACATCGCTCTCAAAAGAGGATATTCCCCCTTATGGCAGATTTAGGAACATACACTCTACTTTGACCTGTTGAAAACATTAAATCTGTTTCATTTCCATGAAAAAAACACATAAAATACAATAACTAAAAAAATTTGTGACCATACAGATTTGTAGGTGTCACAAAAGTGTGTGTTTGTGTTTTTAGCACAGGTATAACACAGAATTTCTCACAGGATGTCCACAAGTTCCACAAAGAATAAAGTCGACTTTCTCCTTTATTCATGGTTATTTCTGACACTACAGAAAGATGAATGTTCATTATCATAATCTATGTACTCTAGTTCATCTTATTTGCACGGTGGGAAAAGATAATAGGTCTTAAAATGTGAGGTAAAAAGGTGTGGACACCCTGACCACGTTGCTTATGTGATTAAAAAAAAAGGCTGCTGTATGTCTCACCATGTTGTTCTGCCTCTGCTGCTCCTCCATCATAGAGACCTGACTAACGGGGGGCATGCCCACCACCACAGACTGGACACAGGACAGATCAGAGAGAAGGAGGAGTCGGGGGAGGAGGGGGAGAATGGTGTCGAGGTGGAGGGAAAAAAGGAGGACAGTGGAGGAAAGGGTTACCAATAAGGCATGCAGCAATCAGCGGGCATCAGGGCAGCAACGATGTAAACGACAGGCAGCGGGAGGAGTGGGTGGTGGAGTGGAAACGCGGACCAGACGTGCAGACTCAGAGTGAGCTTGTTTACCTGCTGCTGGACGTTGCCGTGGGAGACGGGGATGGGGCCGGTCGGCCTGTTGAGGAAGTTCTGGTTCGGGGCGACCTGGCCCGGCTGCATCGGACCCCCGGCGCCGCCCAACTGCTGCACAGAAAGAGAGAAAGAGTTGAACAGAAGAAGGTATATTTTTTTCAACAGTATCGTGCGGAACAACAGAACATTTCATCACCTTTATTTATGGACTCAGTGTGCAGCACCGCTCTGCTTCACCTCTGCACTCATTAACAGCTTAAAGTGCAAATACAACTCTCATTTTCTTGTTCTTAGGTTAAGGTGGCTAAATGATTTGCTCACGAGCTCCACAGCAGTCACAGAGAGGAAGAGAACGTGATCTTCGACTCACACAAATACACAAAGAAAAGTAGTTACATACAGTTAAATGTCATTCAAAATGAGATAATAAAATGAGCCTTGGTTATCTTCAGATCTTTACATTTTTTAACAGTTTAAACCACCTCTAGGCAGTGGGAAGTCCTTTGAGATTCGTCTTCTACAAATCACTATAATGTTAGCATGATATTTTAACTTTACTTAAAAGCCATGTTAAAACAGAATTTGGAAACTCAAGCAGCATCCACGAAAAAGCACGTGTTAACAAGAGTTTTAAAATGAAGATCTCTCATTTATTTTACAGATTTTGTTTACTCAAGCACTGTTTTTTTTTCACATATAACCACTGTTCTGTGCACGTAAATGTTCTCTTGAAAAATACGTTTTGATCTCAACAATGTTTAAATAAAGGATTAAATAAACACTCACAAGCCTATTTAAAGTTTTAATTGTTAAAGGCTATCATGACTTTAAGAGACATCCTCTCTAAGCACCTTTACTGTGAGTGATGAGGAGCAAAATCCTCCATATTTGTTAACATCTAAATTCACTGAGTTTGTAGATATTTGCTGATTTTATCTCCTCTCATTTATACATATGGGCATGTCAGTATAAAAGAAAAATGACCCCGTCCTTTAAAAATTCACATACTTAAAAAAAGACAACGCAGGGACAAAATCTCTTTTATTGTTGTAATGAATCCATAATCTATATCTTCAGTCAACACATTTGCTGCATGTGATGATGTTTACCGTGTTAACAGCATTTTGAATGTGGGGTTTAAACCAAATATTGCCTTTCTTTGTTCATGAGTGTGCAGATGGAAAGTAAAAACAAACATGGATACGATGATACACTTGACTTAACTTCAAGCACCACCTGCTGAGGTGTTTGCTATTTTGGATTTCACAGTTTCAAACAAACTGAAGCTTGATGACTAAAGCTGTGAGCAAAGTCTGGAGTGAAAAAAAGTCATATACAATATCCATCCGGAGTTTAAACGGCGGGTAAGAAGAAAGGAAGAGACTTGTTGCCGTTGTTTTTCCTGCCAACAGATTCTGGAAACACAGCTGAGAGATTCTGATTATTCAGACACATATCTGAACATTTTATTTGCACAGTCCTGGACTGAGAGACGGTGAAATGCAATAAGAGACTGATAACTGCTTAAGAAGGCAAAAATGTGGAGCAGGCGGCAGTGAGTTAGTGCTGCTCTGCAGGTGCTGTGGTGGCTTGTGGAGGAATGAAGGGTGTTTCATCCCTCCTCTGAGCACAAATTATTAACTACAGAGTCAAGTGTGACGGAAAAACACCTTCACTCATCCATCTTGCTGATTCTGAACGAATCATCCTGGGACTGCACTAACGTGTACGTGTTTTCTGACCAACAATAACGGTGCAACACACAGCTTCGGGACTCAGAGGGAACGAACAAAGCAGCTGCTTCCTCCTCTCTTCTCCTGTCTGTGATTTATCTCTTGTCTTTAACCCAGTAACCTGTAAAATCCTGGATCACGATTCAAGGCCTGCATCCCCTTTCAGTGAGAAATATTCAATTTTGTCTTTCTGTAAACAGAACAAACTGCAATCTCGCTCCTGAAGAATGCCACTCCAGGGCTTTGCGCAGAGAAACCTTAACTACTGGTCCAAATTGAAATTTTAATTACGTTAAGATTGCTGTAGCGCTTCCCTATTAGCAATGCAGCACTGAATATGTGATGATACACAAGACGCAGGAAAAAAAAAATCTTCATTACAATTTCATGTCTTCTGCCTTCTCTAAATGCCTTGATGCTCGTACACACACGGCTTCAAGTTACATATAGAGTTGACGCGCTTTTGCAAAGACATAAAATTAGCAGGGTGAGTAAACAAGTGCTATCGCAGCTGATGAGAGAGCAGACTGCGAGGAGAAATGTAATTTAAGTCATGTAAACCCGACAACGGGCTTCATTTTTAAACGCTGCTTCACTGACTGGATGCTGCATTGTTTCAGAGCTATGCAGCATCCCTGCTCGCTGGATGCAATAAGCTGGAGCGCAGCCCTGTGATGGAAAAGACAGCTAATCCAGAGGACACATTTTAAATCAGCCTGTCTCCGGGGATGAAGAAGAGCAGGGAAGGAAAAAAGGGAGATTTCCACGTCATGTGAACGAGCCATTCGCTGACCTGTAATGAACTCAACGACAAGAGCTGTGTCTTTCTTATCCTGTCCCTAAAGGTTGGCACACACCACTCTGTCGATTTTCTCCTACAGCGGGTCTCATGTAATGTTAACATGTGGGCAGCCTGAACTGAAAAATTCATATCTGCCTGAGTTGAGCTTTATCTCAAATCTCACAATCTTTCACATTTTCAAACTACAGCAAAGGTGATTAAGCATCTGGAGGGAATATTCAGTTTTTATGAATGAAAGTCTTTTGTCTTGTTGTCCTTTTGTCTTTTGTCACCGCACAGGCATCGTAAAACGA
The DNA here is from genome assembly GCA_037176925.1 of Amniataba percoides. NCBI lineage: Eukaryota > Metazoa > Chordata > Actinopteri > Centrarchiformes > Terapontidae > Amniataba > Amniataba percoides. The sequence continues at coordinate 3,106,332 of JBAJHX010000039.1, read as the reverse complement.
GACAGGTGGAACAGGACTTACAATTACTAACAACTAGCATTTCTTCATTATGGATTAATCTGCAGATTTGTTTTTCCAATTAGTGTTTGGCTTATGAATGCAGGAAGAATATTAACCCTTCCATGTCCCCAATCATGCTGCCGTGATTAAATGATGTCAGACGTTCAAGTACAGTATGTCAAAGTCAGGTCATACAGAAATTTAAAAAAAAAAAAAAAAAAGATACCAGACATTGGCATGATAAACATTTTTTTTAGCCAAAGTATTCAGATGCCCTCATGGTTATACTCCATGATGATTATTCAAAGTGCTCATTCATGCTGACTTAATATCATATGGGACTAAAATAAAAACAAAACCCCACAGATTTCAGGGGAATTTCTTTCTTGACTCAACTGCGTTCTGGCATTTTTCTGATTAATATTACGATCCACTAATCAGCTGATGGTTTCAGACAAACACTGATAGAGTTTGGAAACTGTCTCATCCAACAAATAAAGTCTCATTTCAAGTCTTTTGCCAAAGAGATTGAGATAACAATCATATCAATCATAGTTCAGACCTGTTACATGTCATCAATGTAGATTCAGCAACATCTATCTTGAAGAAGCTTATTATGTTCAGATTTTGGTGATAGACAGGCAGAATAATACAAACGGCTCAGTTCAGTGCCATTACTGCCATAATGTTTTGATTAACACCTCTACGCTGTGCAGGTGTATGTAATAAAGTGGCCGCTGAGTGTGCAGTGTGAATGTTATCACAGTATATTTACCATAAACAACAGCCCAACGCAGCACTTGTTGTTGAGGATACGACCAATCTGACACAACCTGTGCATTCGTGCTGCGCCTATATTTAAGCAGAGGTAATGAGGTGGGAGTGCAGTAGGAATCCAGCTAATGCTAGCCCCATTAGCCTCTAGTAGAGTGAGAGGCGTTAGTGGCTGCTGTGAAGATACTGGGCTCGCTAAATGAAATGTCAATAACAATGCACCTTAATGCCGTAAACAATGCACCTCAATTCCCCGGTGCTTCTCTATAATGCCTCCTCATTATCACCTCCTTTTGGTCTTTGCGGCGCTCCGCACTGAAAACCTTCCTCCCTTCCTCCCACCACTCACCGCTCTGTGCTGCTGGACCTGCTTGTGGTTGGTGATGACTTGCCGGATGCCGTTGACGAAGCCGCTCTGGTCGTTGGGGATGAGGCCCATGAATATTCTCTTCTTGGACGAGTAGAGCAGCATCAGCACACGCACCTCGCAGGGCGAAGTGCTGTGGGGGAAGTGGACGCAGCCGGCCTGCAGGGTGTTGGGGGGGCAGGGGGGTCACAGGGCAGATTAAGACCTTGACATGGGAGTCATCGTAATTACGGGATGGGCTCGGGCTTGGGGACATAACCTACTCCTGAGCTCCTCTGCCCAACCAAACATATCGGTTTTATAAATTGAATGCAAATGGTATTAACTTAATTCATACTGTGGCTTCCCTGGGTCCGTAAATCAGATTCAGGCAAATAGGCAGAGCTCAGCTGGACTGAATACTATTAATGCCTCCACTGTTTCTCAATGGTCTTTCCTGATTAAAAATGCAAAAACACTGACAAAAGCCACTATCATTACGCTTCTGGAACTGCATCAAACCTAAACAATTAAAGTATTTTTGTCTAAACTGACAACAAAGCATGTTTAAAATCATATTATGTGTCTCGATAGTGCCTAAATGTATGGCCTGGAACCCCCTCTAGAGTCTTTACCACAACACTGCAACGAAGCCTCACGTTCAGCCCGACTACTGGACAGAGGGGGGACCTGCACTCATTTGCCACTCATGGAAAATGCATTGAGGTGTGCTGAATGATGGAAAAGGATTGAGAGGCGGAGGGGGACACACATTTCAGGCTCAGAGCGCTCAAACACTTACGAAGCCGCTGGTCATGATGCGGTAAAGGCCTTTGAGTGACTCCACGTCTTTGTTGGTGAAGAGGAACTGAACCATGCGAGAGTTTCTGAAGAGGTGACCCAAAGTCGTCTGCGGGGAAAGAGAAAGCTTTGTTATGCGTCATTAATAAACAAGTCGATGCAAAAAACAAGAGGCAGCGCAGCAATTTCACACACTAAATAAAGGCTGAAACTCACCAGTAGCTGCTGTGGAATCAGCTGCATGATGAGCTTCTGTGGCCACTGGTCTGTGTTTCTGTTTGGAGGGACAGCAGTAAACCGAGAGCACAAAAATGCCTCTTTACTTTACAGATAAAATTTAAAGTGTTTGACAGGCTACTCACAGATTTTCTCCCTGGTTAACGTGCACTTGACACGGCAGGGAGCGCGTCAGTTTGGTGGTTGAATCCATAGAAGAGGCTTTGGGCTTCTGCAGGGATTGATACAGAGAACAGAGAGAGACAAACGTAAAGTCTGAAAGCAAACCTGAAGAAGATCTGGAGGAGAAGATGACACACCAAATGAAAAATACAAAAGCAGTACAACAAATAGACAAACGGCAGAAAATTAAGCACAATCAATGGAATGAAAAATAGCGCTTTTATTGATTGATCTGCACTGAAATGTAAATGCACACATGAGGTGGTGCATATTGCTACAAACAGTTTCACACAGTTTCAGTCATCTATAGAGGGACGCCAAGATATGCTGGCAAAGTCAGTGAAGAAGTTAAAGCCAGCAACAGTACTGCATTAAAAATACTTTAAAAAACTGCATTTGTAAATGTTTTATAGGGACGTGAACGCACATTTATATATTTATGTTTTGTCTGTTTATAAGAAAACTCCACAGGGCTCCTTTAAGCTTACAGTGGACATGTGGCTCAAGGACAACAGACATTGCGTGGTTAAAAAAACAAACAAACAAAAAAAGCTATTGTCTTTAACACTTTTAAATACTTTTATAATAATTCACACCACCAGACTTTTACTTTTAAAAGTGGACTGCATGAGCTCTCACAACGCCAGCAGTCCCTGAAAACGCCCACAAAGCAGTGCTGGAAAGGAGACTCCAAATGACCGCTCAACCTCAGAAAGACATTTGTACTCTAATCAAATGGACATGGGAATTTTATACTTTTGTTTACTTGTAACTTATAAATCTGCACAACACCTACACTGCTGTTGTGATCCATTGGCAGCCAATATTTAGGACCAACAGACTGACAGGATGTGGAAGTTAACATGTCGGAAACACTTTTTTTTTTAAACCATACCTCAACTATGTGACAATTACGTTTAGCTGAGGTGGTTCGGCCTCATAACTGTCACTTTGTCCTTGGAGCAGTGGGACAATATTGCAGAGGAAGAGGAGGCGTGGGCTGCCCTGCTCAACCTTTTTTTTTTTTTGCCACTATGACCCCAATCAGGACAAGCAATTAAGAAGTGGACAGAGAGATGGACTTTTAAAGACCTGCAGATAACCCGTTCTTAAGCAAAATGTCAGGAATGAAAGAAAAGAAAGAACTTTCTAAGCGCATCAATACAGCAATTCCACGGGGGGAAACTGGCCAGCGCTCTTCATCTTCAGCACATCGATACAGCATCAATGATCAATCAATCACTTATTAGCCAGGCCCGCTGTAGCCCCTGTGCTGTCTGATGTAAATGTGTTGTGCTGGGCTTTCTCTACAGACAAATGGCTCATTTATTTCAAAGTAACAAAATCCTATTCAAACATCTTAAATTAGAGGAGGATATAAAAAAAATAATGTCAGCGAGACCATTTGGAAAAGTTACCCCACACTTTAAACAACAAAAAGCTTTCAGGAATTAACTGATTGAAATTCAGCCAAAAAAAAGAACAAACCACATTGATAACACCGTGCTCAAGAGCGAGCTCCAGCCAAGTGTGCTGGCATCCCCCATGAGAGTTTTTTTCTTTATCAACAATACTTTCTTCAAACGAGTTTTAGTGTCTGTAGTGTAATTCTCCTCAACATTACAGATGACTACGGAGGAGAATCACTTACAGGGTTGAAAGCCCAATAAGTGAACTAAAGGAGGAAATGGCAGATTAAGAGCAATGTTTCGTGCAGATAATCTTTCCACTCAGGTTGTTTGCAGCTGCTCACAGGCAGGATTTAGAGTTTCTCAGAGCTTCCCGCTCCTATTCCTGTCCGTTTAACTGACTTAGATAATTTTGACAAACAGAAAGAGGGAGGAGGAGACTACAGTCGATGGAGGAGATCGATCCGAGTCCGTCCAACAAACACAAACACTCGAAGCCTCATGAGTGTCGCATAAAAGCCATTAACATCCATTTTCCTGGCTCAGCACTGCAACTGTAAACTAAATCGATTTGACCTTGAGCTAAACCAATAGTGGTGGGATGGTAAAATGATGTGCAATTAATCATACTGTACAATAATCAATGACAGGTGGTTATTGAGACTCACCATGATGACAGTGGTGATGATCACAACTGCAGTTATCACGTCCTGCTGGTTGTTGTCTAATTCAGACCAACCAGCAGCGTTAACTAAAACTAAAACTGTTCGACATTTTGGGAAATACATTTATTTTCTTTGTTGCCAAGAGTAAGATGAGCAGATCGATACCACTTGGCCACCCGGGGGGAGCAGCTGACTCGTCTCTGTGTGAAGGTAACAAAATCCACCTACCAGCAACCTAAAGCTCACTAATTAAAATCTTACATCTTGTTCCCGGAGTCATGTCATCGCAGCAGGGTTGCCAGGCAACCAGCGGAGACTCCGGGAAGTTACTGTGCCTTGCCGAGAAAGACTCCTGCACACGACCCCCTCCTTAACATTTTAATAACTTGTGAACTTTCGAGGCGCTCGCATGCAGATTTTGTTTCCTTTGAGTCGAGCGAGGTCGGCCGTTTCTCCACTTTTCTAGTCTTCAGGTAAACCTAAGATGTAGCTCGATATTTTACAGACACGAGACTGCTGGTATCAATATTCCCAGATAAAGAAATCCCCCAAAATATTAAACTATCCCTTTAACTAACTTCTTTCCCTTGTATCTGCACAATTAAAGTGGGGAATCACTGAACTAGGAGGACATTCACCTCAGCCAAAGCACTGAGTTTTAATCCTAAATGATGTTTATGCACTCAGTTGTCAGCACTATAAGAGATTCAAATTAAGGATTCATCCTGACAACACTTCCCCTGAAGATGTCTCTAACGACTGCTTTATTTTCAGAGCACCGAACACATTTTACTGAGTGTTACCTCTTGCCACTCCAGAACGCCGGTCCATGCGACGATCTTGTTGACCACACTTGGCTGCTGTCCGATTGGATTTGCGTTGCTTTGAGCTACGGACACACCAGCCTGTCGGGGGGGACAGAAGAGGAGGGGGGTCACATGTAGTGGACTCAAGACCAGAACAGAAACTTTACCAGTCAAAATTATAAGTAAAGTGAGATATCATGAAATATTGCATTTGGTTCATTTTAGGCAACATGTATCTGTCACAAAATTCACAGTGTGTTTTACTACTAGAGAGAAAAATTAATGAATGAGATGGAAAACAGAAAAAAACAACACTGACAGTACCCACAATGATTCTGGGGAAAAGGGAACATCGTCTGGTTTTGATCTGATAGTAGTGCTAACATTTAAAATTCATTTTGATATTAGACTTCAGACAGTGTGTTAGTCTGCACACTCGGCTCCAGGCTTCGGGTGCTACGGCATCACAGATTAAAGTCTGGGCTCTCTGATTTTTAAACTCAAGCAGGGCCACTTACATTTGAAAATATCAATATGGTTTAAACATTGATAGTGTTTACGAGGGGCTGAGAATAGCAAATCGAGTCCTCAGCTGAGTGTCCTGAGTTATTTAAACTCAACAGAATTTGGCCTGTGATGAACTTACAACGCGCATAATGAAAACATTAAAAGGACGCAGTCACCAATCAGAGACGAAACCATGTTTCCCAACAGGAGGCTGCCTTGTGTGGTAATCTGGCTCTCTTCTGTGGTGATAACAAAAATAAAACTTTTCTGTCTTTTGTCTGAGGTGCTTTTATTACCTCCCATCTAGACGGCGGCTTCTGTCTTTATGTGGGAGTCAGTCAGTCTTCCCTGACTCGCCTGCAGCTACTGTTGCTCAAAATGCAGCAGCCAAACTCCTCACTGGTCGCAACAAGAGAGACCACGTCTCCCCGGCACTGGTTACCAGTGAGATATGGAATTTATTTTAAGGTTCTTTTATTTGTTTTCAAAGTACTGCATCGACTGAAGCAAGCCCACATGTCTGATCTCTTCACTCCAGAGCCCCCCCAGTTATTCCTCACAGCTCCGTGTTCTCCGTCTCTGTGTCTGTCTATGTTTTAATGATTAAAGCAGAAGAATGTAACTTATTTAAAATCACTTTTAGTCATACTAGCCAAAAACTGTTATTATGTCCTAAATGAGTACATGCGACAGATAAGAAAAAAAATCTGCCTCCTTTTGGCTCCACCTGCTGCCACAAAGGACATTTGACAAGAATTCACTGCAACCACATCAAATAAAACCAATCAGAGTATCTGACAGAGCTTCAATCACTGCTCCTGAATTTTCAATGTCTTTGTGAGGCAATTTGGTAAATTTTATTTGACTTGCTCCCTGTTAACGCGGTGCTTTACCCAGCAGTCAACTCTGTGGTGAGAGGACCACGTTACTATAACCATTACTAGTGACCCTGACCTGCACATAGTTCATCTAAAAATGTTGATGGATGGCAAAAGCTGGATGGTTGAGATAAACAATGCAGTCACCTTTACTTACGCTCAGTAAAAAAGAGAAAAAAGTTTAGTGTCATCAGTTGATTGCACCCTGGAGGTAAATACCTGGAGGCTGACAAGCTGAGTATATAGGAGCAGAAAATGTAATCCACTTTAAATTCAAAGTGCGAGATGAGCAAGCAAACCTTGGCTGGGATTTTAAACTGCGACTTTAGCACCCCCTTAAGAAAATGTGTATAATTCTTAAAGTGTAGAAAGTGGTTAAAAGATTCGAAAGTTCACTAATAGGGTTTTTACACTACATGAGCTTAATGGGCCATAATCCAGAGCATCCAATACACTGTGCTAAAGTTTAGTTTCAGTAACCTGAGATCAGAGGAAACTGAAACAGACAGTGGTTACACATTAAGTTGAGGTTTAAGAACCCATTGTCGAAAAAGTTTTGTGTCAGCCTCATTAAATAGATGTTTTATAAAAAAAAAAAAAAAAAAAGTAGTGGTGTTATTGGCATAATCTTGATTATCATATCTTACCATGTTGGCCTGTGCTGAAGGCGCTGTGGGCTGGTTCGGCGTGGGTTGCTGCTGAGGCGGCGCCTGAGGCTGCTGATTGGGCCCGGGCTGACCAGGAGGCGGGCCCGACTGTTGCTGATTGGGAGCAACTTGTTGCTGCGGCATCATGGGCTGCGTTGCTGTGGTGACAGTCGATATGCTGGGCGTATTGAGCTTCACCCCAGGGACAGACGGGATGGTTGGCTGGCTGGCGAATGGAGGACCTTGGCTGCCCATTCCTGGGACTGGAGGAGGAAGAGAGAGCACAAGAAAAAAATGGCAGATAAGAAAATGACGATGAGAGACTGTTGCTCAAAAAACTTCTGACCTTACCACTTATTTCAGTTTACTTTTCTTTTCTACAAATACAAACATCCCGTTATTATGAGTAACTCTGGGAGCATCTAATAAATGCTATTAAAAAAAAACACAGGAAAATAGCATCTTGGGAAAATTTACTGTATAACACACAGGCACATTCACACCTACAGTATGCAGACATAAAGACATCGCAACTAAAAGCTAACATAAATTGTTCACAACAGGCCCACAGAGTCCACTGGTAACTCACAGCGACTCTTCTGGCTGTTGGCTGCGTCCACGGCCATCTTTGCAGCCATCTGAGCAGCAGTCATGGGGGGCTGATTCTGTCAGTAAGCAGATTAAAGGAAGACAATGCTGGGTAAAATGTTTTGGGGAAGCAACATAAACACCACTGTCTGAAACTGAGCCAAAAGCAGGCGGCAGGAATTAGTCTCTAGGCAGCCTGACTGCGCTGCGTGGCTGCTTGCCCATTACCTGATAAGTGTGGGTTGTGTTAATGGGTGGAGGTGGCTGCGAGGCTCCAACAAGAGGCTGACTGACAGGTAACGTCTGAGGGGGGAGGACAGGTTTGAGCGGCCCGGGTCCTCCACTCGAGGAAACTGGAGGCAGACAAAGAGTTTTTACACATTTCTGAAATGTAAATAAAAATCCTCTGAAGTCACAATGTAGGAGTAAAATAGTGCTTCACCAAAAGTGAAGGATGAGCCATATTTAATAGAGGAATTCACTCCTACCCACGCAAAAATGTAGGAGTAACCATCAGGAGTAGCTCAGAACGTCTTTATTTACGACTGCTAAAGCCACAAAAAAAAACCTAAACCCCACACAATCTCATTATCTTAAAGTGTCCTGCAGCAATTAACACGTGCGGAATTAGCAACTGGTATCTTAAACCATATAAGTAGGGTTGTAATTATAGGAAACTGGACAAAAAGAAATTAAAACACAACCAGATTGGAGCTTGCAGGAAAAGTCTTTTGCTGGTAGAGGAGTTACCTCCGAGAAAACAAGTAATAAAAAGGGCAATTTAACATCACGCCGGCAAACGCAGGGGAAAAAATGATGCATGGAAAGAGATAACAAACAACACTAATGCCAGCTTTGCTCTGTCATTTGCAGCCCTGACAAATGCAAAAATGTGGTGTAACGTCCTATCAAGAGTGTGTCTGGAGATAAGAAGCTTACAGGAATGCAGCTGGGAAGCTAACCTATTCTGCATGATGCTACATACAACATGCTCTTAAATTTGAACAATGCTGTGCAGCATTTCCATTTTTGCTGTTCCTGTCTTAGAAGGGGGTGCTTGTCTTGGCCTCCATTATGTAAATGGCCAGTAAATGGACTGTGCTTTTCTACTTTAACGGACAAAGTGCCCTACAATTGGCCTCTCATTACAATCGCAGCATTTACTTCATTTGGACGTGATGCAAGTGCATCACCAGCAAGTAACTGACTTCACCTGATGTTTAATGCTTTGCAAGCAGCATACAGTAAAATCAGTTTCATCAGGGGCATTTTAATTGCGACTGGTACGGACTAATAATGGTTCTATGTTTGAGTTTCTCGTTGCATAATTTGTGTAGTTTGAAACATCCATCCATTGGCACCTGTAGGGTTTAATGATAGTGTTTATCTCTAATGGCGTTAATGATGGAATTAACTGCTTTACCTGTGAAGCACAAAAACTCTGCTTATTCAAAGATACCAATTAAAACTGTAGGGCCAAAGCATATTACATTACTAATACAGTAAATGTTAAAAATATCCTCCCAGTCTAATGCAACAGTCTGGTCTGTGGACCGCCACACAGACAGGTGTTTAATGATGTTTCTCACCAGGGAGCGAGATGCCTCTGACGAGCACCATGTGGAAGGGGTCCTGACTGTAGTCTGGATGAGGTTCAACCACACCTCCTACTGGAGACGCCCACTCATACAAAGCCCTTAGAGCGGGTAGTTTTCGAGGAGCCACCACAGAGAAGTGAATTCCTCTCTAAGAAATATGAAAATTAAATACATTCAATGTGAGACAAGCATCACTGCTACCACCCTAATTGTGGAAAATATTTACATTTTAGTACCTCGTAGAGACAATATCAGTGATTACTCACATCTCTGATGATTTTGACCAAGTTGTCTGCTGTGCAGCCAGTGTAGCTCACACTTTCCACAGCAGGAAGCAGGTATGGAGGAGAGTTACACAGCAGCACACATACTTTGTGGGTTTGACCTCTGGCAAAGGTGGAAAGAGAAGGAGCAGATTTTCAATAGAATCACCCAATTGAGCTGCACACTCTAGATCTCTTAAACATGAATTTAACGTAAGAATTCCAAAGACATTTCCACAGATGGAAGTACAAGTAATACACTTAGACTATGCTTCTTCATTACTCAGGTGGCTGACGTTTAAGAAAACAAAAGTACAGTCTATAATTCTGTTTACAGCTGCTTCAACAGAAACACTCAGTGTGTGTAATCATGGTTCAAACACATTACTTTACAATGACCAAACAGTAAACATTTCCATAGTGTAATTAGCTAGGTGTTAAATACTTTAAAAGAAGTAACAGAGCCTGTAGTAATGACCCTCTATTGGTGGGCAATGATTGTACTTTAAAAATGTGCAGACTGTTCGAAGGAATTAGAGAGCAGTGTGAAATAAAAAGAGTGCCTTACATTTGCTCCCTCATCTTCTTAAAGTCATCAAAGAGCTGTAAGGCCACAGAGAGCCCTTCTGCGATTAGACTACAGCTTTCTGCTCCACCTCCCATGAACCTGTGTGGAAAAACAGGGTCACACAAAAGAAAAAAACAAAACAAAACAATAATACCGTATCACTTTGTGTTACAATTAAATAGGGCAACACGAAACCATGAGAATGACAACAATGACAGCTTACTGGATGCTGTCGATCCACGAGACAAACTCAAAGGCGGAACTGGTTGGAGCGTGACACTGGACATACGACTCCGGAGCACAGTCCACCGTGTTGAACACCACAAGACCGTACTGTGTCCCTCCATACTAGAAGGACAGAAGAAACACAGGAATATTCATATTACAATACATTTTCAAACAATTATCTACTGAAACAAAGAATGTGAATTGAAATATTTAAGAAACACATGAGAGCACTCACATCTCCACCAAAATCTGTTTCTGCTGGGGGTCCTCCATTAAAATATCTATAAAAAAAAACCCATCAAATCATGTTTATTTGTCACACACAAACAGTCCAACATGGCAAGTGGAAGTGAAATAACAAAAGTGTGACAAAGGTAAAAATGAAGTGCTACAAAATAATGTAAAACAAGAAAATATTACACCTGTTACAAAAATGAAAGTGTATGGCCATAAATGAGTGTCAGAAAACAGAAACTACATAAGTAGTGCTGATATCACAAGCAGATGTGGTGTTAGCGTCACTGACTGAGGACCTCAGTGGCCCAAATGGAGAAACTCCTCTTCTAAAGCCTCCCTGACTGCAGCAGATGAATAATAAACGAATAACTGAGCAAAGCAGAAGTGTCTTGGTGCACTTACTCAATAGCTGGAAGTATGTAATTTTTCCTCAGAGATTCAAAGTAAGGTCCAAGGTTTGCCGTGCCCTCGATGACAAACACCACATCAGCCACCTGGTTGGTCCCGGGCTTAGTGGACGGCTCCATGAGTGCCGAACCTGGCAACAAAGATGTGGACAAGAAGTTTAAATTTAACTTAATTTGAATTACATTTAACACTAAAGGAGAGACCTCTATGGTTGGGCTGAACGGTTAACAAAACAAAAAAAGGTTAGATTTCTCTGACAGGTATTGCAGTATATGCCATGAACATTTGAATGTCTTTTTTTCACTTATCAAAAATATAAAAATGATGGTTAGGCGATTTTTGCACAACATAAACACTTCAAAGCTTCATTCATAAGAAAACAATGTGAGAACCTTTACCTTTGCAGCTCCTGCTACTCGGATATGTGATGCATGCTAATAATATTCAGTTTGGATTCAGCTGTTATTAAGGCGTTTCCATGGGAGATCAAGAATCGTTTAACTAATATGGAAACAGAAACTACTTTTACCTCAGTTTCTTATAGTGATTCAACAACAGGAAGAGGCTCTGACAAGCATCAAAACATCCCAACAATTGCACATGAAATATGACAGTAAATTGAATTTAGCTACGTATGCAAATAAAGTTACATTTCAACAACTCGAGTTTCCCTTGATACTAAAACATTAAACCACTATAAAAGATACAGATCCATTAAATCACATTATTAACATCTCTGTTTGTTGATTTCTGTCTGCAGAGGCAAAGAGAGGATGTTTGTAGTTTAACAGCAAGAGCTAAAGCGGTCATATTATCCAGCCTAATTCATCACAAATATTACCTCATTCATATCAGCAGCTTATTTCAGTGACATAAAAGGTGCTTTGACGAAAATGAAATAAACTGCGCGGCCGAAACAGAAAAACTACACATGCAGTGTTAGCTAAACGTCAGTGAGCGCTTTCAGCTGAAACAGTGAAAATAACCTGAGCTGTCACCAGAATATGACGGTGTGAGGACTGACCTGGTGGTGTGCGGCTGCCAATGGAAGCGTTGGCTCAGTTAAACCCAAATTTAACATAAAAATCAGCCTGAATGAGCGCCGATAACACAGCGCTGCTAACCAGCTAGCATTGCCGTTTGTTGTAGTTTTGACGGAAATGACGTTATCACCCCGCCCATAACGTGTGACGTATGCCTGTATTCTTCTTCTCCTTCATCATCTTCTTCTTCTGCGCACTGAACGCTGCTACCACCTATAGTTCAAATAACAATGCCAATACAATTATTACTACTAATAATAATAATGACAATAAAATAATAATATTTAATTTCCTGTTTCTGTTATTGATATTAATAATTCTTTTTTTGTTTATCCATTCATAACTATTTATATTTTATGCATTCATATAATAAAATAATGATAAAACACATTCATGCAGAGATAAATGTAGTTTAAAAGAAAAAATGTTTTGAAAAGATATTTAAAAGCTGTGGTAGATTATCTTATCTGGACCATATCTGAGTAGGTAAGCTGTACCAGATGCTCCTGTCAGCTGATCTAAGAGGGCGTCCAGCCTCATGGGGGCCAGTAGATGATTCTTCATATAATCACGTAAACCCTTGAAGGTCAAGAAGAAAAATTTTAAATCAATATGAAAATGATAAGGAAGCCAATGCAGGGAAGCTAAAGTTGGAGTCACATGATCTCTTTTTCTTGATGATCTATGCAGCAGTACCAACTGAAGGCAACAGAGGGAAGCCTGAGTAACACACCACAGAAATCTAAATGAGAAATAACAAAAGCATGCACAAACCTGTCTAAATTATCAAAGAGAAAAATAATCTAATTTTTCAATTAACTTAAGCTGAAAGAAACATGACTGAACAACCGTCTTTTCTTGGTCTGTAAAAAAAAAAGGTCAGCATTACATTAAACATCCAAACGTCTTGCAGTTTGTTAAATGTTCTGTGATTTCAGACAATCTGACTGAGAAAACTGGATGTGGCAAAGAAGATAATTCCTACTATCATCATCAAGAACGTCCTCATTCGTTTGCTGTGTCTGATGAATGTAGCTCCCTTTGTGTTGACACATGTGACACACAGGAAGCCAGTACAGAGAGTCTGAGAACAGAAGGGATGAAAGTGTTCCAGTTTCTTAAATTGGCTCATTGTCTGATCAACTTTTTTATAGAGACTTGCAAAGACATAATTTGTAGTCAGACCTGCATGAGCATGATTTTTTGAAAATTAATAATAAAATATCTGTTCTCAAAATATCTATGTTCAAGTCCTGATTGAGATGGACGCTGAACTGGGAGATTTATATTTATTCTTTCACCTCCAGTGAAGTTCAGTTTGTTCAGTCTCCATCGAGCTGGGATCTTGCTGTGAATCAAATGCACTTAATAGATGCCCACACTGAGCGTAAATCATGCTTTGAAGCACGAGGTCGTCACTGAATATTATCTCAGCCTCTTGACCTCACTCTTTGCGAGCGCTCTGCCACTGGCATCAGACACGAGAAAGGTCACCTGTTATCACGTCTGTCTCAAATCCATCTAATGGCCATCCGGAGGTAGACAGAGGGAACAGAGGGCCTAAAACTGAGACTCAACACAAAACACAGCCACTGACTTTCACAGATAACAGCATCAGAAACACAATCTGCTGTTTCGCTCTGCTGACCAGCTCGAGATCAAACATGTGTGATTTCACAGCGGAGCCGGGACCGGGCTGCTGCTGCGCCTGGAGGCCGGGGAGGAGATTTTAATCATGAACCTGAACGTGTTCCCGGCGTTACGTGAACAGCAGCAGAATTGATGGCTCTACAAGACTGCTCGACCCCAGACTTCACTGAATATTGACCTTGAGCGCGTTTCTTGCCGTGAGCACACAGAAAGTGGGGTGCCGTCTGAGTGTCAGCTCTTTCTCAAGAAATCCCCCGAAGCACTGTACAGTTCTACAAGAGACCTTGAAAGATGTGTCTATTTGATGAAAGAAAAAGTACAAATAAGACACCTGGAAGATATAAAGATATCACATTTACAAAGACGTTTTATTTCTTTTTATTATTTATACATACAACAGTCCTCTCTATTCTTTACCTCTATCCTTTATTTGTTCAGCTCTGTTGTCCCTGTTTTTAACAACTGAATGTATTTTCTTGTACAAGCACATTATCAGAGATGAAGGTGTCAAATTGTGCGTGTACAAATATTCATAGCTGCTCGTACACGACTTACAGTTCCATTTTCTGCTACAAAGAAATCAAAGTAAACCCAGGGTGAAACATCAGGTGAAACTTTAACTGCGTGCTGTAATATTCTCTCTTAGTGACGACAGATCGATCTCAGACTTGCATCAGCTGTGATTTAAACTAAACTTGTCCCACGACGAAGAAAATTCAGCCTGGTGTGTTCTCCTTTTGCTGCTGAAGCCCCGCTGGAGATTTCTAAGTGCTGTTGATGCAGATCTCCAGGAGATGTCAGCAGATATCTACAGTAAGTACAGTAGACGCCTTCAGCGGAGGGACGAGGTGAGGCTGTGAGGTTTGCAACTTACAGGACGTTTTTTCTGCACTGAGGGCCAGAAAGCCTAGAGAGGGTTTATCTATAGATGTGTATATTTAGTCTGAGTTAAGTAAACCTAGATAAAGGAAAGCTCCAGGGACAATAGCCATCATGTGCTATAGTTTCTTTCCTGATAGATATCCTCTAACCAGTGATTTGATTTGATACTTGAAACACCAAACATGGTTGTTTTGCATGTTTTCCACCTAACCTCTCCTCCCCCTTTTAAAACCTGAGAGCTGGAAACGAGAGCGTAATTACTACGGCAGCTATCAGCATGCTAACCTGCTGTCAGAGCAGCACAATACACCAGCGGCTAACCTGCGGTAGTAACACATCAGCGCTCTGTTTCTGTGTGTCCAACAATAGCATCCAGTCCCCCCGTGGCACTGCAGCCCGTCAGCTCAGCAGTGCGTTCAGCAAAGGGCTTCAGAGCTCATCAAACTCAAAACCTCCCACAGAAACAAAGCTCCATATCAATTTAACCCAAATTCTAAGGAGGGCAACAAGCTTTTTTTTCACACTTTGGCTTCAGTAAGCAAGGCAGCTTCCGGCGACCTCAGAGAAGTTCATCAGAGGAAGGGTTTATGCCCACAGCTGCTCCCTGGATGCAAACATTAAACCCCCCACAGAGCGTTTTATTCTGACTGAGCTACGTGGCCAAATTAAACTGACAGAATGGATCATGAGTGTGTGTGTGTGTGTGTGTGTGTGTGCATGCGTAGGCACCCTTTTACTTTGCAACTCTGATGCTTTCTGCTCCTCAGAGGGATATACTGTGTGTCTCGCAGCTTTGAACTTCAACACACACAGTGCCAGCAGTTGCCAAGCAATTACAGAAAGCCTGCTCTCCGGGCGTGCCTTCGGAAAACCAGACAATGTTTCTTCTTTTTCTTTCCTTTTTTTTCTTCTCCATTTTGTTTTTTTGTTTGGTCAGAGAATGACATAATAAAATATGAATGAGAAATATGGTCGGTGCCTCGCCGCTCCGTGTCTGCGAGGTCCAGGTGGTGTGGTAAAGACAATCCGTCTCCTGACCGTGGTACCCAGCTGGGATGCTGAGGGCCAGATGGTCCGCTCACAACAGGTAATCACAGCCAGCATGCTGATACACTGACATCCACACAAATGGGCTACCAGAACTACCCGGAGCATTTGGGCTGCTGTGATAGTACCCTGCCATCCTCTGGGGCTTTTTCCATCGAGTCTGACACCGCCGCTGTGCAGTAAAGGCAGTAAAAGGAGCCCGAATGTGTGTTTTCTTTTCTTACTTTTCTTCATTTTGTAAAGAAGCAAATTCCTCTTTAGTATTCCTCAGTCGAGGCCATGTTTGCAGAGATATGTCAAAGGATGTTTCACAGAAGTTTGTGTTTGTTAGGTGAATATCATTAAGTTCTTCCATGAAAGCAGTTTCTGGAGAAGGTCAGCTTTGGGCCCTGGCTCCTGTATTAATACACTTTTCCCCCTGCCTAGGCAAGCTACTTTAATACTCCTACTGGTTGAGGTTTCCACTTGCATGCATTCATTGAATTCATTATTTTGAAAGGTTTTGGGTTATTATTTATAGTGTTGGAATAAAATGTTAAAAACTGTGTACGTGGCATAATAAGTGGTCTTGCAGAAAGGTCGGAGTCCCTTTGCACAGCGCTTTCAGGACGGGAAAACAGAAGTTTCCCAGTCACGAAAAGCCTCTCTGCGTGTAGGTGGAGCAGGTAATGCCATGGACTAAAGTGAATTTTAACATGTTACGTAAAGCTGCACGGCCCTGTCAAGAAAATACCAAAGTATCACCCGAAGCTATTGCATCCATCTTTAATGATGCAAGGGAATTTATTATCATTATATACAATAATCAGGCATATTAGCAACGAGAGCTAAACAAGGCTGTCAGCTTACTTTAGATAAATCCCTCCAGTGTGATACAAACAGCTCTATATTGCACACACCTCCCCCAGTCTCTAACCGGCTCCCCCTCCCTCTCTGCCTCTTTCAGCTCACTGAACTGAGTGAAATGTCTTTCCGACTAAATGATTTTTTTTTTTTTTTTTTGCACGGTGGGAACGTTGCCATGGAGACAGCAGTGCCCCCCCCCCACCCGTCCCCTCTTCCTCCCACTTTTCTCTCTCAACAGTCTACAACATTAAAGCTAACTGGTGCGTTGTCACGTGTGTGTGTGTGTGTGTGTGTGTGTGTGTGTGTGTGTGTGTGTGTGTGTGTGTGCATTTCGGTCTCCTTTTGAACTGTTAACATTGTCAGTATGCTGCAGGTGCCCCATGATGAGTGTGTCTATATACAGATCTATCCTCCTCCACCTCCTGTTTCCACCTCTACGCACATCCTGCATGCAGCCATCCCCTCTCCAGGTTTTCCCATTCGCGTCCTCCTCCTCACTGGCATTCTCCCGCTCTTCATCCTCCTTCATTTGTTTAATCCTCTCCTACTCCTCCTTCTCCTGTCATTCCCCTCCTGCACATCTGAGCTCGGTCTCCCGTCCTTCCTCCTCCTCCTCCTCTTTTCTCTCTCTCTCTCTGCTTCTCTGCTGCTGCTGGTGTGGATCTTCGCGTTAACTAGAGATAATAACCACATGGCAAATAATATGAAAGCTTTAAAAATAAAAAGGGGAAGACAAAATAGATGTAGGGAGGTCAGATGGAGAAAAAAAAAGGAAAAAAAGCACACAGGAGGCAGGCTAGCCGTGCTCCATTTTTCATTTAGGCAAAATGCGGCCACAATAAAGAATTCATGACAAAGTGGCTGAATAATTACACACGACTTAATGCACAGCCGAAAGCTTGGTGATAAAAAAAGTTCCTTCTGTCCAGGTAGAGTGTCTTACCTACCAGGCCTGAGTCAAATATAGGCTGTGTGCATCTGAAGTGCCCAGGGCCTTGCTCTTTATATAAATACATATAGCACGCTGCTGCCTGGGATGTGTGACAGCAGCTCCCACCACCTCTCCCGCCTCCCAGCCCGCCGGATTAAAAAGAAGTCAGAGGCAAGAGACGAAGCTGGATGATACATATCCTTTATTTCCATTATCGTTGCTTCAGCCACACTGTTACTTACACATTCACCGAAAATCCCGCGACCTGGTACAGCTGTCCTGAGACAATCGCCCTGACTGAACCCCCTCACTCAAATTCTCAGCTTTAACCAATAAAAAAGTAAACCTCTTGAATAAATTATATATAAAAAAAACAAAAAAAAAAGAAAAACAAAAAGAATACCAATTCGAGAAAGATAAATACAGCATAAACAATGTTATTTCATCATCGTTGTTTTTGACCACAGAGATAAACAATTGCTAGGTCTCCATTTAGTCGTCATTAGTAGTATTAGTATCAAGTTCATTGTCAGATTTTTGCTTAAAGCATCACTTATATAATTTTTCATTGCATCAAGTTGACATCATTCATGTTAATATAAGCATGCAAACATGTTTCCCCATGACCATTCAGAACTGCACTAACACGAGAAGACAGCGAGAGAGAGAGAGAGAGCGAGAGATTAGAGACGAAGGAGGGTGGCGTGGGGGGAGAAAGAGGCCAAGATGGAGGGGGGGTGAGTGAGGAAGAAAATAATAGGGCGAGAAATGGATAGGTGAGTGGAGCGAAAGCAGGGGAAAGGTAAGGATTGCTGGAGGAGAGAATGAGTAATCAGACAGTAATCAGACAGACAGAGAGAGACGGAGGAGTGGGGTGGAGGGTGGTGGAGGGTGGTGGAGGGTGGGGAGGAGGAGAGCGAGGGAATGAGTTTTGTATCTATCACCAGGCAGTAACACAAGAGGCTAAATAGGGTAGACACAAGCTGAGAGAGAGAGAGAGAGAGAGAGAGGCTGGGAAAGAGAGAATTATGGGACCTCAGGACCGATGGATCAATACCATATCTACTTATACAAGCTGATCAATAATCCCTCCACGCAGAGCAGTTGCAGGTGTGACGACAAGGGTGGAGGGTTGGGGGGTAACGTCACCTCCTGCACCGCCTGATAAAAGTGATCCACGGTCCGAAGGCAAAGAAACTAGATCCCTCCCTTTAAAACACACACACACTCCTCTATAAAAGTGTGTGTGTGTGAAAGAGAGTGAGAGAGGATGGGAGAGAAATGGCAACGATAGCAATACAAGTAGCTGTAGTGAAGTGTTGTACTGTTGTTTTGCTGAGGTTACAGTAGTAGTAGTCGTAGTAGCGGTGACAGACACGGCTTTATAAGTCTGTATCAGTTTACACAGGAAGTGCAGAAATTCCAGGCGCTTGTTTTCTCACAACACCTCCTCCCTGTTGTCTCGCTTTAAAGGGGATCTAAATTTGTCGTGATCTGTAGGCCGGAACAAATGGGCCTCCAGTGTTGTTTTTTTTATTTCATTTTGTCCATTGTTTTTTATTTTTTTTTATTTTTTGTGTTCCTTCTCGTAAAATTGAATTAAAACACACCCAACGATTTCATTTTCGATCACTGTGCCATCTGTTTTTTTTTCTTCCCTCGGACATACAGTACACAAATTACTGAAAGAAGTACACGATCAACACAGTTACTTACATCAGGCAAAGGGTTAGAGAGGAGAGGAGGGTTGAATGATTGGCAGCTGATTTCAGAGACGACATAGACAATACAAACTAATGTCTATGAAAGACAGTGTTTTCCCCACCTAGTGCAATGAGGCACGTATAGTACACACACACACATCCTCACACACACACACACAAACACACACACACACACAAAATGGCTCCTCGTAAAGACACAGGACAGAAGACACGTTTGGCTCCGAGACGAGCGTTTCAAGTCAGTGGATGCCGGGGAGCGAGAGGGATGGGGGGCGGAAAAAAAGGACGAGGGAGGCGGTGAAACACACAGAAACGTGTCACACACAAGGTCACAGTGACACACAGGCATACACACACACACGGACGCGCACGAATACAAAACAAACACGCCCACAAACACGGAAACACACACTAATAAAAGCAACACGGACGTGTGTGTCCTCCTAAAAGTCTTGTCAGGGACATGATGACGGGAGCAATTTTCTCAGCCGAAGCCGGACGGCGACTCCTCGAGAAAAGAAGAGAAAAATAACGAAATCCTGGAATGGTAGAAAAATAAAATCGTGGTGATATCCTTCCCTGTGGAAAACATCCTCCAGCGAGTGCACTCCGAACTGATGCTGGTCCGATCAGAAACGCAGGCTTCATTCAACCTGTGTAGTCCTACGTTTGGAAAAGTCTTGGCAAGAAAGCAAAGGACGATCAAATAGTCTCTCAGAAACTCACACCACTGCATCCTCAGTGGACTGTAACAAAACAAACAAAAAAAAGATGGCATGAATAAACTCCTTTCCTGGTGGTTATATTCATTCTGTATTACACAAATGAGAGGAAAAATTAAAAATACTGATAGGCATCATGAGGGCCGTGACAGAAAGCATGAGGAAGAGGGACACATTTCAAGGTTGCGTAACATGCTCGAACCAATGAGTCCTGTCCTCATTTTCCGCTCTTCTGACATCAATAAAGACCGCCGGACGCTTCGTCGTCTTTCCTCTAGGGAAAATAAGCGAGTAAAGTCTGAAACGAGAGGGTGCTGAGCCCGGAGAAGGCGTCCAAAATGGCCAGGAGAATCCACCTCGGATGTTTTGTCCCGCTAAGTAACTACGAGAGATGTTTTTTTCCCATACAGTACGGCAAATACTGTACACCAATGTTGCAAAGAAAAAATATCGACATAGTGATTTTCTTCTTTTAGAGTCTGTACAAGGGCATGAACCTTTGGTCCTGGTTGAGACGACCATTCTAGGATGGCTTTCTTTTTTTTTTTCTTCTTTTATTTTTGTTGTTTTTGAGAGAGAAAAAAAGTTTGTCACATCACACTCCTCCTAGATGAAATACTACACTAATCTGAAGCACACATGAACTACGCACATACTACAAACTGTGTGTATTCGTGTGTGTATGCGTGTGTCTGTGCGAGTTATGTGTGTGCGTTCTTCCCCCGCTAGATCCCAAATTTACACCCGACGTCAGTCCTGCTGTTAGTGTCTGCGAGTGTTTTGTAAATGTGTAGTCTGATGCTCAAAGTGTAGCTTGTGATGGATGTTGTTGGGGGTTTTTTGTATTATTTTATTTTTTCTTCTCCTGGCTTGGTAAAAGACGGCGCAGGACTTGGAGGATTCATTAGCGGGAGCAAAAACAGCACTAGCAGTCGGACACTAGCGGTGTCTCCGCGTCTCTCTTTCTTTGATGGAGAGAATTATTCACAGATGAGAGGAAAGAAAGGAAAGTCTGGAGCTGGAGAGATGATAATGACCTGAGGAAAGAGGGGATAAGGGAAAAGAGGCAGATTAAGTAAGAGAGAGACAGTAGGGGGGACGAGAGAATATATAAACAGTATGCAGTACTGTAAGATTGGGAGGGGGGGGGGGCATTACATAACCCATAACATCTAGATTATACAGATGCTTCTGCCTCGGAGCTCCTGCATCTGACAGCTCCACAGCCTCCACTTTATCACACACTCGCAGTTAGGTCATGCTTTTAAAGACTCGACCAGTTTTCCTGTGTAAATCCAACTCGAGAGCATCTGTACGCCGCGCCGTACGTGAACGTACTTTTAAGATGCTGAGTCCCGTTTGCGGGCAGAAATCAAGGAGGTATTGGATTGTGTGTGTGTGGTAAACATGAAAAAACACATTCCTGCACAGTGATGCCTACAAGACAATCCTGCAGTGTCCTACGGTGTGTGTGAAAGCGTGCTGATAAGATGAAAGCGGCAGTATATCAGATAGGAAGCGTGAGAGGCTCACAGGTTTAATCGGAGTGAGGACTGTCCACCACGATGTGCGGTTTCGGGGAGGATGCCGTCTTCGACACGAATGTACCGATTGCTTTCTCCTGAAGGGAAATAGAGATTTTGCTTCCATTAATACTTCATGATATAAAGCACCATTTCTTTATATACATTCAGGAGAGAAAAATGAAATTTTAATATGATGTGATGTGCTTTTACTGCCGCTACTACAGGCTGCTGTTACGCTACAGTGCCATCACTATTACTTTTATTACGACTGTACTTAAATAGAATAAAACAACGATATTTAATCAATGAATAGTTTCACATTTGGGGAAAATACACTTTGTTTTCTTGTAGAGATTTAGCTAAAAATGTTTGTTTCATGTTTGTAGGGTAAATGTGAAGCTGCAGCCAGCAGCCAATTAGCTTAGCTTAGCATAAAGACTGGAGATCAAGGGAAACAGCTAGCCACTTAACAGCACCTCAAAAGCTCACTGAATAATTCATTATATCTTCCTTTTTAATTGGTATAAAGAAAGTTTCAAAAAATGACACGAGCGTCGACGTTATCATCAACTCTCCACAAGGAGCGAGATATAAGTACTATTTCAATTGTGCTGCAATTTTTCTGAAAGAAATATTGTAATTACAACTCCACTAAAGCAATAGTAAGTAGATAGCTTCCTTTGATTAAGCTTTGACATGCAAAACGTATAATAAGCTTTTAAAATGTAATGCACTGTTATAGATTAATTGCCCAACGATATATTAAGTAATTAAAATGTCCTATTCTGAGTAGATTTCATTTGGATAATTTATTACTCTTTTACTGCCAATAATGAGACTTTTACTTGGAAAGAAATATTTTTTTAAAAAATGGTATTTTTCTTCTATTAAGTACTTATATATTTACTAACACGCCTTCATTAATACATCAGTGTGCACAATCAGTGTTCCTGCAAAGTCCACTTCCAGGGATATAAATAGTAATATGATCAGGCACAAAACCAGCAGAAGAACTGAACATAACATATGTGGTATGACATCATACTCATGGCACATGGACACACACACACACACACACACAGAGTCACGCTCACATCCACACATGACCACGCGTGATCACATGCTCATTACCTCCACAAGCTGATGCCAGTGCTCTATTGGTTTGCGTGGATTGGCCAGCATGGCTGCCCAGTGCTCCCTCCCCGGACCCTCGGCGTCGCTGCCCACACGACACATCCCTATAACCTCGTTATGACCGATACTGACACGCAGGAGGGGCACGGAGGCAAGGACGAGGCAGACAGAGAGCGAGGGAGAGAAGGGAGGGAGGGGTGGAGAGAGGGAGAGAGCGAGGATGTGATACAGCGGGGAGAGAGAGAGGGAGACAGGGCTTGTAAGAAACAGGCAGAGAGTCTCATTTATCAACCTTGAGTACGGGGAAAAGAGTACAGCGGGCCGAGGGAGGGTATTGAACAGCGGCTCGCAGATACACACAGCCCGGCTTAAAAGCTTGATGTCGGCGGGAGAAGCGGGCACAAACATACAAAAGCACACACCTATGGAGATGCCAAATGGAGGGCAGACTACATAATAGGGAGGCGGCGCATGTAGACACAAACACCAGCCAAGTGTTGCTGCGAGCGAGCGGCAGACAGAGAAACACTGGCAGGGTTACACATCGCCCCCCCCCCCACCCCACCCCCCTTCAGCATTAACATAAATCATGCTTATTCATGAGGCGCCCGTCTATGTAAAACAGGGGATGGTCCACCAGGAGGGTGACTCACGGCGGGGCCCTCGTCGTGTTCGACACAGCCGCGACGCCATCAGGATGCAACGACCCGAAAGCAAACATCGCACCGTGTTCAACAAGACCCCCCCGCCCCCACTCCCCCAACAACACCTCAGCTCGCTCACCAGTCATAGTCCATCACGGCGATGATGATGGATACACTTTCTATGTTTTCGTTGGGAATGTCAAACACCAGCGCCTCGTTGTAGGTGGGGTTCAGGGTGTTCTTCTTGATGGAGGTCTTCCTCTTTTTTAGCCTTCGCCCGTCACAGATCAGAGAGGCCTTCACGTACGGGTCTGAGGGGAGAGACAGGTGGGAAAAAGAGGAGAGGAAGGGAGGGGTGGAGAGCAGCGAGGAAGAAAAGGAGGGGAGAGCAGAGAGAGAGGAAAAAAACGATAAGGGGGGGACTCCTGCGAGCGCTGTTAGGTATTATGCTCGCAGGTAACCGCGTCTGTAACACATAAAAGGCATGAAAATCAAGTCACCTTGGCAAAGCTGGATTAAGAACACAAAGGGAGAAAAGCAGCACAGGTTGAATCACTTCAGTTATCCATTCAACATGTGCAGCTCGGTGACAGCAGCCGGGGGAAAACACACACACACACACACACACACACACAACTCCATTTTTATGCTGTATTTTTAAGCATCTTTCAGGCGCTGCAATCTCCTGGCAATAACAACGGCATGCGGCCATTATCGCTTGAGATCTCGCTTAATCGGAGGCGACGCTGCAATCGCGGAGTCTTTAAGTGAGGAAACCTTTTTAAAACGCTTTTGTTAATTCAATATTAGCACAGGCGATCACATTTCCTGATATGAGTCTCTCGGGTGAAGCTAATGCTCTTTTTGTCTCTTTCTGTCGGACATAATTGGCGCTTCACCTGCAGCGACAAAACGCAGCGTAACAACGTTTTACTGGTTGCTGTGTTTGATGCAAATGAACTTTACGGCTTCAGGTAATGCATTTCTAATATATAAACTCCACTGTACTTCAGAAACCTTCAGTTTCTCTGACACAGTTAAGAGTGATCAATCTGCTGATGCTCGATACACTGCAGGAATTATTCAGCAAAGATTTATAGTCATTTACTCTTTTTTTTTTTTAATACTTAATCTCGTTCTACTCCGGTTGGTGATTTATTCGAGTCTGAAAAATGTCTTTATGTTAAAAATGTTTGCGCGCACTCGCTGGTTTTTACTCGCAGGCGGAGGGAGCGGTAATGATAATGAGAGTTTTACGGCGAAAGAGGAGGTCGCATTCGTCAATCAAGCAGCTGCATTGCATTCTGGTCCGT
>JBAJHX010000039.1:3029436-3071603 GCA_037176925.1 Amniataba percoides | reverse complement strand
GAAAACACGCAGAAATATTTTGTGTTTTGCCCCATTTTGATCAAAGCGGGAGACGACAAATCAACGAGGCTCCACACAGACGCTGCTGTGGCACGATGGGGATGTAATGACTTATTAAAGTTAAAAATGTTAATGATTAATACACGTTTCTACACCTTTTATTCTTCAGCTCTACGCTTTTAACATAAAACGATGGAGTAGGACGTTTCTGTGAAATCTCGCCAACGTACTTGAAGGCGTAGCGCAGGAGGAAGCTGATCTTGCCGCAGTTGTCGCCCTGTTTGCCTTCGCCCTGGTCGCCTTTGGGCCTGTAGAGCTCCGGTTTGATCTGCCCGATGCTGGTTACCTGCTCCTTCTCCTCGGCGTGGAAATCAGGACTGGAGAGCTGGTGAGTCATTGGCTTGGGCCTAAACAGACACAAAAGAGCTCTGAGGGTGAATATTAAATAAAGAGCATGAACACACACACACAAAAATGCTATGCAACGGTGTGATTCAGCAGTTTAATCAGAGATGCAGTGGCGGGTAAACCATCTAAATGGAGTATTCATTTGCATAAGAGTTTACACACCTTTTTACGCACGCTAACTGTTATCAAATCAAGGCCAGTTGTGTGACGGTGGTGCTTCTGGAGTACAAAACACACATTAATATCTGTTATGTATGGTGACATCTTGTACGTGGGTTTTCTGTGTTTTTGTGGAATTAATATCTGAGGCTGCGCTTTGGAGGGATACTAACTATCAGCCTCAGTTAAAAAAAAAGATGGCATTTCTTAAAAAGCTGATATGGAGAGAGTTGAAAACAAAGTCCGAGATAATTCACACCTTCAGACTTCAAAAGCCTTCATTAAAGCTAAGCGACATTAAAGCCAATATGTTTTTTTAATCAGTGTGTTTTCAGCAGGTAAAACCTTCCTTTTCTTGATTTTCAATGACGTGTTTTTCAATCAGTTTTTTCCTCTAATGATCAGCATCTGTAGGTTAAAGTGCCCTCCTGTTTTTATTCACCACTACATCTGAACGAGAACAAAATTGAAAACGCACACACTCATTTGAACCCACACACATGCGTCACACACACTCATACACTCGGCGCTGACCTTGGGGTGACCTGCTGCTGGGAATGAGCGTTGGGCAGGTCTTTATGAGGATGGGCTCCAACCTCCGAGTTGGGGACATCTGGAGACGTCTGACTCAGCTTCAGAGTTCCTGCCGGAGCAAGGAAGTGGATAAAACAACCCTCAGTGACTCACGTGTCTCTTTGGTTAGCCGTTACAGCAGGACAACAACAACGTTTTGCTTTCTGTTGTGTTTTGTGAGGCAGGGTCGGCGTCATCGATCCCATTGATTGCATTACATTGATTTAACAGGGGGTGATTTAGCGGCGGGGGAGAAAGGGAAGGAGTGAGTGGACATATTTACAATAGCAGAACATGAGCCGGCATGAAAGGAAAAACAGCACAGAGATATGAAAGGAGGCGCGCCCAACTGCAATAAAGGCAGCCAGCAAACATTGACTCCGAATAATGACAAACAAGCTGCACCCGTGTTGACAGCCAGCACAAATACAACACCAAAACTCATCACGGTGCCTGAGCCGTTTCAATCAACCAGGTCCTAAATATCTGCAACATCAATTAGTGATTTTCTATCTCATTGTGAAAATCGCCTCTTGTTCTAATTGCTGCTTATTTGGGTTCCTGTTGAGGTTAACCAGCTCATCACAACCATCAAATGCTTTCTGGGAATAATGTGTTCATCATATCGTTCTGTGGCTGCAAATAGAGATTGTTTGAATTTATTATTATCATCATAATAAGTGTAAATAAACTGAAAATTCTTCCAAGCTTGTGGTGATTTCAAATGTCTGCTTTTGTCTGAGCAAAAAGTCCAAAACCCCAAAATATTAGATTTACTATAATGTGAGACAGAGATGCAGCTGTTTTTCTCATTTGAGAGGCTGGAAGCGTCAAATGTTATTACAATTAATTGATTTCCAGAACAGTTGCAGATTTGTCTTCTGTCGATGGGCTAATGGCGGCAGCTCTAATTTGCGCATTCATTCTTTAGATTCGAAGATTAAATCTAATGACTATGTGCAATCTGAATGGATTGCTTTGCCGTCGTAAACCCACACAGAACTACGAGCCAACCCGGCAGCTCCAGCGAGCGTTTGAACTCAATGTTTTTTTGTTTCGTGGCACATTTGCTGTCTGGTTCAGTGTCACTGCTCACATCGGCCTTCTTTTTAGAGTTATCAAGCAGCAAACAAGCTCTGATTAAAGTGGGAATGAACGTTGCTGAAACGTTTGCAGAAACAGAGCCAAAAAGAGCAGTGGGTTAAACTGCATGATAATACCTGGAGCAGCTGCATGCTAACACGTCAGCCACTGCAACGCTAGAAAGCAATTAAAAGTCTCTTCACAGTGTGCAGATAAATAAGCAAATGAATCCTTTAATGAAAATGTAATTTGCTGTAATTTGTTTTAATTGAAGCTTGAACTCAACGTGAGGACTTCCTGAATAATCCTCGTGCATAACTAAGAGTGTATAATAACAGACTAGTAAGATGAAAAAGTAATATTCCTTGAACGACTGAGAGAAAAGCCATTTATATATACCATAACGGTCGGCATTCATCACCCTGTTGCAGCACAGATAAATGATTGTTACCGTGCTGCATGCAGGTAAATGTATTAAGCGCTGTACTCTGTGAGTATATTAAAATATGGAGTTATTGACCGAGGCATTACATTACTCTTACAGTCAGGCTGGGGTTACGATTGTCTCTCACCAGCATTGTTGGGGTAGGAGTCCATGTCCAGGTAAGAGTGCTCCTGGGTCTCGTGCGGCCCCCCGACCACTCCTCCGACCTCCCCCCTCTCCAGCCCGACCAGGTCAGAGAAGTGGGGGTGGTGCTGGCCCTGTTGGCCGAGGGAGGGGTAGAGCGAGGACGAGGAGTGGCCCTCCTTCCTCTGCAGCAGCGGGGGCAGCAGCGACGACCCTCCGGTGCCGCCGAGGCTTCCGACGCCGGCGCTCCCGGGCAGCAGCCCCGACGTCAGGCTCAGGCCGCCGCCCTCCTTGTCCCGCCATGGCAACCAGCAGAGCTTCCAGGAGACAAAGAGGGAGACGGAGAGGAGGACGATGCCACAGAACGTCACGATGACCGACAGCAGGCTCACAGAGATCTCTACAGAAGGGTGGGGGGGTGAAAGAGATGAGAAAGAGAAGATCTGAGTGTTTAAAGAAAAAAAATCACAGTGATGTCTCTATGCAATGTCATCCAGCATTTCCTCATGGTTATTAGCTTTTTAATCTGTGAAGGCTCAAGGATTGTGTCTGAGGGGTGTGTGGATGCCGGGGGGAGGGTGGGGAGGGTGTGTGTAGAGGATGTGGGTGTTGGGGGAGGGTGGAGTATGACTCATCCGAATGAAAAAGTGTACAGAATAAAAGAAAAGCGCAGTTTCAGCACCAGGCTGCCGGACAGCTCCAGCAACAGCCTCTGTCAAAGAGAGACGGACGGCGGATCAACTTGTGTTTACGGCACGCGTCAGAGCGTGTGATACGCACACTCATGATGAATTCATACATTTGTACACACTATAAATAATCCATGAGTATTTATACATAAATAGACTAAATATACAATGAATATTTATAGCTATCCTGGGCCATTTGAAGTGTCTTTATAAATAGCATGTTTTGGCCCTGATGACTGTCCTGACAAAAGAGCCAATCAGAGCCCGCGATGAAGCACAGGCCTGAAACATGAATATTCATAATTTGTAAGTAGACCGAGAAGACACATTATGACAGAGTGTGCAGATTTTGCAAAAAAAAAAAAAAAAAAAAAAAAAAGACTACGCTTCTCCACCTTGCAGCGTCAAACTGGGATTTTTTTGCTTCTCGCCATGTGGGGCTTCATCCAGACCGGAGCACCACCAATTACCGACCCTTCCTGTCTACAGGCGGGCCAATCGTAAACCTTTGCGCACAACAGCACCACAGCAGTTTCCTGAGCCCTCCCTTTCTTTAACCCCCCGTTCCTTCAATTTTCTCCCGATTCAGAGTGTCTTTATGGGCATGACAAAGACATAAACGCTGCTAAGTCACACAAAGGAGAATGAAATTTTTATCTGCGACACACTGACAACAAGACTGAGAGCAAATGAGTGAAAACAAGACAACGGCAGCCAATCCTCCAGCCCTGGGGTGCATCTTCTGGAATTTAGTTCGCCTTCTGTCTCCACCCGCCCTCCTCCCCCCCTCTCTTTTTCTCTCTCTCCTCTATATAATCCCCTCAAACACCCCTCGTTCCTCGCTGTCATTCCTTTTCCTATGCTGTCTGCCTCTGCACGCTTCTGACTTTATTCCTCTCCTCGGCGGCTGTCTCTTTGTTCGTCACCCCTTACCTTCTCCTTCTCCCACACACCCCCCCTCCTCCACCCGTTCACTGCCTCGCCTTCCTCGCGCTCCCCTTTGGTGAATTATTCATCAGTCTGTGTATGTCATTAATCAGCACTTGTTCAAAAGATATGATTGGGGGGGGCTGTGGAGGTAGATACGGGTGGGGAGATACGGGCGAGGGGACATCGATCTGTCGCGGTGGTGAACAAGACAGGGCGGGAAGTGAGGAGCGAGGGATGGAAAGGGAGAGGAGGGGGGAAAAAGGAGGAGAGAGATTGCATGACGATGGAAATCGGGAGACGGGAGGGGGGTGAAGCGATGGAGCGGGAGGAGAGGAAAAGAGGGCAAAGGGAGGTAGAGAGGAGGAGGAGAGGACGGCGGTGATGGAGGAGAGCGGCGCAGGGAAGAACGATCCAAAGCACAGAATGGCCGGCAGGGCTGAGAAAGACAGAGAGAGGGCTGGAAACAGATTGGTGCCCATGTCGAAACAGACATATAAGCTGACTCTGTTTATTCCCCCTTTTCATTTCCCTGCAGGAGGAGAAGGAGGAGGAGGAGAAGGAGGAGGAGGGATGATAGAGTCGATGCAACTACCGCACCATGTGTGAAAGAGTGGGAACCAAAGAGGTAGAGAGGAACAGAGAGGAACAGAGAGATGGAGGAAAACAAGCCGACAATGATTTAGAGCTAAACCTGAGGAAGGGAGGGGTTTAAGGATGAGAAAGGTTAATGTATTGATCCGGAGGAGGTTGGGAGGGGGGAAACAAAGCGAGGTGGCAGAGGAGTAGGTTGTGTGCGGTTGGCAGATCAGGGCGCGCTGATAAGACACAGCTGTGATCAAACGTGCACGGGGACTGTCGGGGGGCCAAGCCGCTCGCCTCCATTTGTCTCTCTTTAGGGCAGTCGTTGTACCTTCCCGAGCACTGATCCTGCCAAAGATCCATCACTAATCCACAAAGCATAAAAAAAGCGAGTCAGCGGGCGGGTAGGTGGGTGGGTAGGAGGCCTCTGAAGTGCACCGTGAAGTGGGACTGAGACTCCCTGTCAATCAGCGACTGATGCAAGCCCGCTGGGAGTCGTACACGGCTCCACATCAAACACATCTCCGCTGCTTACACAAGCCGTTCGCTGACAGCTTTCGGCGGGCCACGGCCCTCGGAGGCTTCCGTCAGCAAACACTGAAAAATCACAGCTGGTGAGCGAAGTGGGGAGTGTGAGGGGAGGGGTGGTGGGGGGGCAACGCCTAGAACCACGGCGTGACATTTCTTCGCGGAGCCGTCCAAATCACCAGAGGCAACATGCAGCCAATCCAGGCTAATCTACACTGAGCCACAGATATCCACGCTAATCTGCATAACAGCGCATTGCACTTCCAAATGCCTCAACGAGAACCCACACAAATACTCTCCACACAACGCGCTCGGTGCTGCAGGATGCACCTACTCAGTTTCGTAAAAAGAAAAAAACAAAATTTGTAATCCAGCTCTGAGATAACAATCGCACGAATCCTACCGAGACTCTTTTAGGGCTCGTAAAAGAAACGGGATGTACCGTGGCCATTTCGGTCTTTCCGGATGAATATTTGATGGTTTGTTGTCTTGAGTGCACAGTTCCTCTAACCATCTTTAAACAAGAGCACTTCTCTTAACATTTGCTTTCTCATACCTTTAAACACAACACGCGTCCCGTCGCTGCGCCTTTACGCAACTGGCGAGGCAGCTGGACGTTTTTTTGCTGAAATGTTTGATGATTATTTTTCAAGTGTCGGCGTGTAAAAGCCTGATTTCAACTATAGTAGGATACTAAAAATCTTCAGTGGAGCCCACATTAACAGGAACAAGAGTTCTTTTTGTGTGGGTGATCGCTTTCTCAAAGCAATTCCCTAAATCTCACATAAGACTGGAAAGGTTCACAGTTTCCTCCTTTAAAGAGCACACCAGCTGTGGTCTCCTTGGATACGTTCAGTTTAAAATCTAAGAGAAGTGAGGTGGGTTTTTTTCAAGGATGCAGAACATGGAGTTTACGGACAGATGCGGCGGCTCACTCCACAGATGTTTCAGATGTTTTCTCATGTAAAAGCTTGTTATCACTGAAGTACATCTGAACTGACATGAATCGAGCTCGCCCTGTTCCTCCCACTCGTACACGCCACCGTTCAGATCTACAGGGGCCCAACCTTTTAAACTACGAAGGAACCATTAGGTGAAGTTTTGCTTGAAGACAGGCTAAGTTTCACTGCAGGTTTTTAGTCATGCTAGCGGCATGTTGGTCTGTCTATCGAACACTAGAACAGCTTGCCGCCGCCCCTGGATGAACTCCAAACACGACAGAGGAAGAGGTCCAGGTGTGTGGGTTACCTGTGTCCAGCTGTCTGTTGCGGCCTCTCAGCAGGTAGCTGAACTCCTGGCAGTGCTCGCTCTGGCTGCCTCTCGGGGAGTTGAAGCACAGCTCCTCCACCAGCACCAGCGCCTTCTTACACAAGTCTTCATCCCAGTCCCCCGACATCCTCCAATCCGCATCGCACTCTCACCAGCAGTCAGCCAATGACAGCGCAGCCCTCGCCGCCCTTGCCTATCGGACGGCGCTCGGGGAAGCAGAGTGCTGGCCCGTCCACCTTTTACAGTGAACTGTGGGAGAGAGGAGGCCGAGGAAGCCGGGGTTGGGGGACAGCGGCAACGAAGGGACAACACGAGGGGCTCTGTGGGGGTGTCTTGGTCCGGATCACAGAGACCAGACTGACGTGCCCATGTGTGACCGAGCGACACCCGCCCCTCTCGTTTTCCCTGGAAGAGATAAAAGGAGAGAAACTGGCAACGTGAGCATCGGGACATAAAAGTGCACAAATCAAGTTTTTGGCAGGTTGGTCACCTTAACCATTAAGTTAGAACGCCAGTGCCAAAACCATCAGTGTGTCCCTGATAGATCATTGGCTCCGACGCTCCATAATATCACTTTAGCGTACACTACGAGGAGTGATACAACTCGGCATCATTTAAGAAGATAGAGAACTTGGTGTAAGTAAAGGTAA
The DNA here is from genome assembly GCA_037176925.1 of Amniataba percoides. Classification (NCBI taxonomy): domain Eukaryota; kingdom Metazoa; phylum Chordata; class Actinopteri; order Centrarchiformes; family Terapontidae; genus Amniataba; species Amniataba percoides. The sequence goes on along the minus strand of JBAJHX010000039.1, from coordinate 3,064,167 downwards.
AGGCTAAAATAGTGGCTACCAACCACACCGGTGAAACTTCTGCCGCCACCAAAAGCAACTTTACTGTCGGCGATTTCACATTTTTTTATGTTCAATAGAAATAAAATGGTTGGCAGCGGGGTCTGTAGATTACCTTCATTTGCCGGGGGGGTGATTTCTGGCAGAGAACATTGGTGTTGCATTTTTCAGACATTGAATTTCCAATGCTTTGAGGACCTCTACTGTAAAGGGGCTGGCAGCAGAAGGCTCCTGGGCAAGTAAAATCACCATAAATCACTGTAGGAGTGTAGGAGGAGTGTGGCCACAAGAACTGTGCTGATTAGTTAATGAACCTTCGTGAAACCCTTGAGGTGCGAATAAAGTATTTTGAATTGAATTAGGCGATGTTGCGGAGTTGGGGGTCGATTCTGAGTTTGGCACTAGGAGTCATCATTTCATATTACATTAAATTTAATTTCATGTTAATATCCAAAGTTTCACTTAATGCAAGTTTAAATATGCCATAAAATTTACCAAGTTTTGAATTGCAAAGCAGTGCACATTTACCTCCTACTATGCAAAGTGAAGGAGGCAAATGATGGGTAGCTGTACTAAAAATGTGTACAATGCAGTGTAAATCAAGACTTACCGTGGTTAATATTTTATCTAAAAAATGTTAAACTAGAGACTGTGCAAAGTTAAAGCCTAAATTTCCATTTATATTACTGAAATGTTAAATATCTTTTTTTGAATAATGCCGGATGCTTCAGCACTCGCTCAACATGGTGCACGCTTAATTGCAGGGAGCCACTCCGTCAGTGAACTCCTGGTGATACAGTGATGACTTTGGTGTCTAAAACTGACCAAAGGGTCAATCCTGCTGAATCTTAGTGTAATATTTCCAAGCAAAACACTCTTCCAACAAAGCACTGTAATTACACAGCAATTTAGATAATTATGCACTCTCTTGTTTTGAGTCCCTAAAACATAAAAAGGAACGACAAACACTGTGAGAGTGAAGGATGTACGGTGCTGGTTTGTCTTTTACTGGAAAAGGTATGTTTCTGTCAAATAATTCAGCATATTCAGTGTACTGCCTGGAAGAACCACCAGCTGTTTCAGATTTATCTTCACATTTTCCATTGTACTAAATGAATAAAATCCAAATTAAAGCATTTCATTAGCTTTAATAATGTCATAAAGTCATGGTTTGTGTGTTTTACCTTTATTGAACTCGACTCTCGAGGTGCTGGGCCATGGTGAATTTGCAAGCCAGAGCGGAGACACTCCCCATGTAAAATTTTCTTTACAAATAGATTTGGCCGAGAAATGCAGAGTTATGCCTGCAGTGCATACATAACCTTTAGCTTGTTATTTTCCTAATGTTTCCAAGACCAGAAACAGGAGCCTGCAGACAAATGGCTTTTTGTTTTTCCTTTTTTTTCTCCGCTGCAAGTTGGGAACAGACTTGAGCTCTTAGTCATCTAGCTCCGACGGTGAATGGTGGGACGCGTCTGCTTCTCAGCCCTCTCCAACACATCAGCGTGGATTGAAAGTTTCTGTCGGGCCGGTGGAGACTCTTTTGAAGCTCTCCAACATCCCCTGAAAAACAATCGGAATCAATCGATCAATATAAGAGAGAAAAATGAGGACACAAATAAAGTGAAAAACCACACCAAGATTTGGACGACTGCAAAATCTCCTCAAACATCAGACGGAGGTATAATTAGATGTATTAAGTCTGGCTGCCTTGTGTGCGCGCTCCTTGTCCTTTCATCCGAGAGAAACTAGACTTCCTTAGCATACCGTCTTTATTTTTGAACTCATTCTGTCTAAATAAAAGCAGGTCAATGCCCAAACTCCAGTTTCTCACAGTCTGCGAGTCTCCTGGGGGGCCTTTACTGAGGAGAACGTATGCAAAGTTGTGTCTAATAATACAGATCTGTTGCTGAAACCCTGCTATTGAATACATGTTGCCAGAAATCTTTTACGAGCCGCGGTGTGGTCCGAAAAATAAATCACTGGCGAAACAATGTTCATGGTGAGAGGCCGGCTCACTTTTTCCGCCCAGCTGCTTTGTCCTCGCGAAGCAGAGGACCTATTTCTCAAGCAAGGTGCCTCGTCGGACAGAGGAAGGACTATTGATCACTTGATGTATGTTGTTCTGTGAGATGTCAGCGTCAGTCTCTGTGTATTGAGTGGCACCTCCCTAGCAAAGTGCTCCTTATGTGTCCATCCGTCTCCCGCCCATCAATCAATCAGAGCATTAGGCAAAGACATATTTCACTCCGAACAAGATCCGAAACAAGAATTTGCTCCCGCTCGCTTTCTAGTTTTCCCATCTTGGAGACAGAAACACACTTTTCTTCTCTTGTTCTCTTTTGAGAGGCTGATTGTCACATTAGGATCGTCTGTCAGTCTCAGGGAAACTCAGATAAAACAGAGTCTATTTATCTGTCCATCTGCGCCCGGCCTATTGCAGAAATGAATCCGAAATTAGCGAATCAAAATGCTATCCGGACCCAGCATCCTACACCCGCCCTCCTCCTGCACCCCCCACCACCACCAACCACTCTCGCCCATTAAGATAGTAAATCTGTCTGAGTGACTTTAAAACCCAGGATATCTCAATCTGAGGAATGGCTGTCTGGCACAAAACTGGCCGCCTCAAATGCCAGCGAGAGCATCAGGAGGGAGGGAGAGAGGCGAGGAAGAAATGGAGGAGACAGACAGACAGACAGAAAGAAAGAAAGAAAGAAGGATTGTGTGGCAAGAGACAGAGGAAGAGGGAGACGGAGAGAGAGGGGGGATAAAAGAGATGCTGACATTAAATTGGAGGCGAGACAGATAAAGAGGGAGGGGAGAAAAAAATTGGAGCAGAGAAAAAAAAACATAGGAAGCTGGCGGAGGGTGACACAGCAACAATGGTAATCAAGGGTTTTGGGGATGCAATTTACTAGAAGGAAAATATTTACAGAGGCTGGTTATTCACAGATAAACGTTGACGAATCAGTCCGTTCCCACCGTAGTGTACAGGGCAACACTAAACCTCCCACAGACGCTCCATTGACTGGCCGGGATCAATACTCTCAGGGAACGAATACACCACAACGCACACCGGCCGACCAGTGAGGTCAGCGTCCGATTGGGCAGAAGAAGGAGACGGGACGGCGTGCAAGGTCACGGTCTAATCACGCCACGGAACGAGGGAGAAATGAGGATGCGGGAGGAGGTCAGCGCCCAAATACGAGAGAGGGAGACGGCCAATCAGATCAGGAGATAAATCTGGCGGATGGGGGGGGGGGGGGTAAAAAGGCCCAGAAAGAAGCACCAGGAAAGAGAGAGTCGATAGATGCAAAATCCAAATTCAAGGGCGTAGAGGGCAGAAAGAGGCCGCAAGTTCAAGCCTGCGCAGGTGAGCAAAACGGCGACCCCCCCCCCATTAATCACTGAGGATAAAGCATCAGCTAAATGGCTCATTTTTAATGGCTCAGTCCGGCCGTTACACCTCAATCTAGCTTACAGGCGACGAAGCGGATGAGGCGTTTATATTTGTATCCCCTCATAATGAAGGGATCAGTCTTGTATTTGCACAGCACAGACAGATTTGGACCCCCCCCCCCCCTCCCTCCCACACCCCAACACCGGCCTTCCCAGGTGCACGAAGAGCTGAGAAACAAAAATCCAATACAAATTAGAGCGAGGAAGCACATCCAAATCGTGATGGTGGGTGGAGGGGGGGGTCGACACTGTGCTCTCATTGCTTATTGCTGGAGCACACACCAATAAATATTTATCTAATATCGAATGCACTCCCTCACTCTTTTTTTTTTTTTTGAGTAGTTGTATTGGATTTCTTATTTTTTGGCTCGGCGCTCGCTCAAGAATTCCAGCGGTTTGTCTCCCTCGCTGAGAGATTCCACCGAAAAGAGCCACAAACAAACAAAAATCCTCGAGCGGGGCAAATGTGAATTTGATAAAACCCGGGAGGAGGGCGGGGAGAGAAGGGTGGCCGGGTTTTCCAGCAACAAGGATCGTGTTAGAGAGTGCGAGTGAAATCTCAAATCTGTATGTGCGATCTGTCTCTGAGGGATGAATCACACACCTCGGCTGGGTTGGGGGAATTACGGTGATAAGGCATTTGAAACGCCGCTGTCTGCCGAATAAGAAGAGGAAGACATTCAGACGCTTACCACAAACCTGTGATCCGTTGCAAACCCGCTTCAACGCTTGGCATTTCGTCTTCCAGTCAAATTATATATTTGTCTTCATATTGAATAAAATACATCACGTCTGCTGCAGTTTTATCTCTTCCAGTTCAGAGGCACCTGCGTTGATATTATTAGTTGTAACGGTGGAAACGGTACAGTCGTAGTAGTAAAATTACTTTGAGGTTAAGTTTAATTTTCATCTCTTATCTTTATTCACATTTCATAAAACTCTCTCCCAGCCTCCCGATTCTTTATTAATGAACGAAAAATAGGAATAAGTGTTTATTGCTAAAATGCCTTTTTTCACAGGGAGAAGGTGAGCACTTTCATAATTGGAAAATGTCAACCGGGAACAGTCAGACCCCCTTTTTTTGTGAGAGAACACTTCTGTAGACAAAGAAGACTAATCCATTGGATATACCTAATGGGATGTTTCACTCGGATCTCACTGAACCTGCTTTCAAGTCGTCCTATCTGCCGCCGCGCTCTTTCTTTTGTTTTCATCTGTACCTGGAAGTCATCTTTAATTGAACCTCTCATCCTCGCCCCAAATGCTTTTGTTGTTCTTCTTTCTTGTTGTTTTAAAGAGTGAAAATTTGCTTAAGTGTTTAAGCAAATTTCACACCCCCAATGTCTGCACTTTTATGTGAATTTTTGCATTAGCCATATAAAAAAAAGAAAAAGGTGTCATTTCCAGATTTGCAGTGAGTTGTGGCCCTGTGACCTGCTCCTCTCTGCTCCAGACTTTGATGCTGTCTGCTCGGCTGTACCCTGCTGGGCCGTATCATGTTGTGTACCATCTCGAATCGATGTACTCGTGTACCCTTAGATCATCCATCACTCGTCGGGACTATCCCTGATTCATAGAGGTCGCGACCTCGCTCCACCGGCGCTGGCACATCCTCCTTTTTTTTGTTTTGCACCACTTCCTTTCGGGGCCGCGGCGATGTCTGCCCGAGACAATGCTATCATCGCTCCTCTCTGCTCATTCGGCCGTGACGGATTGATGCACAGGGGTAAACAGATAGGGGCTACTACAACACATCTTTTTGGTTACTCCAGTAGAGCGGTGCTGCGTTTCGCCGGGATGGAGACGGCGCCGTATGAGGCCAAGATTAAGCGTGGGGATATTAATGTCTATTGACTAGAGGTAATAGCTTTGCTGAGCCTCGGCCTCGAGGTTGTTCCAATTTAGCCCGTCCTATAATAGCTCCTGGACACCCTTTCAGCAAATAAATAACGCGAGGTGGGAGCGAGTGGGCCTTTATATCTGCTTAAGACCATATATCTCTATAAACATGCAATCAAACACCCGCTCACACCCAGGCAGACACTGTCTCCTTTTATCTCCACCTATTTCCATCCCACATTCACACATTTCAAAGGTTGCTGTTCAGGCTTTCGCAGCTTTTCAGCACTCCGGGCCTGCCGGAGCTGCAAGTGTCTGAATTATCTATAACGTGGGACAGGAAATGGAGAGTGGCCGGCCAGGAACCCTGAGATATTTGGTGCTGCTCTTCCTGCCTCCTGCACAGCCAGTGGAGCTGCAGAGAGCGGGACCTATTTACAGACAGGGAGTGTAATCACACACACACACACACAGACAACCGGCCGCTCTCACTTCATTTTTTTCACCTACCGCTCTGTCAGAGGCGGTGAGTCAGTGTGTCTCAGTGGTTGAGGGTTTTCTGGCCATTTGCATAAATATGGTTTCTCTGTGGTGGCAAGAAAGAGCAACTGTGCCTCTGAAGGTAAAAAGAGGTGGAGGGGGGGTGAGGATGGAGGAATAGGGTAGGGTGGGGGTTGTGGGTGGATGAGGGTGGATGGGATGGGGTGAGGGCTGGGGGGGGATTACGCACGTCTTACGCACGTCAACCTGTCTTCTGTGTGTGTGTTTCCTGCGCGCCACCCAACAACAACGCTGTCTGCTCCACACACATCTCATCTCTCTCTTTTTTTTTTTTTTGCACAGAAACAGAACAGAAAAAGTTAAAAATCAGCACCCCCACTGAATTGAGCCCGTTAACATGATGATGGAGGTGGAGAGGGAAGGGGGGGGCGCAGCATCCATACAGCCCCTGCTCGGTTTGCCTCCATCCCACCGTGCAATAAGAAGCACGAATAACACCCATTAAATATTCACTGCAAACACACGCATGCTGTGCACATATATTTTTTTTTTTGGAGGGGGGGCTGCACGTCACGCGGATCAAAGGATGGAGAGATGCGACGCACAGCAGCGCGGTGATGCGCTCGGACGGAAACAAAAAGGGAGCGTCTCTTCTTACCTTTCACCGGCGCTGCAGAAGCCACCGTCTGCCCCTTTTTCCTTTCTTTTTTTATTTATTTTTAACGAGCCTCTCCTCTGTTTTTTTCAATCAGATGCGACGCTTGTAAAGGGGCATTCCGCCCTCTTTGGTCCTGTCCACCCCCTCCTCCTCCACCTCCTCTCTCCTCCTCTTCTTCTTCTCTCTCTCTCGCAGTAAGAAGCCCTGCAGCCTCCGGATGGCAGACTGAGAGGGAGAAATGACCACTGTTGGTGATGCCTCTCTCTCCCTCCCCTCTTCTCTCTCTCCTGTTTCCTGCCTCCTTCTCTTATATTTTTTTCCTCCCTCCTTGTGTTTTTTTTATCCCTCCTCTCTCCGTTTCACTATCCCCTCCCTCTCACTCACTCGGTTTTTGCTCGCTCCCTCTCCCTCTCCTTCCTCTTCTTCTTCTTCTTCTTTTTTTCCCTCCTCCCTGTGCTCTGAATACTAATACTCTGTCTCTGCTCTCTGCCTGTGCAGCCGGGCCAGTGCTAAAGACATACTGATGTATGTGGGGCGTGTAGAGATGCTGAGAGAGGAAGAGGAGGTGTGTGTGTTTGTGGGAATCAGAGGAGGGGAGGGGAGGATGGAGGGAGGGAGGGAGTGGGGGGGGTAATGGCCTCTCTGAGCCTGGAGGGGTACAGGGGTGGGTTAGAAGGGCCCGGGATCTTGTTTGGTCTTATTAGAGCTGTGATTAGATAATAATACTTCTGCAGATGCCCCTGGAGAGGAGGAGGAGGAGGTTGGTGTGGGTTGGATTGGGGAGGGAAAGGTGGTGGTGGTGGTGGTGGGGGGGGGCACATAAAATGTTTCTCATTTTTATGGTAACATCTCTGGGATGAGAGGAGGAGGAGGAGGAGGGATGCTGGGGATGGGGGAGTGCGAGGAGGAAGTGTTGCTTGGATGTCAGGTGGCGGAGAGCAGAGATGGAGCAGAGGGGCCGACGTTGTTCGGCTCTGAGCCAAAAAATAAAGGCGGCGTGTGTGTGTGTGTGTGTGTCTGTGAGTGGGGTGTGTGAGTGAGTGTGTGTGCCAGGAAAACCTCAACGAGAACAGCAGCTGAGGTATACAGAAGCCGTGATCTAGTTAGAATGAGACACGGTCTTATTGGAGTCCTGATTAGATTACGATATTCCTGCAGGCCTCATATATGGGGAGGAGGGTGGGGGGGGGGGCATATAAAAATGTTTTCTCTGTTTTATGGTAACATCACCGGAAGGATAATGAGGAGCCTCCGCGGTCGGTCGGGAATAGGTTCAGGCATCGTGTCAAAGTGGCTGCTTTTAGAGCGGCGCTCCTCAGGGCGCCTTTTCAGGTCCTCGACTTATTCCCCAGAGGGGAGTCGCCCGAGCAAACAAAAAGAACAAATATAGTTGTTCTGTAACAAGAACGTCATTTTTTATGCCCAATTCACAAAAATCTCATCAAATCCATCATTAAAAGATGCCCTGCAGCCTAACAGGTGTTTTATTCGGGTTTATGTGTTTGAAACACGTGTGAACCGCTGCATTAGGGTTTCTACTCCGCTTGCAGCTGAGACACTTGCCAACTTTAGCGGTTATGTAAGGCGAGTCTTCCCTCTGCCCCTCAAGATGTTCATTGCATACGGGCCTGCTGCCATAATAAATTAACATGGTGAACAGAGTGTGCTTTTTTTTCATGATTCTCGTTCTCTGTACGACATATTGATGCCAATCATCGATGGCGTTTTCTCACTTCTCCCGTCGCGACAGACGTTTCTCCCTCAAACTACAGCGCGTCTCGGCGTTCGACAAATTCGTTAGAGGTCGTGCTTTAACTCAGTTTTTGTCAAAAATAAAGAGAAGGGAGCCCCTCTGCTGTGAGCTCTGTTGTGGAGATGGAGGCAGGCACCTTCATATTTAAAGGCAGCACACTGATGAATTAATCATTCAGTCTGAGCCCAAACAACACCTAATGGGCCACACAGCACAGAGAACGTCCCAGTCTTATTATAAACTTTGGTGTGTAAATTCTACATGTATTTGGCTCAAAAATGTCCTAAATACATGCTTTTTTATATAAAATAGCTCTGATCATGCTGTTATTTATTCATGAAGATGCTAATTACTGACATCAGATGGTTTTGGCAAAGGAGGGGCGAGAGTGCACTTAAATTACCTTAGCTTAAGTGACTCCTAATTTGATCCTGTGCTTTTTATTATGATAATGTCGTGCAAGGATCGAGACAAAGATTTAGAAAAAACATTTGGACTCCACGCCTGAAAGTGGTCACATTAAGGGAGCGTTCAAGACTAATGCTCCCGCCGAGCATTTAGTGATCTGCATCAAAGATTTTATCACTCTGACAGAATAATAAAATCTTGTCACTCCTTATATTCAACAATTTAACCAAATGGACAAAATAATATCTCACGAGTCCCTTTGTATAATAATTTATTACACTGACCACATAATAATGTATTTCCAGCCCCATTACTAATAACTTGTCACACTGACAAAAATAATAATATCTTGTCAGTCATCGTGTATTTCCCTCAGAAAATGAGTTGGAAAGGACTGTCAGGAAATGATATTTAATAGAAGACGCGTCCAGCGCAGTTTAACAGATTAACACCCCACAATTAGATATCATTGTCTTCGTCATCCCTCTGGAAACAGTGACGGTGAAAGAGGGACGGAGGATGGAAAAATAGCTGTGTTTGGAACCCCGCAGCGGGCGATGATTGACTGATAAATGAGAGTAAACAGTGACCTCTGTTATCTGTCACAGCAGAGCACCGAGAGAGGCTGAGACGCACAACAGAAGAGGACAGGGACGCATAGTGAGGGAATCACGATACAGCGAGAGGAGAGCGGAGGAGAGGAGAAAGGGGAAGTTAAACAAATGGCATTGAGAGACGAGAGGGAACTAAAAGCCGGGCTGGCGGCAGCAGCCACTGTCAGACTCAGAGACCTTGTTTCCTCTAAAACAAGCGCTGGCACGACAATATCTCTCACAACACGGGGCAAATTATCCACAAAACACACACAGGCACTTGCTTTCACACAAGTATACTGTGATCACTGAGAGTGCATGCATCTAAACATCACTTATGTGCAGATATATTAAAGAAAAAGAGGCAAAATGAGTCCATATGTGAGTGTTGGTGGTTTTAGGAAGAACATTAAGAGCAAACTTACAAAATTTATTAGATGCCTATTTGCAAAAAAGAAAAATGTGTTTAAGGAAGCCAATTCTTTCCAGTGTCTGCCAAGCTTTGTGCAGAAAAACGCATCACGTTGACCCCATAATAATATATTTTCAAGAGCTTTAGTCATTTTGCACTTAAAATTTCCTCAGAAATGTTGATAAAAATTAAAACATTTTTCTGTTTCAGGCGACGAATGATTTTAGATGTTTTATGCCACAGTGTAGATCTCATGCTGACATTGATGAAAGATCTCATGCAGATCTTGAAGGATCATAGTCCCCCTCGTGTCCTGAACTTTTTCTTTAAAAGACGCTGAAGATGTTGGATAAAAACACGGAGGAGGGAGCAGGTTTCTAGTTGTTCTAACCCACAAACAACACTTTTTAACTAAACGTCCATCTTCTTCTTGCGATGTTTCTCCCTCTAACTTGTCCATTTCATTCACCTCCGTGAGTTAAAGAACGATATCAAGGGATGAGTTTATTCTTAAAGCATCGCTCCTCCTCAGGCTAGCTGTCATTTTAGGATAATATTTCCACTGGAGAGACTCTCATAACGCTGCGACCTGCGAGATATTTAGTTTATTTGTCACATATAATCATAGTGAGTGTAATCGTAATGAAATGTGTGTCTGTTAGCTCCTTCAGTCTGTAGGAAATACATCGTCTATACTGACCAGAGTGACTGTTGTGTGATTTGGTCTGAAAAAAAGGTTGAATGGATATAATTCAGTCAGTTGATTATTGAAAATGACTTTTATTGTCTAATAATTGTAATGGCCTTGGACTGTGTCCTATTCATTATCTGATGCGTCTTTAGTCATTGTGAGCAGAGCTGCTGGACGTGTTTTTCTGGGCGACAGACTCCGACATTAAAAGATTAAGGAAGGTCTGCATTAATAGAAACTGCAAAGTGACTCATTTCAAAGGGAACTTTAAATGTGACTTTTTTTAAAATCTGATTAACTTGAAGTTATTTTCCATGAATATTCATAGTGTTTGTCAGAACATTTGACGGGAGGTTAGCGTGACTCTAGTTTGTTTTTCTGCAATACATTGTCCAAATCACAATCCAAACTTATTTTTTATTACTTATTACTCATCGGTTGCTACCTGTTTACATCACTGTGTATTTATTATTATCATCACTGCTGTGTATACCTGAACAGTTTACATGTCTGCACATTCATCACAGTCATATCACGTGCGTGCTTTTCTTCTTATACATGCTGAGAATTTGATTTGTCATTGTTTTGCATATAACAAATGTATGACTTGGACTTGAACTATAGGGAGATGAAAGAATAAAGAAACACAGCGGGGTAAAACAAACAAACTCAATGCTTTTAAAGTCGAGTTATAGAAGTCTCAAATGCATTTTAGACACCTCAGAACTGCTTTACCTTCAGGATGCAGCAGGAAAATAAGCTTACGCCCGTTGTTATTTTAAAGGAGCTGGTTTTCAGGTGAGCCTTTTGGCGTATCAGTCAGGTGAATAATGCTTCCACGCCGATAGAGCTTCAGACATCAAGATGATGAACTCCCTAAATCCAGGGTTGTTTAAATCACCATTCACATATATCATATGTGTTGGGTGACATCAGCCCAGGGACTCGCTGTAATATATCACCTCCATTACCTCACCTCAGCAGGGTCATCGGGGGACAGGGCCCGTTCCTCCAGAGTTTGTGGAATAATAAGCTTCGTCTCCGGGTCTGTGTGCATCCGATCCTGGCCTTCTTTCTACTCCTCTCCTCATCTTCTTCTCACTGGTTTCCATTTCAAACTCTTCTGGTGGGCTATTAAAGGTAAAAAAAACAAAGACTGAGACAGAGACAGAAGAGTTCACTGACCAGCCATCGTATCATCTGGGATAACAGATTTTTATGATCTGAGCTCTGGCTGGTAGACCTCATCAGCCCTCCAAGGTCCAAGTTATACCAACAACATCAACCACCCGATACAAGTCTGGATTTTTCTCTGTTTAAATACATATATATATATATATATATATATATATATATATATATATATATATATGACCCCTGGTAGGAAGTGGTGACCTCTGCTGAGACCTGCTTGCTTTACTAAAATCACAGAAATAAAGCCTGAAAATCTGTCCAGTCCTTCTCTTCTCCGACTTCACTTTTCACGCAGGTTTGTCACGTGTTGCATCTTTTGGAGCTGCTAAAATGAACCACCATAAACAAGATTATTGATTCTCATTATATAAGAAACTTTGTCCAGATCCAGCCTTATTCACATTGTGATGGGTAGATTCATGAAAAGCGACTTTGACGAGTGAATCAACTTGATGAAAAACAGAACATGATTCAATAAATTCAACAAAAATCTCCCAGTAGAGCTGAACGGCCAGCTAACCAAACCCAAACGGTGCTTTTTTTCCCTCCCTGCTGTCGCCTATTTGGTTGCTTCAGCTGCTAAATCTCCTCTAACGGCTGAACTGGTCTCACTGGGATCTGCTGCCTCTGCCTTCGGGCTCGGCAGGCTGCAGTGACCGACCGGTAACGGTGTCACGTGAATAATTTATTTTAAAACCTATGCCTGAATCAGCCTCGGGACTTTAACCTTTTCTCTCTCAGCATGTCAGCACCATCTTTATATTTATTCTCCCTTTTTTTTCTTTATCCAAATACTACTAAGACAGGTGATAAAGGGGTGGGCATTGGTTAGGAATTAAGCTAATTGGCTGTATTAGAAAGGCTGATAGCTGTAATATCCAGCCGGGTAATGCAGCCACATGGGACAAATAGTTGGTTATTTCTATCGAAGAGGGGATGGGATTATGTAAAAATATGTATGTTTTGTGTTTCATCAACCTCCACTTCTCAGAAAAACTCTCCCAGATGAACTATCTGACCACCATTGTTGCTTTCAGATTAACAACCTGTTGGCTTCAATCCACCGTCAGTCCACTCAGCCAGGCGCCTCTGTTATTTGTGTAAATTTCTATCCTTTTCTGCCGTATAGCACTCACGTATAATTCAGCCATGTTCCCAAACTCCCACCAGAAGATGACAGGGGGGGTTGTCCCTCTTGGCAAGGCAAGACAGAGGACACAGGCGCAGACATCACTTTAAAAGCAGAGTCTTTGTGTGTCTTCTCTGTCTTGTCTTGCCACCGGGGACACGCATTCAAAGCCGCCCATAGCTCACTAAGTTTTACTCTCTCAGCAGCACTAACAAAGCACAACATGGGTAAAATCCAGCCGCTGCCAAGCAGAGTCCTGTGGCAAAAAACAACAGGACGGCGTGCGGCTCGGCAGAGAGTTAAAAGCAGCAGCAGTTCAAGTGAATTTTATTATTATTTTCACGTAACACTCACCAAAGTTATTGCTGACATCTCAGACATCTTAGATTTGCTACCTTGCCGTCTTTTGTTGCGGCATCCTTGTGGAGTCGACGTGACATTGTACGGAGGGTTTGCAAATAGTTCGTGCAGACAACTGAGAAAGCATGTTGCACAAACATAGAAATGTATTTCTCTGTATTCAGAGGAGCAGATATGAAAAGCATGTGAGCTATTGCCACATTATGAACATCTGCTTTTCCACACAAGCACAAAACTTTTAAAGACATGTTGCATCTAATGTGACATAATGAAGTGCAACCATGTCCTTCTATTTATTTCTACTACTTGTTTAAATAAAATATGAAGGAAAACATAATTACTGTCCTGATTATCTTTTATGTTCAGTCCAGTTTGTTGCATTGCAGCAACAGCTCAGAAAACATTGTGGTTTTGGTTTAATGTTAGAAAATTGTGGCTCGTGCTTCAAGTTACCGTCAATTTTCTCACTTTTAAAGCAAACCACGATTTTCTCCCAGCTTTTAATCAAGAGCCTAAACACGACCCTTAAAAATGTCTCGTTGCTGCAAACAGATATTTTATTTTACTGGCATTTTTTGACTTGCTAATTAACAATACATATTTATTATGTTATATTCTGTTATATCCTTTCAGTTTTTTAGTCAGTGGTTCATTAAATCAGTGTGGAGTGAGCGTGTTATTGCACATGTGACTGTAAGACTAAATATGTTTACTGATATCATCTCACTGGATGCGCAGCTATATTATTTCGCAATAAAGAGCAACACAAACAACCCACTTAATTTATGAGACTGCCTCTGATTATTTAATGAAACTGTATTTCTCCAGAGAGTTGATTTGCCGTACTTTAGTTTAGTCCGATGCAAATGAAATAGTTAGTTAAATCTGAAGTTTAAAAACGTAACCACAAAGATAAACTTTTTTATTAGTTTCCTCTGCTGACCTTACGCTGTCCTGCACCGGCGCCCTCATGTCTGATGTAATCATGTTTCTGTATGTATTTGCACTTTCTTTCCAAAAGTCGTCTCTGATCATTCTCAACCTCATCATGATCACTCGTTACCATGACAACTCTCTCACAGGACCAATCGCCCACCTCTTTCTCTCTCTTTCAGTCTTTCTCTAGCTGTCTCTCTCCCTCTCTTTCTTTCTTTTATTGCTCTTCATTGTCTTCCTCTTGACTCCCCCTCACCCATCAGCCACCGCCGTCACCCACTTTAATTCCTCATCAGAGGATTCTGCTTCCTTCTCTTGCCTAATTTATTCATTTTTTCCCATCTTTCTGCAGTCCTCTCTTTTTATCTTCACCTCCTCCCTCGGCGGAGGAAGACTCTCCTCTTAGTAGCATCACCAGTCAGTGCAGCATCTGCCAGAGAACACCCCCCCTTCCGCTCCCCCAGCAGCAGCAAACTCCACGAGGTCAGTCCCGTCTCTCGGCAGGCGCTTTGGGGGGTTTTCCAACCTCCTTGCCCTCAGCCTGAGGCGGTTTGGACAGGCCCCGTATGTGGTTTGTGTTGAGGTCAGGAACCTCAAAGTCCTCTGGTCAACCCCGGTGGCAGGAGTGGCCGAGGCTTTTAGAAGAGTCTCACACAAGCTGCTGCTTCTGAGGTCGGGTGGGGGGGGTGGGGGGGGGGTTCAGCATGGAGGCGGCGCACTCTTTCGGAGAACTGTCAAAATCTGTTCTCGTAACATGATTTTTTTAAGTGCTGGGTGTGTGATGGACGCAGAGACCAGCTTGCATTGTGGAATTTGTGTGTGCAAGTTGGACCTTTACAAGATGAACATTTGGCGAGTCCCCGTGCTCGTACAAATATTGGAACAGCGTCAAACAGGATCTGGAAGTCTTGAGTTTAGCTTCGATCCAGAAAAGCATTTCTATAATTTGTTAATTATTTTACAGTTATGTTTGCATTTTGTACCTGTTTGTTCCATTAATCTTGATTAATGATATCAGTGAAACACAGGACTGCTTGTATGTAAAAATAGTCACTCATCTCTTTATTGCAACTTTCAGCTCACTGTTTTGGTTTAATCCCACTGATATGGCTGGGTTTTTTTTCCTTTTTTTTTGCATTTCCTGCTCATCACTGAACACCAAAGAGACAAAGTTAGTGACTAGCTGGTGAAGATAGTGGAGCATTTAACAGCTAAGGAGCCAGATATTTCCCTCAGGAGTTGATGAAGGGATAAACAGAGCTAAAAGGAGAATATTGCGCTCACATTTGCCAGGTGGCCAAAAATGCACAACATATGAAGGCTAATTTTTCTCTGGATGTGCTGGATGGTTTGCCAGCAGGTGTTTTTTTTTATCTGTTTTTTTATTTATGTATTTATTTATTTATATTTTTCTGACTCCAGGTGGCCAAAAAAACTATTTTCTTTTTTTAATCTTGGAATAGGATAGTTTCTTTGACTTTATTTTATCTTCAAACTGTAGCAGGTTTTTTTGGTTGTTTGGATGCAATATAATCATTGCGAATTTATACATGCAGCAGTCACAAAGCAATCTTTCCATTCATCTGAAGTTGCATTTCTGACCAACTGATGAATGTAAGTTTGGTATTTTCTCTGTTTTATCTCCATTTTTGATCTCCTCCACCTCCTGATGGTCTTTAGCTGCTAAGTGCTCCGCCGTGTTCACCAGCTGCTCTCTGAGTGTGACTGTTTATTGTTGTGCAGGTAGTTTTTAAAGATTTCTGTGGGATAAAACCCTGAAAGCGGTGAGAGTGAACCAGATGAATAAAGTCATGGCCAAGCAGCTAAGCAGCGAGCTAAAACTCACCATAAATTTCTGCAAAA
The DNA here is from genome assembly GCA_037176925.1 of Amniataba percoides. Lineage (NCBI taxonomy): Eukaryota > Metazoa > Chordata > Actinopteri > Centrarchiformes > Terapontidae > Amniataba > Amniataba percoides. The sequence goes on along the minus strand of JBAJHX010000039.1, from coordinate 3,048,350 downwards.
CTGACGGAGAGCTGCACATTCGGATGATAATTCTCTGCAGGTTCATCATTACGACTAACAATTTTCACAGTTTTCACAATAAAATATTGATTTCAAAACCTGTGCAGCAGCTTCCCTTCATTTTGCCTCTTCTGTTTCTCACACATAAAAACCACTAACCTTTACACTTAGATGAGCTCCTGTCTTGTATTTAATCTATAATTAGTTTAGCAGATCTCTCAGAGTGATGAGAGTCCTCTGCATGCGTCTTATTCTCTATGTATATTTTTGTCTCGGTGAAAGATTTCTTCTCAGTTATGAATATTTGGGGGCTGCAAATGTCAGTTTGCCTGGTGGGAGAGGAGGGTCTGACTCACTTCGGGCTGTGTTGGGGGTTGGCGGAGCTGATTTTAGTGCTATTTTGAGGCATGCACTTCTTACTTCCCTTATTTATTTATTTTCTCTTACTTATCATATTTACCGTTCCGTCTTTTCTTGTGTTGCATCTCCAACATCAGTAGTGTCTCATCCCATCCTGTCTCTCGGCGCTACGGGAGCCACAGAGCCAGGAGACTAATCTAATCATTTAGGGCCTGCTCTTGAGTAGTAAATAATTTTCTTGGCATATCACAAGGTTTTGCGAGTGGGTGGGTGCGTTCGTGTCTGTCTGTGTGTGCATTTACGAGTATTGTGTAATTCTCCTCGCTGTTTCCGGTGTTTCTCACTGCAGCCCTCCACGTCCACCCCCCCTCCAGAGGACGGCAGCGGCCCTCGACCAATTTTTGTTCTTTCTTTCTTCTACAGTGACACACTATGCTCTATATTTCACGTCACTCTGACTAAACTGCTCCGCTGTTGAGATGTCCACTTTAAAGCTTGATGCACTCCTCGTGTATGGATTTGGCTGCCATGCCAGCAAAGCACTTTGCCTTGAGAGAGGAATTAAACCCCTGAGGTTTTTCTAAGATAGATTAAATAGGGAGGGGAGCTGAGGAGGCTGGGCTCTCGGGAGGGGCACTACCCAAATATAGAGAACCTGCCAAATGCCAACGGGTGTGGGCGAGGAGGCTGGCCTCTCTGATGTGTGTCTGCACATGTGGGTGTGTGTTTGCATGCATTATGGGGATTTCTAGGATGTGTGTAAGACGAGAGCCGTTTCTGTGCGCATTACGTAGAGATTCACAGGCAGCATTTTGACTCTTTTGGAGTCATTTTTAATATCAACATTTGCATTTATTTGGTTTGACAATTAACTTACTCTTCTCTGTCTTTCTGAGGTTTTTCCAGTTCAGAGCGAGTGAAGCAGCAAAAAGAAAGATGAAGTGACAAACAAAGGCAGGTAATGTGCAGAAAGCAGGAGCGGGGTGTGTTTTGGGAGGGGAGATGGGGAGGTGGGTGGGGGGGTGAGGATGACTTGGAATGGGAATTGCAAAAACACAGCGCGGAGACGAGCGAGAGCCGGAGGAAGGTTTTGTTTGCTACGCTTCACATGTTTGGTTACTCAAGCTAATGAGCAGCAATTAGACAGCAGCCAATTAACTCTGGCCATCAGACTGAGACTGAGGGAAATGAAAAGAGGAGGAGCGAGGAAGTGAGGGAAGGGAAAAGGGGTTTAGGAGGGGTGGTGGTGGTGGGGGGAGGGTTGATAGATGCGTAAATGACCAGGGAATCACAGGCGCTCTAATCTGCCAGAGATGTTCATGTGTGCTTTTGCATGCAAATGAGCTGTGTGTGTAGGTACTGATGGGCTTGTGTGTGTGTGTGAGAGAGAGAAAGGGAGTGTGTGTGTTCCAGCAGGGGGAGCTGTGCAGGCCCATGTCACTGTTAGTGCTCTACATGACCATCTGGCTCTCACTGTCAGAGAGGATGCTGAACTTAGGTTTAACTCTTTCACCGCCATCACTTCCTTCACATCCGAACACTTAAAAACACACAAACAGGTACCACGTCTTTTTCCTCACTGAGAGGAAGCACATGTTTGTTATATAAAGTGAAAAACCTGAACACTTCGGAGTGCTGAATCTGAGCGATGAATGATTGATGATGGATTGATGGAGACGCTGTGTGATTCTGAATCCTCCCTGGCAGCCGCTACGCCGACCAGATTGTGTTTCTGCTCCTGGCTGTGGGGGGAAGAAAGCAAATGGTTAATCTCTTATTCTGACTGCTGATGCAGTTCTCCAGCTGAACCCCTCAGAGAGTCTTTGGCTCCCTCGCACACACACCTACAAACACACACTGTACTGTGGTGCTTGCCATTCTTCTGAGTAGCCCGCTGCCCTCCCTTTAATTAGGCTAATTGAAATGCGAGAATAACCATTTTCTTGATTGCTCATTATTTTTGGGCAGTTTGAAATGAAAAGCATGCTTACATATGCAGAGTCAAGAGAGGCGGTGTTCCCTCTCTCCTTGGTTGACCCTGTTGCTCGATGCAGATGAGTTTGGCCCCTGCAGGCCGGGTGTGGGGGGGGGGGGTTATTCATACCTCTGCCTGCTGCTTATGACTCCTTGCACCTTTGGCTTTCCACCCTCTGTATTTCCTGCAGGGAGCTCCCCCTCTCCGCTCCCCCACCGGTGGCCTCAGTGTTGTTTAAGCAGGACAGTCAAGTGGGATTTTCAAGACGTCCTTGAGATAAATTGTGAGAGACGGTTTGTGCTTAAGTGCTCTTGGCAGGTCTACAGGTGGTTGGGTGGCTTTTCCCGGCTTCATAGCTGCTCTGTAAACCCCCCGAGCAGGCCGACCGCCGGCCCTGAGCTGCGACAGGAGCCTCCCCAGGGCAGCCTGAGATTATGGAGAGAGAGGAAGAGGGGGAGAGAGGGAGAGGAAGGAGAGGAAAAGAGACGCTGAAGTACATCTGGAGCAAGGAGCTGGGGAGTATAGGTGTGTGTGTGTGTGTGTGTGTGTGTGTGTGTGTGTGTGTGTGTTTGACAGCCTGAGAAAATGTTCATATGTTTTGTGTCTCGCTGACAAGGAGGTGAGTCATTCCCTCAACGCACTCAAACGAATACACACACACACACTCACACTAACGCACCCACCCGAGCATGCACACATACACTCACATATATAAACACACACACACAGACAGTCTCTCACACACACACGCCCACGTTCAGTTATCGACTAGACTGCACGGGGGCAGATCACATGCTCATCATTAGCCCTGCAGAAGCAGCTGCAGCAGTACAGTAATACTCACCACATGATGTGACATTTATCATATGTACACATTACACACATACAGAGTCATTTGCCTTCGAGGAGCTGTGTGATTTCCTCATTAACTTCTCGAAATGTAATGAGTCATTGAACCAAGTTCTGCGGCTCTGTTAATTATGGCCCCGTTTCAGCAGCTCTCTCCATGGCAACCTAAAGTTCTGCCTGTCACCACATGAGAGATGAGGGAATAAAGACATTTTCCCATTACGTTGCCACCCTAGCGTGCATATTTCTCCTCAAGACAGGCCCACTGAAGGTGCTGCTGCTGATGCTTTAGCACCCTCTGCTGGAAAACTTCATCTTCTGTGACTCAATGACAGGTAACGTGCCCGGCCGTCGACGATGGAGAATCATAAACAGTCATATGTGCAGAGGGTTGTTTGTGGTGAATAAGTTTAAGGGGTCCACGCAGAGAGCGGGTGCCCACGTGTTGACCCCGCCGGGATCAAGAGCTGAAACTGCAGAGCGTCTCCTGATCCAAAGCCTCAGTGGCATCAAATTGAATATCACGAGGCTATTAGCATGCAAATGAGCTGTTTCCACTCATTATTGTTCTGACAAACAAGCATCTGCTAATGGGTGTGTGTTTACATTGCACCTACAGTACAAAATGAGCTCCAGCTAATGAATGTAAATGAGCGGGGTTTCGAGTTTGTAGTTTTTGGCGAGATGGCGACCAGTTCTCTTTCAGGGAAGTGTGAAAGTCACAGGCAAAAAAAAAAGAGAGAGAGAAGTTGGGTGCATGATGTAAATTGCAAAAAAGTCTCCTTCTTAAAGCGTTGATCTCACCCTCTTATTGTTTCTTTGTAAAACGGCCGAAGCGTAAAAACAACTCGCCACCCTTCAGTTCTTCCTCTATTGTGACAGAAAAAGACGGCGAGGCCTGGATGAAGATCAAATTTCTGTTACAAACTTCTGTGTTTTTGTCTAAAGGGGACGCTGCACATCGTTTGTTTCTTCTCCTGCGTTGTTTACATCGTTTTTCTGAATCCAGGTATGAACGAAGGTCAGTCTCACCCTGAAAGACTCACAGAGAAATACTTCATCACGGACGGATTGGCAGCGTATTTACTGGTAATAACCTTTTTCTTTTAAGGCTTCGGTGGACCAAAGCCAAGACAAAATACAATGTACACCGTAACGGAGCTGGCAGAGCACTTCACTGCGGGAAACAGCAGTCAGGTCATGGACTCGGTTTGTCATTCCCCATAAATGTACTCTTCTGCTCGCTGAAAACAAGATGAAGGATGACTCATGACAAAGTGACTTTTTCCGCGCTCGCCAGTCGACCACTGCCTGTGGCCTTTGTGCCACTTCCCTCACCGAAGTGCATTTCCAGGTGTCACGAGGGTTTTATTCATTGGTTGACTTGCTTTTGATGAATCATTTTGGGCCTGTTCACTCCTGTCAGCGGCCAACTATCGCAGTGTAGTCGAGGTGAACGCTAAAATGAAACAGTGGAAGGACGATTCATACAGATCTATCAAGGACGCGGTGGGTAAACGACAGGTGGTGGACAGAAACTGCACGACGCAGCGAGTAAACTGAAGTCCTGCTGTCGCCGTGTTTCAGGATTTCCATCTGCGAGCAGCTTTTTATTTAATTTTCCAGTTTGTAGCAGCTGTGACTTTGGAGATTTACAAAGAATATCACCATCTTAGAAAAACATGACGACTTTCTGTTATCGTGCTTTCTTGGTGTTAGCTTTTCTTTTCTGCTGACCTCACTAAAAGCCAGCTTGTAGAAACGTTGAGTGTTTTGTGTCTTTTGTTTTTGTACATTTGCTGAATGTATAAGTCAAATATGTTTCTATACATTTAACTTACATTAACAGATGAACCAATGAGTGATAATGTTGCTACATAACTGCTTCATGTTCACAACTTTCTGCCCCCAAATGCCCAAAAAATCTGTTATTGCAGATTGAAGTAAAATTATAATTGTGTTACTTTTAATGGAGTATTTTTTTCATTTTTCTACTGCTCTTTTTAAAAAAGGTTTGAATACTTTCACTGCCTAAAAATGACAAACACGCTTACAGCTCTTGTTTTTCAGGACTTTGAATTCCCCGTTTTTCTGAAGGTTTTCCAGTATTTTGTCAGATGTGTGGAAGGCAGACTGAAGGGTGTGGGAGCTCGGCTGAGACTCTTTGTGATTACAGATCAGCGCGTGTCTGCTACCAGCAAGAAAACTGTCATCAGGTGAGCAAATTCCTTCCAGGGTGACATCATTATCCCCATTACTCCGGTGGAAACAGACATTCCTACATACTCCTGTCTGCTTGTATTTACTGCAAAACACTGCGCATATGTGTGTGTGTGTGTGTGTGTGCAGAGTGTAACAATACACCAGGATTTATCATTGCACTTCTTGCTACCGGCGGGCTCAAACATAAACGCTGGTGTGGGACAGTTTTCTTGGCTCGGGGCCGTGCGTTGATGTCAGGCTGCATCTGACTCTGCGGTGGCATCATCAAGATAAAGAGCAGCGTTTGACCTGGGCACAGTTTAAGTGTGTGTGTGTGAGGGTGTGTGTGTGACAGCTGCCATCTCATCATCTCTGCACATGTAATAACACCCGCAGGCAGTGTGACGGCACACTGGTTCACAAACACACAGATATGCAGCAAAAATGTCTCTCACACACACACACACACACACACACACACACACACACACACATTCCTTCTACACTAAATCCAACAACACTGTTTTGTTTATCTGTTTAAAGTTTTATTTCCAAAAGACAGGCAGTTTTCAAAGGAAAAAAAGTTTTTTGAGGGGCAACTGCCTTGTTTTTTTACATGAATGACAGAGAAAGACGCACGTACACGGATACTGAAGAAGGCAAAAGGAGACGAGCAAGAGAAATCCAGCAGTGTCCTCACTTTGGTAAAGATGCTCTCATGGAAAAGCGTGGTACATAAAGTATAGCTGTATAGCTATATAGATGATTAGATATTACAGACGGACAGGAAAACATTTTGTTCCCCAGTACTTGTCCTAAAGGAAAAGAGGAAATTCGAATGTTTGGCTTCAAACGGAGAATCCGATAAAGAAGAGAAAATATCAGTTTCATCTCAAAGATAGCTTTACATTTCGGACACGTTGAGACCTGTCAGAAGCATCCTGAAAATTTAAGGCTGTTTTGGCTTCATGATGTTCGTAGATGTTTGAGATGTTGAGAAACTCCTGGCTGACCGCCATAAAAACATATAAAATGGACCTCACCTACATGACACTTGTCTACGTTAGTGGACGATGCTTTTCTTCATGTTTTTATCCTCACACTCATACAGCTTCATGGCGGTGGAGCTGCCATGTAACACACGACACTAATCTGATTATCAGAAGCTAATTTGAGGTTCAGTCAACCCTTCGATTAATGGACAACCTCTCTTCTTACACAGCCTCAGCCGCCCCAAAGTACGCAGGACTGCAAAGCCGTCTTATCTACACATCATGTGAGTGATAATGAACAACAAGTTGTCTCGCTGAGAGAAAATAATTAACTAAGTGGAGGCAGAGAAAGCCACGGTTTTAAAGTGGGGTTCGGCTCCCTCTGCCAAGCCCATTATTCTTTAAATCAGTACCTCGGAGTGCATTATTGAGATTATACCACGGCCTCTTACCAAATGAAAAAAGGAGCTTATGTTTGAATTTGTATTCATTTTTAATGTCTGTGATGTAGCATGAAAAATAAGTATTGTTGTCATAATTGCCTGAAAGTTTAATTCACCCACCGAGAGAAAGTATTTAAGAGCTTTTCCAGATTACATCATAACAGGCAGCGACGGGCCAAATCCGAATCTTACTGAATAAATATCGATTGTAGCTGCTTCAAGTAAACGAGACAGAAAAATAAAAACAGCGCCGGAGCTGCAGGAATGTGTCGATGCCGCTCAGATAGCAGCCTCCCCTACACGTGGAGATGAAACTGACATCAGTCTTCTCGTCTTATTGAGTATTTGACAGCAAACAACCATATTCCTAAAAAAAAAGTATTCCTTTGAAATGATAAAAACAACGGAGAAACGCAGGTCTTATAGTCATCTACATTTCTATCACTCCACTTGAGTGGCTGCTTGGGATTAATTATAATCACAGTATTAAGCGTCACTTTCTTCATATGTTAAGAGGCTTGGTGAGCACTTTAATGGCAATGTGCTGAGGTGCAAAACAATAAAAGCAGCTCAAAGAAAATATCAGTCCTGTAAAGCGATATCAGCACCAAATGTGTAGTTATATAATGTACCTTTTTTTTTTTTACTTTAAAGCACTGTTTATCATATGGCTTCAATACAAGTGGTCTATGCATAGTTTATATATTAAAACATTTGTCAAAATCCTTCAAGAGATGACACAACCTTTTAAAAATCTCTGTATGCTAAAATGTGTGGTGATGACCGCAGACCGGATCTTTGGCTACAGCTACTTGGTGTTTTTATGTTTCTGGTATTTAGAAGTTGAACCAAGTCGTGAACCTCCGCAGCGAAACGGAGCGCGTGACGTGACGAGATCTTTCTGGGCGCGCTCACTACACCACCTCGACATAGTTGGCCGGGTAAAGGCCTTCCCACCCATCGTCCTTCATCCCCCGACACCAGCCCTGATCGTCCTCATCCTCGATCTTCAGAAACTGCTCACCTGCAGACACACGGAGCCATTTCTCTTTTTTAATTGTTTTCTCTCATGCAAAATAAATGAATTTTTAAATTAGGCTTGAAACAAACAATTATTTCTCCTTGTGACTAAACAGCTTTCTTGATTCATTCATAAAAATCTGGCTGATAAAATGTCCCAATAGAGCAGAAAAGAAGAGCTCAAGATGATGTTTTCTACTTGTTTTGTACTATTAGTAGTCCAAAACCCCAAAATATTTAATGAACATTTGAGAAGCATTCTCTGTTGATTAACTATTAATTATTAAAGTAATTGTTTTACCTCTAAGGGACAGTTATATAGACACAAATTGGACATTTTTTCACACAGTGTGTGTGTGTGTTTTTACCTGCTTTAAATGACAGCTCATCTGTCTCCTGGCCAACATAATCATACAGGGCTCTTACTTTCACCCCTCCAATCATCACACTGGAGGAAAAAGAGAGAAAAAAGTTAAAAGAGTGACAAAATGAAGCTTCACAGCATCAGATCATCGCAAAAAAAACATTTCTTTTGGGATTAATTAACTCACCTCCTCTCTATTGTTCCTTTCTTTTCCACTTCCTTCTTCCCTTTTTTGTTTTTCTTCTCGGGCGTCCATTCCTGAAAGACATTGGAATAAAATAATTAAAATTGATTAGAGTGATAGAAACGGTTGGAGATTGAGAGAAAAAGTGAAATACCTGGAAGTGAGGCCAGTCTGTGGGCATGCCGGGCCCGTGGGTGTTTTTCCACCAGCGGAGGTCCTCGTGCTCGTCGATGCTCATCAGTGTGTTGTGGAGCTCGTCGTACACGGCCCTCACACTGTGCGAACCAGAGAGGTCGAAATGAGACTTTTTAAAGGAGCTAAACCATCTGCATCAACTCTTATTCTCACCCAGATGACAACAAACCTGTGACCTTTGACCTGCTCTCGGCCGCCACACCGACTATTTCTTTCTCTTTAACTCACAGCTCAAATATTTCAAATGACATTTCAGCTCTTATCACTGCTTAAATATCAACTCATGTCTCACTTCTTTACAGTTTGCACACTTGAACTTCAAACTTTAATTTAATGACATTTTGCAGGTGCAGTTTCAGCATAAACCAGCAGCATTAGCTTCATTAAGTTTTTAAGAACAGTTTTGGAATATGTAATATATTTTTACTCTAAGATCTAAATATTTTCATTGTCAACTTTGTTATTTTCTGTATTAAAATGTCAGCCGAGACTTTACTTTGCATCGTAATCTGAGAGTTAAATAATAAAAACATTGTGCAGGACTGCAGGAAGTTCAGTATTTTATGGGGCGTCTGTATAATTAACGGCATGCTATTGGATTTAACTTGCTGATGTTTCTCTCGAGGTTATAGTGGAACTAAAGTTTATTTAAATTTCTAATTGCCACATAATCTGCTTACACTGCCACGCAGAGCATTTAAAGTGAAGTGTTTAAAAATTAAGCAGATTAATAGAGTATATCATTTCTCTCATCTACCCCATATCCCCCTGTGGCCCCTGACCATTTTATAAAGTAATTAAGTTGCTGTCTTTGCTATTATGTGAGCCATGTGTGGTGGAACAGCGTTTAATTAAGGCTCAAGTAAGTCAAATTATTGATTTTAACATGCTTAGCTCTAAATACACTGTCGGACACAAATGAGAGGATCTGTTCCTCCGGTTTAACCTCGAACACCGATCTTTATCTAATCAGCTCGCCTCTCGTTGTTGGTGATGTCCAGGTGCTTGTGGATGGAGAGGAAGGCCTGCTTGAGGAAAACGATCCTCTTGCGCTCCTCGTCCTGCGACTGGTCGAAGATGGACTCCATCTCCTCCATGTAGCGCGGGGCGTAGCGGTTCACCTCCTCCAGGACTTTCTCATAACGGGCACGAACCTGCAAACATTTTTACACACTGAGGTGCAACAGGTCATCTTACTCCATCCTCACCTCAAATACCTGATGGTTACAGGTTAAATCAAAGCTAGACTGGCAAAGTGTGAAAAATTCATTTATGTTAATGCATGTCTTCATTTTATGTTTTGGTGCAATCACCATTTTCTCTCACTACATTTAATCATTTACATCAGTTTTTGCCAGCTACCAGCCTTGCTCTGTTCTACCTTTTATCAACATTGCTAAATTTCTTGGCAGCACAATATAAAATAGCCTTAAACAAGCATCAGGAAATTGTGTTTCATCTTTGCGAGCTTGTGTGTGTACACAAACAATCAACTCGCAGAAATGCTGTTCTTGAGTACTACTAGTGGTCAAAAACTCCTCAGGATGCCTTTAATTATTGGTAAAATTTTAAGTCAGCAGATGACCTGGATTAGATTCAGATCAATCAGCAGTGCCAGTTAAACATCACTATTGAAAATGAGATGGATATTCAACATGCTGCTTACCTTCTCGGCCTCTTGCTGAGCCAGCTCTCTCTCCTCCTGGATCTTCTTCTGTTTGTCGATGGCGACGTCCGGGTTTCCCTGAGCGTGCGCCTCTCGCTCCCGGGCCGCCTGCTCCTTACGGCTCACTTTGTGGTACGCGATCCTGGCTTTATCCAGCTGTGGACAAACCAAACACACTCATTATACAGTCTTATTAAATAAATGTTCAGAAAGGAACATCACGACACCAACATCTCGTCCACTGAGAAGCTATTTAACTTGATCAGTGGGAAATTCTGAAAACAGACTCAACTGACTTTGAAAAGCAGCTTTCAGATCCCCAGAACTCAACAGTGGTGCATTAAGTCTCTAAATACAGACTTTGAGGCCATTTTCTTAATGAGCGCCCATCTGCGATGCTGCAGTCGGCTTTAGCATGTACGAAGTATTGATTTTTGTAAGAGCTTTTATATATTTTTGATTCAAATATGCAATTTTACTTTTGATGGATGTCCCCTTATCCTCAGCTGCTCTCAAATGAAAAACTGCAGAGAAGCTGCAAGTGGGTTTCTTGCATACAAAGGTCTATAAACGTCCTGAATTATAAAACCCCTTAACAAAAACAGGTCTAAATAAGAGTCAGGGGGGATTTGGTACTTTATATCAGGTGGCATGTAGTTTAATCTTCACTAAACTTAAACATCATTTGAAGGCGTAAATCCCCACAAGAGACCAGATTCAGGGATATGAATTAGGCCTGTGCACAAAACAGGGGGGCCATTGCTATTGGTGAAGGTTAGAAATATTTTGATTGAATCAATTACAATAGTTATTTCTGGTACTGTAGTGAAACTGGTCTGTTGCAAACATTTGCATGTGTGTTTTCATCCTGTTAAATGTGCTGCAGCTGATCAGCTAACGAGCTTTCTACTCTGCAAACTGATGCTTTCGATGTGAAGGTTTGTGATTCAGCAAGCTGTGTTCGTGTTTGTGAGTTGTAATTAAGATGGAGAGTTTATCAGGAGAGCTAACGTGCAAACGCAAAGATTCAAATGGCTGAAATACAATAAGTTATCTCATTAAATGATCCCCACAATTTGTGTGATTTTGTCATTTTACATCTTTGCATTTAAAGGGAGTGAAGTCAGGATTCATCTGGTTTATATCAGTGTTTCAGGCTCCAACTTTAAATGATCACAGAAACACAGGTTTTGAATCTGAGAAAAGTTCGGACCTTTTTGAGTCGTTTGGCCCACGGCTTCTGAGCACGTATAAAGCCCGTCTCGATGTCCTGGGACTCCTTGAAGCCTCCAAATAACTTCTTGTGAAAGGTGTCCTTCTGCCAGGTCCTGACCCGGTCTCCATCCTCCGACACCAGGGAGCGGCAGATGGAGGCGTGTAAGGAGGCCAGCCGGTCGGCGGAGGACAGGAAACACTGCCAGGCCTTCAGGAGAGACCCGTAGAGAGGACCTGAGGGGAGAGGACGAAGAATGGGGGATCACAAATTCTTTACATTTTCTTTGAACTTTAGAAGTCAAAACTAGAAGATGTGCATCACCAAACTTTTACGGTCACAGTTTGCATGTTACGCAGGTAGCTGGTCTGCAGCACTCACTCGAGTCCACCACTGGTTTCCACTTGTTGCTCCACTCGCTGAGCTGCTGGGCGTACTGTCTCTCCACGCGGGCTCTCTCTTGGAAACACGCCACGATGTCATTGCAGGCCTGGAAGGAATCTTCCGTCCGCTTCACAGTGCGCTGATAGTTCCCAGGCTGCCGGGACACAAAGAGAGACGAAGATCTACTGTCGACGCAAAACAAACAGGAGCGGGAGGAACGTCCACGAGAGATCTGTCAGCCCTGAGACTGACACCCAACCACCATTTCTTTTGGAAAAAAAACAGAAGAGGCCGATATTTTTGCCAGTGCTCAATAAAGTCCTTTATTTTCTTTTTCGTTTTGAGTTTCACCACTTCAACGCCAGAGAATACAAACTCGTACATCTGCTCACAGTTTGTTTCTGGCAGAGCGGCAACAGCATGTAGACCATAAACTGATTTAGATGAACGTTAAAAATCTGTCTCCTGCCCCCACCACTAGTATTCATACTGTTTATATAGCTAACTAACAGCTGCAGTAGTCCTCCTGTTACTATTACTTTCCACTACTTCATATTACTCGTACTGTTGGTGCTGCTGGCTCTAGTTAAGTATTTCCTGTTCAGTTGTGAAAGTGATCCTAATCTTCTCATCTAACAAAACTCTCCCTTCAGCGACTGCTCTGCTCCATTTCGGTGTCCCAGTATTTTCAGTGCCAGCTAACCAGCATGCACGAATCCTCGAACTGGAACTGTCACAGCTAAACGGAGCGAAGCCGTCTTTAATTTACTGGCTACACCTGCGTTTCAGAATCAAAATGTTAAACGTCCAAAGGCGCCGCGGCTGCTGTTTCCCTCCCTATAACTCCATCTTTCCATCTCTTGCATCCTCATCTCCTTTTCAGAGCTGCTGCAGCCGCCTGAGGTCGACCCCCACGTGCCACAAGTGACACTTTACTGGCATCTAGTTTCCTGTGGTGAAGTCTAACGCCGGCTGCAGGGCGGGGTGTGGTCAGTGGACTTGAGGACAAGGATTGGCCGTAAAAAGCCCAACAGAAAGAGAGAGAGCGAGAGAGAGAGAGAAAGAGAGAGAGAGAGAGGATATGAGGGCAGCAGAGGCGAGGCTTTGAGTGTAATAACATATCTGAAGCAAATGTGTTGTTTGTAGATGTGGTATTTGGAAATCTCTCTGCAATTTTCCTGGCAGCCGCCGTCAGCTCCTACTCAGCACTCCCTCCTACTCTCTTTTTCACTCTCTGTCAGGCTCTATCTGTTAGTTACCGACACATTCAGTCGGCCGGTTGAGAGCTTCTGGCTCCCGTATAGTTTTTTTTTTTTCCACGCTGCATTAAATCATCTGAGGCAATGCACTTATTGTAAATAACATCATATTTAAATATATCATTGAAGAAAAGTGAGCTGAACTTTCTCACGGCTGACATTTTCACTTGTCAGGTGTAACTAACAGCATCAATTATGGAGCCGGTGGTGTGCACGACGGCTCATTATCAGGGCTTAGCGGGAGAGCTGAATGTAACAGAGGCACATTATTAAAGTTATTAGTTACACATGTGCTCCTCCTGATATGTCAAAACAAAACATCTGCAGTTTTGTTAATATTAAGGTACATCAGACTATCAGGTACACATATTGTAAGTGATGTTAACACTCTCTGCATCGTTTTTTTTTAATAAATATATATATCCACTAAATGCATTACACACAGTACCCGGTAGATATTGCAAAGCCACATCGCTCTCACTTTACTCATTTCTTTTCTTTGGCAAGTCCTCTGTAAGATGATATTTCAGTCTCCAGAGACACAACAACTGCTCTCTCTCAGCAGCGAGCGGGCCGCTGCTTCCCACGGCGGCTTGTCAGAGTGCTCGACCGAAGACCTGAATCTTTGTTAAGTAATTGACAAGGTCTCCGATCCTAATGGGACTCTTAATTAGCAGCTAATTAAGTGCAGGTGCATCGAAAAGGTCAAACAGTTAAATCTGTCAAAACACGTTGGCGGTGCTGGCAGCCATTGTGAGACAAACACGCGGTGTGTTTTCTGCTCCAGCTATCTGTTTAGTTTTTTTATGCTTTTTATTCATTCTTTGAATATTGCATGAATATTTTCACATTTTGTCATTTGTAAATCGATTGTAAAAGACATTTCATATGTGTATTTTCCACATAAATGATTTGTCCTCTAACACTTTTTCCCTTTCATTTTTACAGACTTCATCTAGTCATCATACAATTAACCGAGGTTAGAAGTTGGATTACAGCATGCATGAAAATGTGCACCCAGGCTGTAAAAAGTGACATATTTTCATATGAACAGCCTTCAAAGTGAGCAATCAAAGCGCCCAGTGTGTCTTTAATGAAAAACTGCAGTTTCCTCAATCTTAATCAAAATCAATTGGGCTCCTTCCCATCAGTGCCCCCCTGTTTCTCTCTCATTCTCCTTCCTCAGCTTCTCTCTCGCTGCCTCTGTTGTGGTTTTGCACCGACTCTCTTCACTCTCTCGTCTGAGAATTAAACAGAAACAGCTGAGGAATCCAGTTTGAGGCCAACGGCAACGCTGCAGAGACCCAGTTGGCCGATCTCGGAGGCAGATGCAAATCCGCTACGAGAGAATCTGTCCAGGCAACAAAACGCAGCTTAAGAAAATGGCCACGGTCCTCCATTGAAAAATCATATTTCATGTACGTAACCGATCCTATCCAGCCTCTGAAGCGTGTCAGAGCGTGGAGAGACCGCTGGGACCTGTGAGCAGAAGCATCAGCAACAGTGAAAGCAGCATTAATAACGCTCGCAGTAAAAGTACTGTGGTCGTACTCGCAGTGATATAACAGTCATAGTAAAAGTTGTAGCAGCAGCTGCGGCCTTAATGGAGGCAGAAATAGTAGAAGTAAACTATGTTTGTGCCAGCTTTTATATTTACGTCCCTCCAAAGTGCTTTCAAACCAAACATAGCTAAAAAAATCCATTTCATGAGATACTAAACGGCAGATTAAAAGGACACCCGGCAGAAGTGTTTGTCTTCAGAAAATAAAGAGGATAATCAGTCCGGCCAAACATTTACAGACTGTGGCAGATTTAAAAACCACTACTATCTTTTGTTTCATGCTCGAAAACTGCTCAAAGGACGTGTTTGAGAGCACAGGGGACAGTGATGGTGTGATGTGAAGCACGAACGATACTCCATCGAACACACCGTGATTGCAAACTTCTTTGCGGTGGGAACTTTTGCAAACACGTAAAAGAAGAGCTGAAGTTTGCAGGATAACGACAGACGGCCCCCTGAGCGTGGCGGCGGGATGACACAGACAGGAACTGGCCTGGAAACACGTCCAGCGCAACAGGAGGCTGCCAAAATTACAGGAGGGGGAGAGATGAAAGTGGGGCAGCACATCGAGGCCAACGGGACACAAAAGCCAATATTAAAGTGGCAGCGCACTCAAATTAGACAGGGAGGCGCTTTGATTGCTGGGAAGTGTTTACGGCTTCAAAACACGGCAGCGCACCAGACCTCTGTCTTGTAAACTGAGCGCAGAGCAGTTTACAAAGCAGTGAAGTAGAGTAGGATTATGTTTGTTACTGGTGCTGAATTACAGTAAAGAAGATTTGGGTAATTTACAACTATAAAAGTAATTTGCAATTAGATAAAAGCAACACACATTTCTGGAGATTTACACTAAAATAAAACTGTAAACACGTCATTCATCGTGGATTATTACGTCCCGTCAGATGTTTTGAGTAAGATGGTGTTCATGACAATCTAAAGCTTCACTGGGGAATTTTGCTATTTGTGAAAAGTGATATATGCACACACTGTTTTACTGGCACCCTCTTATTTGTTTCTTTTTTTCTTTTCCATCTCTTGTTTAATCTGTGTGAATGCCACGACCTCTTGTATTTGCATCCTATCAGCAGAATACTGCACCCAGTCTAATCTCGATTCTCTGATTTTCCACTTTGAAATGTTTGTCTGCAAGAGATTTATCAGACTTGTCTTAAATCTCGTTTGCTTTATGCAACATTTTAAAATCTTACTCTAAAGGAATAGTTTGAACTTCTGGGAGAGAAGCTTATTTGCTTTCATGCAAGAATTAGATGCAATGATTAATATAATCGTCATGTTTGTGCAATAAAAATGCACCTGCAGCCAGTTAGCTCTGCTTTTCACTGACTAAAATCAGGGGAAACAGCTCATGCGGCTCTATGTGAAGGTAAGAAAATCTATATGAAGTAACTTTAGTTCATACTGAAACTTTTCCCTGTTCCAGCAGGAGACACGACAAATAAAAGCACCGTGCGAGTGCTGCTGCAGAACAACGAGGCTGCAGAGAGCGGTCGGTGAAAAATCCCCTGAGACGTGACCCCGGAGCTGCACAGTCCACTTTGTCAAGCAAACACAGACAATCAGACACCTAATGAGCTGAGCACTATCACAGGAAAACCTTTCCCGGGGAGCAGTTAACTCAAGCAAGGCGATCCAGAGCACAACGGTTACCATTCACATTTGGAAATGAAAGCACGGCCTTGTTCACGTTGATACGGAGACGGGATGACAAAACAGTTTAGGCTGCGTTGACTGGAAGGTCACTGAGAGTCGACAGAGCAAGGCAGCTATCTTATGAGACTGCACACACACACACACACACTTACCATCCAGAAGCTGCGATTGTTGGCATCTTCGGGGCCGTTTTCTGATGGCAGCGTCGACATACTGTTCTGAGGAGGGTAAAGAGCGCACGATTAGCTCAGAGTACGAGATCATCCTGCCTTTTAATCTGCACGCTGACCTTTCTGTAATCGACTTCCACGTATGTGTAATGAAGGCTTTGGGGCTTTGTAGCCGCACTGTGAACAATGAAATGCTATCCAAGTCTGACATTTTTAAAAAATGAGGATCTCAAGCACGATGTCACAGTTCAGCACGAGCCTCAATCAGGGACTTTATGTGTCTTAAATTAATTATGGATTTATTATCTCACCACCTACAGTGTGGACAGTTTTAAAATTCAGTCCACAAGCAAAAATCCCTCCATGTTAGAGTCAGTGAAAGCCCACAGATCCTGCAGAAACTGCTCTCAACAATGCACAATGAGCGGTGTTGAATTATCTTAAACTGTACATTTAATCATCAATCAAACTGTGGACATAATAGTGGCTGTTCTAGCTCTTTATTCACACAATTGAACTGCGAAATTTTAGTTAAATTAGTTTAGTGAAGATTGCATTTGGGCTACTACAATGAAGTTGAATGAAGTGTTTTTCAGACTCTGAGTGCACCTTGTATTGTTCGTAATTGTTAATGACTAAATATTTCTTAACAAATTAGTTGAGCTTCTTCACAGTCGTATCTATTCGAGGATCTATCATATGAAAGCTTCTGATGATGTAAAGCAGGTGTAATGTTGTTGGATTTTGATTTGTACAGTAAATTTGAACCTGGAGTTGTACAGTAAATCGAGGGCGTGGAGTATCTCCTCCCAGCATTCCCAGCTTTGAAACATGAGACATCCTAAAATAAACCGAGGCTAAAGGTCAACACATCATATCATTCACACTCTTCCATGCTGGTGGCCTTATCTGCCTTTTTTTTATTATTGTGAGATGAAACATTGAACAAGCAGCAACAGACAGAGGAGAAAAAACATAAAAGACTCAAAACTTTGTGATCCACAAATACTGTTTGTGATCTTTGAATGCTGCTTTATGCTCTTGCGGCTCCACTTCCAAAAAAGAAACTTTTCCAGTTAAATATTTAAGCAGTTTTTGCCTTCTGGTGTTTCAAACCCTGGATGCACTCGGAAGCTGAACTCCACCCAGATGCAGCCTTCATGTCTTGCCTGTTTTTTCCTCCCTGCAGCATCTCTCCCCGTGGCTCACAATTAGATTCAATGATTTTCCTCCACATTCTGCTGTTCACGGGGCATCACATGCTCCACAATGAGCATAACGCCTGCCTCCAACTCTCCCTCGGCTCGCCTCTGTCGCTCCTCTCTGAGTCTTTCGCATTACACAACCCTGAGATCTGCGAGAGGGCAGAAAAATAATGAATCGCCTCCCTTTTAACCTCTGACCTGGACTTCCTGTCCCCTCGGCCGGCTGCCTCTCCTCGGGGTACGACTGTGTACGAGTTTGCTGAGAGATGTGGGGGCGGGGGAGCCGAATATCACATAAATTGGTACATTCCTGCAAGTAGTCTCCAACCTTTTGACACCAGCAAAACTAGTTGTGTGAATTCACTCCCGACGGAGGAAGATTTACCTTGTCAGCGCACAACAAAGTCCGACAAACTCCCACATCCCCATATGTCAGCCGCGATCGACTTGCATGCCTCTTAAATATGATTTCATGCTCTTTAAAAGCATCATGCTCCTCTTTATGTGCACCAGAAAGTATGCGGCGCAGCTCCACGTGTACTGGGATGAGTTTGAGGCCTTTCAAATGAGATTTCCTTGAGTCTGTAATCAATTTAAACAGCCTCTAAACAGGCTGGGGCTGACCTTGATCTTGCAGTGGCTTTAATATGTAAATAACTCCAGTGTGAAATCTTTAAAGAAAAATACAAAATGGAGCCAATTGTGGTTGGAAAGTGTGATCTTTCATGTCTCTATATTCTTAACTTGCTGAGCTACAAAAATTAAAAGCAAGTGGTAAAATACGTATCATGCATTTGCATAATTATCCTGTAAGAACAACACAGTCTGCTGTTTAACTTACCACCTACAGGCACAGATCTAAATCCACCATGAGTCCTCCACAGTTTTTTTTATAATCTCCTGCAAGGTCAGACAGGAAATTTGTTCCCCCACTTTTTTAAAAAGTCCTGTAGTGATCCAGTAAATGCAAATCAACCCAGAAAACTCCAACTTTACATGGAAAAACTTCAGGAAAGTGACTAAAATCGAGACTCTCTGAGTTTTTAAGAGCTCATCTGGAGCCTCCAACCAACCAACTCTTTCACCCCTGAATCCTGCACCCAGTCTGGCACACTCCTCTCTCACTCCTCCCCCTGTCCCCGTTTCATCTGTCACACATAACTCCACACACACACACACACACACACACACACACACACAC
>JBAJHX010000039.1:3002566-3022899 GCA_037176925.1 Amniataba percoides | reverse complement strand
TTTTTGTTAGTGACATTTTGTGTGATATCCTGTATTTGCTCTGAATAGTCAAATAAAACTATATCTTCATTTTGTTGTCAGGTCATTAACAGTGGAGGGGGGGGGCAGATGTGGAGAACAGGTCGAACTGTATAGAAAGCAGCAGGTAAATAAATACATGGTACTTTTTCATGTTAAACGTTATTTGGAAGACAGAGATTCTTTAGAACTTTTGAGACTTTTTTTCTTTTTTACATCTTAAACCATAATTAGATGACCATTATTTTCATCGTCCTTATTGCTATTTCCCCTTTGCATTCAAATATAATCTCTCCTGAACCACCAGCGCGAAGAAAGTACGGCGACCTCAACGACCTTTGCTCGTTCACATTAGTAGCCTGTGTGTGTGTGTGTGTGTGAATGTGTGTGTGTGCACGACATGATCTATGAAGACTCGTCTGTCTTTTTGCAAAAAACAGACAGAGGACGGCGGAGAGGAAACTCCCTGCAGACGCCCCGATGTTTAAAAAACGCATGTTTGATATGTGTTCGAGGACTCAAAAGCAGCAGGAGAGGTGAAGCGTTGTTCAAGGTAGAGAGGTCATGAGAGAGCCCTTATATTTGATCTCAGCAACAGCGAGAAAAGCAGGACTGAGGTTGAAATGAGATGTAAATGGGAGCTGATGAAAAAATAAAAGGACTTCAGTGCAACTGGGTTCATTGAAACGCGAGAAAAAGAATGAAATTTGTGTGTGTGATCAATCAAAAAAGGGGGGACAAGGGGTGGCTGTCATCCAGACTATTAAACATAACTTTAAATACTCATTAAATAAAGTCATACATAATTTGACCTCATGTGGACGTCCCCAGAGTAACAGTAGCTACATTTTTAGCATCTGCATATTATAAGTGGCAACTTTTAAAAAGAGCGATGAAAAAAAATTGATTAAAGTTTTACTAATCTGATAAAATAAATAAAAGTGTGAGGAGGAGGAAGTGATTCGAAAATGTGCTTCACATTAAGTTGCAATGCTTCTCGCCGCACAGAAGCAATGTTAAGGGTACAGTGCACAAAATAAGATGCATCTTTCATTTCAAAAATACCTACATATACATATATATTTATTTATATATATCTAACCAGCACGATTATCTTCACCACACAGTCAGAGAAGAAACCGACTGCACAGGAGCGCCTCGCCAGCCGTCGAAGGCAGAAACCAGGAACTCTCTGAAGCTTTAATAACAGTAAGGACGATGATAGTAATGATATATAGTAACAATAAATCTCTTCATATCAATATCAGTATTCCAGTATTCCCATTTAAAGTTTAAAAATTGTAAGAACAATCATAGTATTAAAACTCGATATAAGCGTTTCTCTCGGATCCCCTCAGCCGGGCGGCCGCTTTGTTTCCTCCTGGATTTTTGTCGAGAGAGAGGGGCCACTCCGGGAAGGAGCAGGGGGGATTGGGCGGGGGAAAGAGCAAGAAAATGGCAGTTTTTCCTCTTCCCCCTGTCCCCTCTCCTTTCCAGTCTCCCTCGGATGGAAGGTCTGAATGGGGCGTACAACAGTTGCCTCGACGCTCAGGAAGTCTTTTCTGGGTAAATAAAATCCTCGGGGGAGATTTCTCTTTTCGCGTCGTCACGTCAGTCCTGTCTAACAGTTGAAAGCACAGTCTGTCTCCTGTCGTATAAGTACATCTTGGATCCAAACATATAGTGTGTGTCTATATATAAGGTGTCCCATAAACTCTAACACAATCACTTGCGAGTGCTTGTGTGTATGTGTGTGTCTACATGTTGGTGTATGCATGCAGGCATGTATAGTAACACAGGGTGCCTGTGTGTGCGTATCAGTGTTTCTTTTTTTCTGTTTTCTCCTTTTTTTTTGGATTTTTTGTTGGTCTGGGCACTTATTTTTGCTACAAATTTGTGATACAGTGACCAGTCTGTATATACGTCATTATAAGACTTAAGATGATAAAGAGCTATAGAGAAACACGTGAGATCCTGATCGCAGGACCCGCGGTGAGGACAGAGCCCTGCCGGTGGTGAGGTAAAAACAAGACGCGACCAATCCAAGCCAAACGCCAGGCCGGAAACCTGCAGACATTCACCCTCCATTCACCCTCACATATTCATCAGACACGACTTAAAACTAACATCCATTCACACGGTGGGAAGGGAGGGGGGGGGCGCCTTTGATTGCACTCTAAATATTCTCGGTGGGTTCCTCTCTTAAACCTGAACAGATTAAACCGGCCGAGGGGTGAAAGGTCGACATTCAAACAGATGGCTGCGCGACGACGGACGCCTTTATCTTCTCCCGGCTCGCCAAACAACTGCTTGACTTTAAAAAATAACAGCTAACCTGCTTTTTGATTGTTCCTTTCAAGTATTTGGTTCGTGACTGTTCTTCACCCATCGTATCTGCTGCTTCAGTGTCTCCGTATGCATTTTTTTTTTTTTTTGGATGAAAGTGTGTGTTTGTGTGTGTCGATTGGTGTGACCGTGCATGTGTGTGTGTCACAACTTGGGAGTGCCAGCCGGTGTGTTTATGGATCGTCAGCCCTTTTTTTTTTTCTCTTCCGTCCCCGTGTTTCCATCTCTGTGTGAAATCTGCCCCCCCACCCCTCATTTGTTGTGTGAATCCACCGTGGGTAGCAGCAGTTGTGTCTTCCTCCCTCATTGACTCCAGCCCCTCCTTCTCTCTCTCTCTCTTTTTCTGCCTCTGCGTTTGCAACCTCAGCTCCGGCTCCCGTCGTCCCTCCTCCTCTCAGTCTGTCCGTCCCGAGGTGAGAGAACAGAAATGGGAAACGGGCTGCTGGACAGCCTGAGGACAGAAGAACAAACACAGGACGTTTTGTGGTGTGATTCATGCCTTTTTAAAAACGATTTGTTGGTTAGGTGTGTACGGTGGCACATGACTGATTAGATCGAGAAAACATCGCTCATCGCACCCTGGATGACTGACAGCAGACGCGGGTCAGCCAACAAATCATACGTATCGTAACAGCACCATTACCATAAAGTGAGGCCGTGACTGAAGGGTTTACAGCCTCTGTGGTGAAAACTACTGCATGCTTTACAGCACCAAACAGGAAGAGGGCGCTCTTCTTCCAGTGCAAAGGGAGCTGAAGGTTTGGACATTAAACCTGATGTGTTTATCCTGAATGACAAAAAGGGGGGCGGAAGATTTTATGTCTTAACACCAGAAGTAAATATAACACTGGTGTGACAATCAGTTAAGTTATTCATGGTGTTATTTGTCTCTGGTGTTTTACAAGCATTTTCAAATACTCATCTATTCAAAGCTTTTCACACCGTCCGCACAACAGAAGTCAATGTGGAATAAACTGTGAATAACTTTTGATTTCATTGACACTGAATGCATTCAAACTCCAAATCATTCAAGTTACGTGGATTGTTTTCACACTCAAACACCACACGGTACTCGGTGCTCTCTACTCCAGCACTCAGTGACTCATTTCATTCATTCGTAGAAGACTTGTGCCAGGCGAGAAAGGAAGCAAGGGAGGATAGAAGGACATAAGGAGGACATAAGGTGTGATGTGCATGAAGGCTTGTGGCAAATCTGTAAAATCTTACATGTATAGTGAATAAAGTTATGTTTGTTTTGTATTGCATCACTGGAAAATTAAAAGCATTGCGTAACCACTTGTAAATAATCCAAATAACTGAGGCGTTCCTGCCAGGACATATTTAACGATCATCTGTGCTGACTGTCTGTTTCCACTCCTCCGATCTAATCTCATAAATGATCCGCAGCGATCGCTTTCTCAGCAGCCGTACCTGTCCATTACAGTCCTCAGGGCCCGCTCGATGTTCATGCGGTGGCCCACGCGTGTCACGCCCAAATCCAGGTAGTCGTCCTTGGTGAGGGAGGGCAGGTGGGTGCCGTCGATCTCGTTGTCCAGGAAACGCTCTCTGTGCTCGCCGAGGTTCAGGTAGCCTAACCAGTCTGCGACGTCGTACTTGGTCCAGTAGGGAAGCGGCTTGGAGGCAAAAGGCTTCGTCGGGGAAGGGGGCGGTAGATGGGGGTAACTCAGGCATGTGGGCGGGGGGAGAGGGTGCAAAGGCGGAGAGGAGGTCCCGGACAGGAAGTGAGTTGGCGAGAGGGATCGAGACACGACTAAGGTGGAGTTTGGAGGAGGAGGCGCGCCGGAGGGGGCAAAAAGGGGAGGAGAGGGAGAGAAGTAAGGATCTCCGAGAGGGTTCCCGGGCGAGGGCGGGGTGATTGAACCTCGGAGGTCGTAGATGGCGCTGTATAAGGGCGAGGTGGGGAGGAGCGGGAGGGATGAGGGCCGCGGCGGGCCCATTTTGGGCCTCTCTGACGGGGAGATGAGGGGGCTGGGCGCTCGCCGACGCTGGAGCATGTGTGATTCTGCTTTACGGGACTCGCGACTGGGGATGAACTGGAATTCGAGGGCTTTGGTCCGGTAGACAGGTCTGTGTTTGGGGGAGGTGGGGTAAGGGGAGTAAGACGTCGGGGAGAGCGGGGAATGGGAACGTGGAGGCTGAGAGGCAGCTGGAGGCTGAGGAGACGGACTTCGACCCCAGTTGGGGTACTGGGAGGCCGGGGTGGGGGACGGGGATAACGATGGCTGCGATAACGAGATTGGAGACGGCGACTGGGAGCGAGCGGAGGGGGGGCTCAGAGCCGAGGCTGAGTCTTCTGAAAATCTGTGAACGGAGAGGACGAAAAGTTATTACATGAGCAAAGATTAAAAAATGATAAGATGAAAACCATGCACACAAAATATAGTTGGTAAAGTATTGTCCAGAAGTTTTTATAACCTGTGGATTGAAATGATTTTGATCGTGTAGTGATTGTATCTGAAATGTTTCAGGTTTTACAAGTTTCCCTCTCCTTCCTTAATGTCTCACACCGGGCTGTAAATTCAAGCAGGTGTCAAAGTTTTATGTTCTTCCTGACAGTAAAAAAAAAAAAAAAAAAAAGGAGTGTGGAAGCAGCTCTATTACCTGTTTCTGCTTCTGAGAGAAACACATGGAAAAAGCCAGAGAAATAAAGAGGTTTACACAGTATAGACGACACTTAAACAAGACAAAAAGACGTTTTTTTTCCACAGAAGCCTTGCACGGCAATCACGGGACTCACAGGCGGCTCACTGATGGGTTCACACGGGTGAAACATGAACAGAATGACAACGCCGTGCATCAACGACAACGAAAGATATCATTCATGCTTTCTGAGTTTCCCCTGATGCCTACCTGTGTCTGCTCAGAGGTCTCTGGCTGCTCCAGCTCTCCTTGGTTCGTTGCTGCAGTTTGCTGCTCAGCTCGTTTATGATGCTGGGCTTCATGCTGGATGCGGGAGGGTAAATCTTCTTCCCTTCCAGAAGCGCCCCGGATTGGCCGCCTCCCGCGTCACCGCTCATCTGCCCCTCCCCCCAGAGAGGCTTCATCTCGGGGGTGCGCGGGCGGTCGAAGTACGGTGAAATGGGGCGGCCCAGATTTTGCATGTCCCTCACCCCGTAGCCGTCCTGGCCGCTTTCATCCTCCCCGACTCCCTCCTCGACCTCGTCCTCCTCCTGCTCCTCTCTCCGCCTGTGGGAGTGGAAGGATGCAGGGGCGGTGCTGGTCTGTCTGTGTAGGTCACCGGTGCGACCCCCCTCTCTGAACCGGTTGGTTTTTGGGTAGGTGGAGGCCGCCGCTGTGGCGTTCTGCATCTCAAAAGTTTGTCCGTCCAGATAGCTCATGTACGACTCTAGAAAATCCCCTCCCCTTTCCGATTCCCCCGCCCCGCCTCCCCCTCCCAGCCGTCCTCCACCTCCTCCTCTCTCCCCGCGGTCCAGCCTTTCTCCCCGGGCGCCGGCCCCGCTCAGAGCCAGGATGCTGTCCAGGTGGTGGTCGCTGCTGCTGCGGCTGTCCAGCTCTTCAATCCCAGAGTCCACCACTGTCTCCTGGGACTCTCCTTTCTTGGCGGCGGGGGGAGTGCGGTGGTGCTCCCCCGTCCTGCGGCTGCCCGTGATGGCAGCGGATGTCGTATGTGTGGTGTGTGTTCGCTCCTGGTAGAGCTGAGTGGAGGTGCTTGTTGTGGTGGCAGCAGCGGTGGTTGTAGCGGCACAGCTAGCGGTCGTGGCGTATGAGGCAGCGCCCCTAAACGGAGCAGAGGTGGCAGCAGTGGAGGAGGGCATTGGGGGGCCGCGGTAGGCTGGGGGGGGAGCGACTGTGTGCGGGGGAGGCGTTGGGGAAGAGCGCCCAGGAGTGTGAGAGCTGTTGTAAAGGTGGTGGGGGTGGGACATGGAGAAAGGTCTGTGATAGGAGCCGGGAGGAGGCGGCGGTGAGACTGAGGGGGGAGGCGGAGGTCCCGCTACCGAGGTGGGCTGCAGGGTGGAGGGTGAGGCGGGGGGCGGGGGGTTGGGTGACGTCTGTGAAGGGGAGGGGGCGGACTGAGTCAGGTTAGCCACCTCACTGTCGTAAGATGTGAGGCTGGAGGCGGTGGAGTCCCCGGCCTGAGGCGAGGGCAGGGGCGTGTGAGCTGGAAACGTACTGCCGAATGGTTCTTTTTGGGGGGGCGGAGGCGGAGGCGGCGGAGGCGGCGGAGGAGGAGGAGGAGGCGGAGGGGGTGGGACCTGCTGTTGGCGGGAGGTCATCCCACGCATCCCACGTTGCGAGTAACCTGATATTCCCCCGATTCCCCTGTCAAAGCTGTTCGCGAATTCTAATGGAGGCGGGAGGGGGTCTGCGTAGACGAACTCATCGTCCGCATCAACCGAGGGGGCGGGGGGAGGAAGAACCATCAGCCCAGAGCCCCCAGTACTGTTCGTTGTCTGCTGAGTGCTGGTAGGTGGAGGAGAGGGAGGGGTGAGGGACAAGATATAGGCATCAGCTTGACTTTCCATCCTGAGAAAAGAAGGTCTCCGAGGGGGTTGAGACGTTTGATGGGAGCTCTCAGCCGCCGCCGCCGCCACTGCTGCAGCGTTGGCGGCGGCCTGCTCCGCCCTCCTCATGTAACCCTCCCTCTCTTTGTCCCTCTCCCTTTCTCTCGACAGCTCCCTCTCCCGCTCTCTCGACCTCTCCCGCTCCCTCTCCTTGTAGGTCGGCTGGTACGGCTGAGACTGGTAGTGATGCGTATGGACCGTCTTGTCCTCGGAGAAGCGAACTCTCAGCCCCTCGCGAGCCCCTCCTCCCTCCCGCTCCCTCTCCCCGCCGCCGCCCTCCTCGCTCCACACGCTCCCGACTCCTCTGAGGATTCTGGGCGAAGGAGGGCGGCCGACGGTGGGCGTGGTGGCGGCCAGAGAAGACGAGGTGACCAGGTAGGAGGAGCTGGAGGACTGGGCGGTGGACGACACGGGCTGAGAGGCGGCGGCGGATGATGAAAACACCACGCTTGACATCTGGCGGGTGAAGTGGTGCTCTGTTCCCCTTCTTAACCTGCTGTCATCCCTCAGAGCGCGCTCTCTGGCAGCCAGGGCGAGACCGAGCGGCGACGTGGGGTCGAGGGCCTTTCCTGTCAGAGGGTGAATGAAGGTGGTGGAGGGTGCTGGCTGCCTGCCTGCTGCTGTGTACAAGTCAGTCGGCACAGACTTAGGCTGATAGTCAAGGGCGGCTGAGGAGTACTCGGGTAGGCCAAAGGCCGGGGGCATACTGCGGGTGTGATGGATGAAGGTGTCTCCGGAGAACATGCCCTCGTCAATAGACTTGGACGGGCGCAGCCGCGTTGATGAACTTTCAGCTTGGGTGCTAAGCTGCTGCTGTGACACCTGAGTCCGTGATACTCCTCCGATTCCATCACTTACTCCCAGACTCACGTCCTCCTCAGCAGACATGAACAAGGAGGCGCTCTTCCTGCGGGCTTCGTGAAAGCGTTCCCTGTCTCGGCGAGCTGCGCCGACAATGGCAGCCCCGAACTGGCTGGTAAAGTCCAGGTTTTCCTGGGCTCGGATAGAAGGCAAGGATGGAGGCGGCGGGGCTGGCATGGAAGGCGGGGCGGGGGGCTGCGGAGCGGGAGTGGACGGGGGAGGGCCGTGGGGTGTTTTGGCTTCATCTGTCTCTCCGGACGCAGGAGTGTCGGCCTCCACGCTGCTGCCCTGACTGCTGCGCCCACTGCTGCTGGTTGAAGGGGCCTTGACGATGATGGTGGGGATGGGGATGGAGCTTTTCTCCACCGAACCTTTGCCCCCCAGTGTGCCCTGGCCCACCCGCAGGTCCTCGACCTTGGATTGCTTCACCAGGGGGCCCTTACCTCTCCGGGCCCCCCCTTTAGGCCCGCCCGCTCCCGCCCCAGCTGTGCTGCGGTCTGCTCGCTGGGGTTGACTCTGGGTAGTCTGTTGTTGCTGGGGCATTACAGTGGCAATGCTGGACGGGGGGACGGCGGTGCTGTAGCCTCTCCTAAGACCCGCTGCCTTGGCCCCTCCACCGGCCCCCATACCAGCTCCAACAGGCTCCCCAGTGTAGGCAACCTTCCGCGAAGCAGTCCTGCTCTGAGCGGTGTGGGCGGCTGCGTGTGCGTACGGCGTCGTGTGGTCCACCGCTCCGCCGCTGGGGCCGGTGCTGGGGCCCCCCGCCCTCTCCCTGCCCCCATGGGTGAAGTGCACTGACTGGGAGTAGGGCTGGTAGTGCGCAGAGGTGGATGTGGACTGGGACACGGAGACAGAGGGCTGCTGGGACGTCTTAGTTCTCCAACCAAGCGGCGGCGCGGAGGAGAACGGAGGGTCTGGCGGAGCCGTAGTGGGAGGAGGCGGGATGTCGTCTGGGCCGGGCACCGACAGACTGCGAGCGAACTTCATGGCTGGAGGATGCAGGAACTGCTTCTCCTCCTCAGGGACCCCTGCAGCATTAACAAAAGCAAAAACAAAAACAGATTGGGATGAAATGAGGATGTAAAGATGTGTAGATTTGGAGCAAGAGAAACTGGTAAACAAGAAAAGAAGAAAAAGTTTAAGTCTGAGTAAGACTGGAGAGGAAATAGAGGCAGAAAAAAAGGAAAACTGAAGATAATCTTTGAGAGTGTCTGTTGAAATCTGCCTGCCCGTCTACCAGTGAGTCTGTCCTCAGTTCTCATGTCTGTTAGTGGGTAAGTCAGTTAGTGCTATATTACACAAACAAGCAGCGACTGGACAGCATCCACACGGCAGCATTTGTTTTGTTGGTCACCTGAGAGCGCTTTATTCTTTCAGGGGAGAGTTAGCAAAGCCTTAGTAAGCAAGACACCAGCAAATAAGCCATCAGAATGAAGCAAGGAGATTAGTGGCACTAGTTTGTACTAAAAAAAATAATATTAGGATGAGTATAGGACAAAGAAATCTTATTTTTACAGTGCAGCTATAGTGAATTAAACAGGTAAGTGTGTGACATCGATCAGCTACAGGTACAGATACAAAGTGCGCACGTTTTGGCCAAAGACGAGACATTGTTGGCCACAGACAAACAGGTCAGCACAGTGTGGACCTCTGCTGGTCCAGAGAGGACAGACAGACAGGCGGATGGAGGGGCAGACAGGAAAAACAGACAGCCTCACCGATGGATTTCTGCCGCAGCATACCGTGCTGTGGGGCATGACCTGAGGTGTACTGGCCACGGTCATAGCCGAGGCCCAACCCCGACGACATCATCCCCATCCCGGACTGATCCCCGTAGTTTGGCTGAAACGGCAAAGAGGAGCGCGTGAGAGAAAGTGGAGAACTAAAATAATGAGCTAAAAGAGACTAAAAGCTGCCAAGAATAGCTGAGTTTAGTATTATTTCCCTGTTGTTTCAGCAGATGAGTGACCACTAAGTATGACTCAGGTTTAAATATGTCAAGAATGAAAAGTGCCTGTTTGTTTACACAGGTACTGACTGATTCACTGGTACAGTATTTTTTCAGTTTCTCCTTAAATAGCTTTAAATGAAACATAAGAGGTTTTTATTCAGTTCCACACAAATATGAAAATGTTTCCTGTGTTGCTCTTACATTGGTCAGGGGTTGTACATAACAGGAAAGTGTATGTACATGCAAATCTAGGAGTCTCAGCCAATGAGAGCTTGAACATTTTCATGTAAGAAAGTGGGCAAATGAAATGAAAGTCTTCATTTCTTTAAATAATGAATGAATGGCAGCATCAGATGTACCTCTTTACATTTATATTCCTTTCTTTTTCTGTCTCTTACTGCAAACTCAGTTTTATTCTGATTAACACAGGAGTACACGCATATCTCAGGACACGTATGTACATTAGCATGTTACCCAATACACACCTCATTGCCATAGAAACTCCGCCCCCTGTCCCTTTTCGGCCCCTGTCCCCGTGTCCCCGGCGCCTCGTTGGTGTTGATTGTCTGCTGTGCCGCTGCAAGAATTTCATCGAGTTTATCTGGGAGAAGAAAGGGAGTGGACAGAAAGAGAGACAGGAGGGCAGGAGAGAGAAAGAGAAAGAGACACACGGCAATGAAACAGAAAAATGGACGGCAACAAAGTGACGGAAACAGCGTGCGGAAAGGGACACACTTGATGGAGGTGGATGAGAAAGAGGGGAGGAGATTTGGGAAACATCCACTGACAAACATGAGCTGCCTTACTCAAAGCCATCTGATAGACTGTCCTCTTCTTCTCTGTAACTTGGGAGGATTCGAATTCTGAAAAGAAAGTCAGAATGAGCCCGGTAAGCTGGCGAGCGCCAAGTCATTTTGGACAGACAGAAATACAATGCCTTAAGCGAGGGTGTACCAGAGCGTACCTGATTTTTTTTTCCAAGGGGTAGCAGCTGGAAGGAGGACAAAAGGAGACTTAAGTTTTGGCAGGAGTGAGAGTGCGATAGCGTTGTTACAGTGAATACTAATCATATTCCCCGGAGCCTGACAAACTGAGTCACCTCGCCAGGATTTTCGATCTTCGATGTAAAAGAACGCACATCACGCCCACGCTTCAAGACAGCCGAAGCGTGCGCACTTATGTTACAGTAAATATGCTGCACACACATATACAGTATGCTGGCTCGCCGTTACTCTCTCTAACACACTTGAAAACACACACACAAATGTGGAATTAGTGTGAAGCTGGCTCCCACCTCTTTCCACTGTTAAATGGTTGAGATCCCGCCGGCGGAGAAGGGAAGACAAAGGAGACAAAGAAAAGACAGAGTTAGTGGTTGAACCAGTGAACGGTAACAGGACAAGTCCACAGAGAAGTAAAGAGGAGGAATTAAAGGTGACCCTTTAGTGTTTGCATCCACTGGTGTGAGTGAGCTTGCGTGTGTGTGGACTGAATAGGAAGAGCGTTACCTGCCACACTCGAGCAGTTATATTTCATAACGTGTAGCTTACTGAGCTTAATTAAACATATTAAAATTTAACGTCCGATGGTTAAACCGAGCATGAAAGAGTTTTGAACTTGAACTGTTTCATTTCATCTCTCGCTCACAACCACACTGCACAAAACGCTTCGAGAAAGAAGCCACAGTTTGGTCGAAACATGTGTCCCAACATATTTAAACAACACTTGCGTGAAATTAGTGTTGGGGAAAACAACAATTTGTGGACTCAAGTGCACCGCAGGATCATTTCCATTTTAATGCCCTTGTTATCTTGCAGCATGACTTCTAGGTGAACTGGGACACTGCACCAATCACAGAGGTGAGATAGTTTAATAGGCGTCACAGCTAAATGAATTCTAATGCATTAGAATAAGCATATGGCAGGCGCTGACATGGCTTCATCACACATTGTGCTGCTCTCACCTTGATCCAGACGGAGGCAAAAGCAGCGATGATCTAAATTTATAAGATGTCTGACTGCATATTAAGCACCTATGTCTCAAAGTACCTGTGATATTTACTAACAAAACCACTTTATAAGGCGTCAAACAGGCTTTTTTATTCAAAAGTTTCGCACTTTGAGCTGGTTACAGCTCGTCTAACCAATTGTGTTGTTGATATTTGGCACTTAAAAAAATTCATTGGACAATAGTATTTTAATATAAACACATAAACTAAAAGAACAAATGTGGGGGGAAAAACTGACTAAAATACACACTGAGCATGACGTTTCAGAGTTGGAAATCAACGCGTAAATGCTCTCCAGTGGACAAACTGGCTATGACAGTTCTACATTAGTTCAAACCTAACTTCAGCTAACACATTTGACATATTATTTAGCTTCAGTGGCACTTTTACATCAGTATGACACGGCAGCTAATTTCACTACCTTGGTTTGATGATGAGTGTTCAAGTTTCAAACGTGGTTACTGCCATTTTTTTCGATTTCTCTAAAAGTCATAGCTTCCTTTTTGCAGAGCATAAAGAAATCCAGCAGATCTTCTCACAGTTTGTCCAAATGTGAAATGGCCTCATAATGAACTGCTGTACATGTACTGCAGCACATTGAGGTGTTTTGGAGTGATACTCTATGTGTTGAGATTATGCATACAGTATCGCTGCAGTCATCCAGTGCAAGCGTTGAGATAAAAGTGTACATAAGTGAGCGCTAATGTCAGTAAGGAGGTGGGTTTGAGGGGAGGGAGGACCAGGAGACTGGTACCTGTGTTTCTGGGGTGCTCATGCTTTGTGCCGGTCAGGTGAGGTCACACCACAGAGAGAAGGCAGGTGAGGGGAGGAGATGGGGGAGGAATTAGGCGAGGGGGCTGATTTCTACACTTGAGATGAGCTTCAGTCAGATCCTGACTCACAGCAGCGGGGAGGGACTCACCGGAGTTGCGTTTGTTTGGAGGTTTTGGTAAGTTTCAGTAAGAAAAAAGTAGCAGATCTGAGGACAGATCACACCCTCCCGTCCCAGCAGCTCCACGCGCCATCAGCCGCTCACTGGGCATGCTCAGAGCTAGACGGCAGCGACGTGTATGGCGACGGCAAAACGCAGTAAATGTTTAGAAGATAGAACCAATTACTGATAAAACACCGTTCTCATCTGCAAATGGGGGCGTTGACCCTCACCATGCACTCTCCTCCCACTATTTTTGCCTCAAATAGAGATGGCATAAGCATAGCCACACATAATGCTGTTACCATAGCAACAGACCTGGAATAAAGTTGTTTTTTTGTTTTTTTTTGTGCGTGTGTGTGTGTGTGTTTTTTTTTTTTCTTCTTCTTCTGCAAAAATTACTCATCTCAATAATTTCATCCTGGGTGTGATTTTTCTTCCAAATGAATCAAACACGGTTTCGACAAAAGATATCGACAAGAAAAAGAAAAAAAAAAAAAAGAGAGGACATCTTTTTATAACTTCACCAACACATTAAGACCAGATACTTAAAAATGATGTTTGTGACACCTGGAAAACTCTTCTCAGGTGACGCCCATTCCCCTGCGGTGTTACCTTGGCAACAAATTCTTGCTGTGTGTGTGTGTGTGTGTGTGTGTGTGTGTGTGTGTGTGTGTGTGTTGCTCTATGGGCGCTGGGGTTAAAGCTGTGGGTGGGCCAGGGAGCAGTGGTGGTGGTGGAAGAGGAGGAGCGGTGCAGGGGGGTAAGAGGTAAGAGCAGCGGGGGCAGTGAGAGGGGGATCACAGGGTGGATGGTGACACTTTTTTCTGGGTGGGGTTACCTGTAGTGGGGGTGCTGGAAGTGACAGTGTGGAACCTCTGAAAGAACAGTGAAACGCATTGAGACCGTCATCCTCTTTTTTTTGCCCCCCCCTCTCCTCTCTGTCACTGAGTAACTACACCATCCTCCCTCTCTACTTTCTTGCTGGCTAAATTTAGCTCAACTCCCCTTCACACTTTTCAGAATCTTTTAACAACCCCCCCAACACACTGTTTTTTCACACTGTTTCTATCACTCATCACCACCTCAATCTACTTCTTCCTTTAAAGAGCTCCCCTTATTTGTCCACATCTCCTCTCTCTCTCTTTTTCTTCATTCTTTGTAATCCGTCTAGTCTCACCCCCCAAAAGTTTATCCAAGCCACTTTCTTACCCATCTCCTCCAGTTCTGAAGTCATGGATTTGGACCGCAGAGCGATGGCCGGCGTGCTCAGCCTCTTGCTCTGCTGCGGGACTGAAACAAGAGCAGCGTCGGTCAGTCAGCAGTTCGACAAAAAAAAAAAAAAAAAAGTTTCAGTAACTACCAACGGTCGCCTCCAGAGTGCAGCTCTCACTTTTCTTCCTCGAGCCCTCCTCCATGTCTGGGTTGCGGGTCACCATGACAACCTTGACCATGAGGCTGTTGCCACCTTGCCGGATCATGTTGACGACCTGCCGGTGACCGACCTTCACCACGTTCTGACCGTTGACCTGCGACAGACCGGGACAGAGAGTTTAATAACACCACCTGTTGTCATCATTTATGTCCTCCAAACTAAAGAAAACGTGCGACAGTAAAAGAAAGAGCGATTACTTGTAGTTCTTTTGCAGTGATTTCAACCAAACGTTCTCTATAAAAAGTACACTGTATTGAACAAAAATGGGTCTAAAACTTAATGAATCTTGACACCTTACAGAATGTGCTTGACTGAGATATATATTACTTCATATACTTTTTACAGGCTGCTGAAAGTGAGTATCTCTAAAGCCAACAGTTTTCAATGAAATATGGTGGACTGTGAGGCCTCTGGCAGAGGAGAAAAATACTTGTTTGGGGTGCAGATCTGGATCCAGAAGTTTGAAGATTCTGATGGAAATTCAGATCCTGATGCAGATTAAGTGCTCTCACTCCCAACCCATAATGCAGCAGTAAATCGTGAAGGTACCTCTATCAGGAAATCCCCCATCCTGAGACCGGCTCTCCAGGCGACGCCTCCCTCATCCACTGACTCCAGGTACTGCAGGGCGGGGAAGGCCGGGGTGGGAGTGAACTCCTCGATGGGAGTCTGAGCTGCAGACATGAAAATACGACAACGTTTTATGCCATAGAATCGTATAAAGTGGAGTGTGATTGCAAAGCAGCATGTTTGTGTCTTTTTTTTTCGCATTTCTCACCTTTGGCCCCTCTCAGCACAAAGCCGAAGCCCTCGCTGTCTTTTTTCTGCAGGAGCACCGTCTTCTCTTTGATAATATAGTCACTGGCAGAGAAGAGACAGACAGAAAGAGTGTTAGAAATAACAGAGGACAGACAAGATAGGCAGAAGGATGTGTTGTGTACATCCCTGCCACCATGAAAAGTTTAAAATCACAACATTTACCATCCTGATGTTAATTATGCGTCTGCTCCACACTTCCTGTGTCTCCCTTTGATGACATCACCAACAGTGCCAGGAAGAAACTCAATTCAGTGTTGGATTTATGTACATATTTACATCTGTAATATGTTTATCTTTTATCATATTACCCCTTTTTTCTTATTTACATTATCCTTTCCTTTCTCTTATTATATGGTGTTAAAATCTAAAAACAGAGACATGCTGTCTTATATGTTTATGGAAGCCTTACTTGATAAATGTGTATATACGGATGCATATGCCATTGTTTTTGATAGTCTATTATTATTACTTGAAGTAGTAGTAATATGAAGAGTAGAGGTAATAATGTAAAGTGCTCTATGTCCTAAACACAGTGATAATACATTTCTGAAATCAAAACAATAGTTTTTAATTAATAAAATGACAAAAAGTAAATATTGATTTTTAAAAAACTGCAGCTTCGATTTAAAACCACCGCTATCAGTCTTCAGAAATTCTTCATCCACCAAACTCCAAGCTCCACTAATAGTAATTTATTCCACACTCCCTACAGTACAGCGGTGACTAAGAACACTGTTTTGATATGCTTCATTTTGCTGTATGTTTTTGACAGAGAGCCCAGAGCCGGTTTCTACCAGAACCTCGGTGAAGAAGAGATGCTATATACAGTGCGATGGCGCTGCTTGTTGCCTCAGCAACAGATACTGGACGCAGCGAAACTTGCTTGGGTAGATCCACGCCGGAGCCAAGCTACATATCGGCTCGCTGGTCGTCACTGACAGCAGGGAACAGGCAGTGCATGCTCACAGGTGGAGTTTACTCTCTTTTCTGTCCCGAGGCTCACACAGACGGGAATATATGGAAACTAACTAAATACATTTACTCAGTTACTGTACATCAGAACAAGTTACT
This sequence comes from Amniataba percoides, assembly GCA_037176925.1. Classification (NCBI taxonomy): domain Eukaryota; kingdom Metazoa; phylum Chordata; class Actinopteri; order Centrarchiformes; family Terapontidae; genus Amniataba; species Amniataba percoides. Next base: position 3,006,915 of record JBAJHX010000039.1, on the reverse strand, counting down.
TACAAACTTCACATAAAAACATACAAGAAATATCATCATAAACTACAAAGCATTGTTAGAATAAACTGATGTTTTTTGACCACTTATATCATCCAGTCGAGGTTACATCGAGTTATATTTCATGTCTTTGAGTTGCAGTCATTTTACTCTCTAAATTGCTCAGATGATATTATTTAAAAGCACTCTGTGGAGTCTCACTTTAATACCAATGCCTCTGTATGACCTATATTTACTAACTAGTCCAACAGCAAGTGCATTAGCTTTATTAGTTTCTAATAGTTATTCTTAGTGCCTGCCACTGGGTCGAGTTTCTCCACGACATTAGACTAAACTGTGCTGGAGTTTTCTCTGGCTGAATTTAAGTTGCTCCAGCCGATAACTGAAGGTCCATCTTTGGAGCTTTCGTCCACTCTCCTCCCGGTGAAGGAGTCCCAATGAAGTGGGGAGTGAAACATGAGACCGAATGTTAAGTCAAACACCAAAAATCACCACAAAATGAGTTACATTGATCTACTTTAAGTAGGTTTGGCTTCTTCTTCCACCACTGCATGCAGCAGTGCAAGACCATTAAGGAGGTTATGCTATTTTTAAAAACAAATGTGCAGCTCTGTACTTGTTCTAACCTGTTAAATTTGTCTTCTTTTTTTTTCTATGACAAATGACAGGAGGCTCATTGTGTTGAGAGGTCAGAGGTTTCACACACATGGACGGGCGCCACTTTGGTTTAAATATCTCTGGCGTAAGAAACGGCTTCACCTTGAGGAGCTGCTGGCCTCTGGTGGACTCTTGTCTTGTTATGAATGGAAAGAGCATCCAGAAAGCCATTCAGTCAGTCAGTGAGTCAGAGAGGTATATATACCGTGTCAGCTGTAGCATACTGTAACCACATGCTGATAATCCCATCGTGCACCAAAATAGTCCCAGCCCACTCCATCTGTTCATCCCTCTCTCTTTCTCTCCTCACTGGCTTTTCTTCTTTTTTTTTACATTTTTCCATCCCAAAGGCCCAGCCTACTTCATACCCCTCTCCTCCCTTGTTCTCCAAACTTCCACTCATTTTTTTCTAATCACATTTCCCTCTAATGATCTTTTTCATTCAGTCTATTGAGTGCAGGATGCTCTCCACAGGGCTGCGAAAGCCTCTCTATCTCTGCCAAGACTCTGACTCTTTGTTATTCTTGTCCTCCTCTGTCCATCTCTGCCGCTCGGCCCAGACGTTGTGCGGAACCGAGCGAATAAATGAGCACATACTGTACATTCAAACATAAATCTCAAGGTAAAGGCTGAGCTATGAAAGTAGATGACTACTGGGAATTAAGCACAAAGCCATGTAAACACGCACACATCTCATTCCCCCTCTGGCTGTCGGCCCGCCCGGTCCCTGCAGGCGACACGAGCAACAAGTCGCTCCGTGGAAATTCAGCATGTGTGCAGACAGCAAACACATCACTTAAGGAAACTTTACCGCCAACATGAGATCATATTTTTGTGCTAGTTTCATGGACAGTCTCAACATAATAGATTACTTCTGCAATATGAAGTCTCTTAGTTTAATGCAACCTTTATTTGAGCGACTGCACGATTCAGTGCTTCAAAAACAACACTTGAAGAACTGTTAGATCCATCACCGGGGCAGATCATAAACTCTGAAGTAATGATCTTGTCTTTTTTATTTTAAACAAACGGCGCCTTGTATCCAGCTGTATTAACTCATCAGAATGACAAAACATTATGAGAGGTGTTCCCGGGGCGGCAGGAAAAGCAGGATATGCCTGAACTGTGTGAGAACTGCCGAGTTGATGCGCTCAGAGACTTTTGCACGGCCGACTATCACAGAGAATTAAGTGACATTCGCAAGTCATCCACGGTGTGAACAAATAAGTGTGGCGGCAGTCGAAGTGTTACGAAGAGTTGGTCACCGGAAGATGTGTCAGATTGTAACCGTCATGTTTATGTCGTGCAGTTTATCCTCTGCTCGCTCACAGCGGTTGCGTGCGTAGCAATAATCCCCTGAACACCGTCCAACCAGTGGCTCCAAAACAAACTCGGGCCTCGCTGTCTTCAAGGATATCATCAACTTCAAGTCTCATTAGCTGCGTCCCAGTTCAGCGTCTCGATCCTCGGATTTCTGCACCGAATGCTCCACAAGTGCAGTTGAGACACTAAACCATCCTTAGAAGCCCCCGTTGTCCTTAAATCCACCGTGTGCTGGTCAGCTGTTGAGGCGATCTTCTCTGAGGTGTAAATCATGAAAGACAAGCTGCCTCATCTTGTTGTAAATCACAGAAAAGCAGAGCCCTCTTTGATAGGTGTCTTTAATGCGCTTGTTAAACTTGTAAGCAACTTCAGACATCGTTTAACTCGTCCAAGATAATTACTCGTATTTACACACTGTGACAAACTTTTAAACTTCTTTTCTTTACACCTGAACACAACATGAGCAAAGCTGAACCATCTCAGGTTCACCTTTGTGCGCCGCATCCTTCAGGTGTTCCAGTGAAACTGCCTCCTCTGTATCAGCACATCAGTATCTGAGCTGGACGATCCAGCGCAGCGTACGGTGCGTCTCACACTGCACACGCAGGAAGCAAAGGCTCTAAACTGGTTTGGCCAAGCGGGCCTCCATAGAGGTGTCAGATAGAAACTGGAACTTGTCATGCATGCTGCATCGTTAAAACTCCCTCACCATGCGCTGTTTCCAATTTGTCGGCAGTCTCCCTCCCTCTCTCTCTCTCTCTCTCTCTCTCTCTCCCTCTGTGTGTCACACACACATACACACACTGGTAAACATACAGAAACTCACCACGCACCACGCAGGACACAACACATGCAATCAACCAGCCAAAAGAGGAAGAGAAATCTCCCTGTCATACCTTTATGTTTATGATGGACAACAGCAGACACACCATCCACACACACACACACACACAAACGCAGGCATGCATGCAAACAAATAAACACGCAATCAATCTGCACATCAGTGAAAAGCAGCGAGCATCACTTGTGTCGGCGCAGCGTTGCCAGAGGACGTTTGTTCAGGGAGCGATTCAAAGCAGAGAGAAAAGAAAAACGACACACACACACACACACACACACACACACACACACATGTTCACACAGCGAAAACACAGAACGGCTGCACTGCTCATACACCGGGCTGTGCAGCAGCAGCAGCAGCAGCAGCTCTCGTCCGTCTTCACACACATACATCACACACACACACACACACACACACACACACACACACACACACACACACACACACTCACATTGAGACACTGAATCAAACACATCCGCCTGCAAGCATGCATTGCAACATCTGTCAGTCTCTCTAATCGATCCTGTCCTGCCATCCATGATGTCCACATGCATGCATCCCTCCCTCCACCCCCCCATCTCCCCCGGCAACTGGAGGGAGAGAGAGAGGGGAGGGTAGGGGTGTATTTAAAAAAGAAAAAAAAAAGCCATGGCAGGTACCTGTAAATGAACCAGACGCTCCTATTCACAGGGCCGAGCGACGGCCAGGAAGAAGAGAGGGAGAGGGAGAGGGAGAGATCCTCCTCGCCGCATGCCCCCATCGCCATTTCCTCCCCTCCCTCTCCTCCTCCTCCTTCTCCTGCTCCTTCTCCTTCTCGTCTTCCAGCGAGACAGCAGCGAGCGCGAGCCGCGAGAGAGGAGGAGGAGGAGGAGAGGAGGAAGAGGAGGAGAGAGAGATGGAAGAAGGGAAAGGGAGAGGGCCAAGCTCTCCCAGCCCCTTCATACTTAAGACAGAGAGAGAGGAGGAACGGGAGAGAGAGAGATGGAGATGGTTCATTGTGACTGCGACACAGAGAGAGAGAGAGAGAGAGAGAGAGAGAGAGAGAGAGGAAGAGGAGCAGGGGGAGAGGGAGGGGGAGTAAGGTGGCTTAAAAAAAGGAGAGAGAGAGAAATGAGGTAATTTAGAGAGAGAGGGAGTGAGAGGTGATTGGGTTTGTTCGCAGGGGGCTTCATGTACAAACACACAGTCCAAACACGCATGCCAACATCACACACACACTCCACATACTCTCTCTCTTCCTCCACACTCCTCCTCTCCTTTATCCGTGCCTCCTCATGGTTTATATGTATAGTATTCGCTCTGCCTATCTGTCACTGTCATGATTTCCCATTCATAAAAACGGATGCGACTGAGATAAGTCTCCGCCATGCAAGCGTCCTCTCTGGAGTCATTCGCAAGAGAAAAAAAAAAAAAGGGGGGGGGGGGGGGGGGTGGGAGGAGGAGGGTCTTGAAGTTTCAACCCCCGCCCCGGGCCCCCCCCCTTCCCCTGCCCCAAAAAAAAAAAAATCAACCTTTTTTTCTGTCCCTTCCA
>JBAJHX010000039.1:2984253-2994813 GCA_037176925.1 Amniataba percoides | reverse complement strand
GTGTGTGTGTGTGTGTGTGTGTGTGTGTGTGTGTGTGTGTGTGTGTGTGTGTGTGTGTGTGTGTGTGTGTGAGATCACCTGATCGGTTGTCTTGGCTTCGCAGCATCACTTCCTCCACGCAGTCGGAGGGGAACCAGCCTGTGCGACCCCTGACCGTCCCCTCCCAGTACCCGCCCTCGCCAACACTCAGCACTATGGGGAAAGGGGGGGCAGGAAAGAGCAGAGTGTCAGGAAAAGGCAACACAACACACACACCAACACACACACAGACAAACAGACACCAATGAGAAATGAACACACGCAAATAAAACCCAGCAACAACAACGTCGTACGAACGAGAAAAGGAAAAATCATGTGGACACGCACACACGGCGACATGCAAACCTCCTACGTACTCACCAAGACATACATACCTGGCAACACCTTAGACTCACTCACAAACACACACATATTCATACCTGCAGACATTGAATACAAACATATACAGAGACCTTACACTCATGTTACGACATCGCCATTAACAAACTCATCTGAAGACACTTGGATCTGTCCTGAGTGCTGCTCTGTGTCAGCTCCCCCTTTACACCTGGTCTCAACATGCACCTCCTGCCAGGTTTAAGTATTATTTTAAGTAAAATTTAAGGGATCTTAAGGACAATGCTTTGTACATTTGAGAAATGTTCTTTCTGTGAGGTGAGAAGATTGATGCCACTCTCACATGTGTCAGTAAAATATGAAGTTATAGCCAGCTGCAGGTCGTCTTGTCTATCTAAAGTTAACAAAACTCACCCAGCTGCACCTCTTAACCTCACTATGTTGCATTTAATCTGTACAAACCGCAGCTCTTGGTTTTATGAGGGGTTGCACTGGAATGAGAGTGACATCAATCTTCTCACCTAACTCTCAACAAAAAAGCATATTTCCCAAAATGTTAACCTTTTGCATTAAGCTCAGTCCGTCCGTCTGCAGTCTACAACGTGGAGGAGGACGGGGCGAAATGTTTTCCAGCCGACTGTCAGTCTGACAAACGGCGGGCTGCGATTTATTGGCTCAGGTGTTTGTGCAGCATGTGTTACCACTACCCACAAGCTTTCAGCGAATCATGGAAGAGCAAGTGGGAAAAAGAATTTTAAAAATCCCCTTTTTGGGATTATTTCGGGTTTAATCGCACGGAGCCAGCGAGCCGCGGCTGGTGTCTCAACTCCCCGCTGTTCCAGAGATACTCAACAAAAGGTAAGATAATCCCTGACTTTTCCCTTTCTCCCTTTCATACTTCAATGAGTGATTTGAAATATATTTCCGAGCGCTGAATTGACTTGAAATCGTGCCCACATTAAGCAGTCGAGCCTCTGCTGTGCTGATCCAGGCTGGGGAGGGACGTGTTGAACTAGCCAGGTGCAACATGCGTCTAAATTGCTGAGACAATAGAAAGAAAAATGACTTTATTCACTCTTTTCTCTCCCCGAAAAGTAGAATAATAAGCTATTAATAGTCCAAAAAGATCAGCTGGTGATGGAGTCAGCCAATCACAGATATATCCATCCTGTCACCCAACTCTATAATGGGACGGGGTTTCTAGTATCCATGCAGATTTTTGAACCCTTTTGCCTGAATTGTTGCCTTGATATAACTTGGACAGAAAAGAAATGTTAGTTGTAGAAGTAGTAGAGTAAATATTGGACTTCCATTACTCAGGATGCGGCAAATCATCATTTTCTCCACGTCTGCTGGATGTGTAAGTTTAGGTTTGTTAAGCATCACACCTTCATAAGCCGACCCTTGTTTGTTTGGTCACTGGATATTTGCTGGTGCAGGATCAAACTAAACGTGATGCACCATCTTGCTTGGTGTCCAAAATCCTTCATCAGTCAGCTAAGTGGCGTCACCTTAAAAGCTGCTAATTGAATCTCAACCCTTGAACTGTCGAACCCCCGCAGTCAGCAGCTCACATATTAAAAGGAAGTTTTTGGAGTTATTCCAAAGTCTCAAACAGAGAGAGACCGCCGAACATGTAACTTGTCAGATTTTTTAAAAGTGTGTGCGTGTCAGCTGTCTGATTCACGTGCAGGTTTATCTTTTACAGGAGCATCACTGTTTCATTACAGTCATGTTAGTACCAGGTGTGAACAGCATCACAAACACTGACTCCCGACCAGACAGACATTTTGAATTCACGTGGAAGACAAATGAAAACGTAAAGAAATAAATGAATAAATGAACGTGAGCCCACCTTTCACCCTGTCCCCCTTGTTGAAGCTGATTTCTCGCTCCCCCTGGGCAGAGTGCGCTCGGGTAGCTACAAACACTCGTCCTGGGACGGCGCTGTACAGGCGTCTCCGCTGACCCGCCGTCTGTGCTGCGGCGGTGCTGGCCGGGGCAGGCCTGCGTGGGAGGGGGGGGGCAGTTTGAGACTGCAGTGAAACTCACTCAAAATACCTACAGGTGTGAGTGACTGAAATACTGAATGCAAGAGACAGGAAGATTTTTAAGACTGGAGCAGGAGAAGTCAGACTGTTTTTATTTTTTATTTTATTACCTCTGTTGGCCTGTAGATTCACTCAGATATTGATTACTCCTTATCAACTTTTTATGATGAAGTTTCAGAAATATATTGTTTCTACATATCTTTACAGAAGCATAACTTACATAACTTAACCACATCTAAAGCATTTCAGACAGGAAAATTACTTTTTGCACCTTTTAACATTTAAAGTCATATTTAAGACTTGTAGAATAATATTTAATATTTTACAACCTTTTAAAGACTTGATGTGATTTACAATTCAAAGATTATTTGAGCATGAAGAGATGAAGAAAGTGTGAAAAATACTGAATCTGAGGTCATTTTTTACTTTTTACGTTAAAATATTTACCATGCTGACATTTGGTTTCTTTTTTTTTTTTTCAGCACATCATCAACTTCATTTTCCACTTTGTCATACTGTACTGGGACACCTGACGTCATTCGATCGTGCCTTCCTGCATGAACCCAAAGAGAAACGGAGGTTCTTGTTCTTGCTGTGAGTCTTTTCCACTCACCCTCTCCGACTCTGCCTGCTCCGGTCCTCCTTGTCTCCGATCCTTCCTCTGGACGGGGAGCGCGTCCTCGCCCCTCGGGGGCTGCTGGAGCTCCGCAGGGTTCCCGTATGTTTGTAACCCTGTGAGACACAAGGAGGGATGAAATCAGTGAGAGATTTTTATTATTGATACAGCTCCATTACAATATTCAGTGTATGATATCATTAAGATTTGGGGGAAAAAAATGTTTGTGGTATGAGAACATATTTGTACAGATGTGCACTTTCACATTTAAGTGAAGTAATGTTTTTATATTATTCTAAATACATTCACTTTCATCTCTTATTATACCCACCTCAGTGCATTTTCTGATTTTCTATTAATTTATTGTGAATTATTGCATCTTCTCTGCCACAGTGACACGTTTAACTTTCTCTCACTCTCCTGATAACACCGACTGCAACGTTAGCAGCACATCTGTTTTTACGGACGATAACATCAACACATCGGCTCTCAGAATTGATCTCAGAATTGATTATTTCATTAGATCCTGTTGCATGTTTATGGACTGGTCACTCAACATGATCACTCAATGACAAGAGTCTATTATTTAAGTACTTATTTACTGCTACATTACACATAAGGACTAAAATATATGTAAAAGGATGGTATATGCCAGACACACAAACATATACAGAACAGTATCTATAGCATGTAGCTGCAATGAGCACTGTTCACCACTAGAGGTTGATAAAGGTCATCTATTATATTGTTTTATGTTCCTTTAAACATCATTTATGTTCACTTTGTTGGGATACAGCAGCTCAAGCCTGTGCAGTGAACATATTTATTATCTGGGCATTAAGCTGTATGAAAAAAGGACTTTTCAACCTTTATGTCTGCTTTTATTTGAAACATCAAACATCTAATAGGCAAATATTAAACAGACAACTTGACCAAAATTCAAATATCAAGCAAGTTTACACACAACAAACATCAAACACTGACTGTAGGCTTGTTATTTGTCTGCTGTCATGACTCAGTTTCTGATTTTATTGATACAGGATTTTGATCAGTGATTGATCAGATGACAGAAGAGGGGGTGAAAGAGTGGATTTGTATCTACAACTTATTATTTATAAGTCACGTAAAGCTTCAGAGCGTTTGCTAAATGGACTTCCAGTGCAAAGAATTGAAACTTTGAAGCTCATCTTACACACACACACACACACACACACACACACACACACACACACCTGCACAGAGACGATGTTGGTGCCCGGGGCGTTGGGCACCGCCATCCAGTCGGGTAGGTTCATGCTGCTGTCGCTGTTGGCCCGGAGGAAGGGGTGAGGGTGGGGGATCGTCAGCGTCCGGGCACTCTCCCGCCTCTGGGGGGCGTATTTTGGAGACTCCACAAAGGGGACTGGGAGTGTGAAAAACATTAACACTCATTATATCACTGCATATCTTCACACTTTTTATGTTGACCCTGCATGTTTCTTTATTATTTAAACTCCAACATGCTGCTGTGTCGACTATGTTCCTTTACATATTATAAATTTCACTGCTGCTTCCTTTAGTTCGTTTGATTCGAGGTCTAATTTCTCCCATGAGAGTATAAACTGGCATGAAAAATTCACATCACACCTCAGCTACTTACCCACATCTGTGTCCCGGTGATTTTTGATAATTTCTCCCAGCTCAAAATGGCCGGACATGACAGCCACCTGATAAAAACACACACAGTCTTTTTGAATACAGTCATACAGCAGCTGAAGAAGGCAGAACAAAACTGTGCTGATGCATCATTCATCTGTATTTCTTAAATGACAACTTTTTGTTGGCACTCTAAACTTTCTAATTTGATAGAAGCGATGGAAAGTAGATTTGTGGCATCTTTAATATCACATTTAATGCAAACATACAGATCACACCCCCTGATGCAGGAAAGATGAATCATCTGTAGAGAAACACAAGAGTCACAGAATATCTACAGCTACTAAATCAGGGGGGAATTAAATTAAATGAAAACACGTGAATACTCTCGCGTGAGAACAAAGTCTGATGTTCGTTCAACCGTCGCACAAACAATTTTGACCTTTTCTTCCACAAACTACACAGGTCAGCACACAATCCAGCACATTTCACCGCTTTCACCCTTTTTTTTTTTTTTGCTCTCGCGCAGAAACACAACAGAAAGTCTCAGCTGGCTGTTTTCTGCACCGACAGAGTTAATGCATCCAGATTAAAGGGTCACATGCAACCCCCGCCACCTGGGACCTCCAACGTGCATCGCAGCACAGTAACGCTTTAAAGTGAAATTACGGCCCCGGCACTTTCTGCTGTGTAAACTTAATAAGACGTTAAACCGTACAACCGCCCAACATGCATAATTACCTGAAAGGGGGTCTGCCCACTGTTGTTCTTTGTGTCTTTATTGGCTCCTCGGTAGAGCAGAATTCGTGCACAGCTTTCCTGAAACAAACAGCACTGATTAATACACTCATCGTATACGTAAAATGTGTAATCGCTGTGAGGTTAAAAATACAGAAAGATGTGTGGAAATAATTTGCTATTCTGCAGAAAGATATCATCTATATAATACAGGTACATGTAAAAAAAAATAGAAAATCATAAAAAACAGTTCAATATTTTGTGTCATTCATTTCAGAAAGTGAACCCCATATATTATATAGACTCATTACACATAGAGTGAAATATTTCAAGCCTTTATTTTTTGGCATTTTGATGATTATGGCTGACAGATAATTAAACCCAAACGTGGATTCTGTGCCTCTCCGCTCTTCCTCCAGACTCTGGGACCTTCATTTCCAAATGACATGCAACATGTACTAGCATGTGAAAAGAGCCCGAGTCTGGGCTTCGTCTGTGTGTGCTGGCTCAGTCCTCAATGTTTATCATATATAATATTTTTCACACTCATATCTTAAAGTAAAATCTTAAAATTGTTTCAAATTCCTTTAATCTTCTTTAATAATGTGAGAAATTACACATTTTAATTGGAATTTAGGATTGAGGTTGTTTTCAGGTTCAGGATGCCTAAAAAATAAATTATTTTTAGCAAAGGTCAGGAGCATTCATGTGACTTTCACCTTCTTTTCCAGTCTTCAGGGCATAAGACGTTTTATAAAGAGTTTGACATTTGATCTGGGTGGAAAAAGTGTCTACCTTGTTGTATAAAGCACAGATGTGCAAGGCAGTGTTTCCAGAGGCGTTCTGGGAGGAAGAGTCCGCCCCGTAGAAGAGGAGGTGCTCCAGATGCTGCGAGTTCCCGTTCTGACAGGCCTGGGAGAAAGAGAGAGCAGGAAGACGAAGGAAAGACAAAGAGGGAGATTTAAGAGGTGCCAAAGAATGAAAAAAAAAGGATTAATGTTCTTGTTTAATAAAATGAGAGAGGGGCGGAGAGGAGAACGGGAGTGAAGAAGACACGGTGACACGCAGAGAGGAACAAGGTGACAGTTATAAAGCGACACCACATTTAATTAACACCACCTCCCAACTCAGAGGGCGAGAAAACAGCGAGGGAACACGAGTGAGATCCAATAATAACAATAATCAGTATATAAAGCGATGAGGATCATATGGACACGCAGCAGCACCGAACAGCGGAAACTGAAAATACATTTTTCTTTACCGTTATTATCATTTAATCAAAAGAGGATTTATTTTAGTTACTACCAGTTTCATCATGGCCATTCGTTATTGGCTCCATTGTCGCCCCGTATCAGGACACTTTGAACATATTTTCAGGTCAACAACTTTCACCCACACCTCATCCATTATTTTCTTTCATAGAGAAACCTTGAAGGGTGATATCACATACATCAAAAGCCTAAAGGTTTACTGTCGGACATTGTGGGTTTCTTCAGTGCTACATACATTTTATCTGGATAAAACTAAAAAAAACTTATCAGGGCAAGAAAGAGACTGCCTTAATGAGGCTGACAACATAAAATGATTTAATTTGTACTGGATGAATGCTGCTAAAAACAAGTGAAAAATCATTTATTTTGGGCACCAAGGGAAGGTTCAGATTTAAGGATATTGATTGTCTGCATAAAAAGTCAACATAAATGTGCAAAAAATCTCAGTATCAGCGCTAAACGTGTGTGTCAAACACACAGAGGCAGTGTAAGATGAAGATGATGAAAACAGTGATGATGAAGTGTGGCAAATCAGACAAAGAGGATGATACCTTCATCTTTCGAGTCCATGTCGGCGCTGGAATGAAAGGCCACAGAAGCCGGGTGGGTGGGATAGATGGATGGATGGATGGATTGAGGGTGTGAAAGGTGAGACGTATCATGGCGTGAATTTCATGTTTTTTTTTACGCAGACACAGACAGCTGGAACACAGAGTACACTGGCACATTACAAAAAGGATGCACACATGAGAAATTAACAAACATAAGAAATTAAAACCCCAAACACCCAAAGGTGGGACTTTTTTTTCTGGTGCTTTTCTACTAAAACCCCCAAATAGACTCAAATTAGGCCACTGACCCCATTAGATTTAAATGTTTTGCCCCAAGCACCATCTAATCAAAGTTGTGTGTCTGTTTATTTAGTGTAGAATTAACTGTATGTAAAGCACATGGGAAATAATAATACAAGAACAAATTAAATACTATATATTTGCACCCATTTTCTACCCCAAATCTCTGGGAAAGCCTTTTTACACTCAGATGTCCTTGAAGCATTAATAAACCCAAATACTGCACGAACCTGGTGCGTCTCGTCCCAGCCGTTCTCGTCCCTGATGCCCAGCTTGGCGCGGTGGTAAAGGAGAGTTTCGCAGCAGGAGGTGTCGCCCCCTGTCAGCACAGTGTGGTACAGCGGCGTCAGCCCCCGCCGGTCTTTGTAGTCCGGAGACGCACCGAGAGACAGTAAGACCTGCAGAGGAAATAAAGTTTGTAATTTTTAATGTAATGGTGACGTTTACGAGCTAACAGCACAACAATAAAAATATCTTAAGCTGGTTTCAAGCTGGAGAATATTTATGTCATTTTAAATCAGGATGGGAACGTATATCCGTTCAGGGAGGTCACGCAGCGCCTCAGGCTGCAGAGCGTGATGCTTTCAATCACAGGCTGCTGTAAAATCTTTACGCAGTTTAGCAGCTTTGTGGGAAAACGTGGACACGGTCATGCAATCATCTGAATGAATGAGTCGCCCGTCGACAGGTACATGTCTCTGATCGCTGATTTGGGAGCTGAAATGTAAATGTGCTGCACCTTTAAACCAGGCAATCTGAATTTTATTCACTCTGGGTGAATAGAGTAATACATATACTTTTTGTTCATGTGTATTTTGTGTGTAGGTGGCTGAGTGGGAGTCTGTTTATTCTGTACAGTAACACAAGTGAAGATAAGACTGCATCACTTTCTATCATTATGGCCTGACAATGAAAACTCATTATGACTGTTATCAGCGTTTCTATTTAAAAAAGAAGAAACGGTGTAAAACATGTGAATGTTTACCAGCAGGGCTGTATGGCGGTGGCCTCGAACAGCCTTGTGGATCGATGTGAGTCCGTCTTTGGCGCGGAAGTCAATATGAGCCCCTCCCTCCACCAGGACTCGGATGGCCTCGCCTCCACCCGGCTCACACTGCACCGCCAGGGACAGGGGAGTCTCTGTCACACACACACACACACGTTTTTAATTTATCCAAAGGAGAAAGGGGGCAGTTTGAACACTCAGCAGGGAAACAGCTTCAAACAATACATTTCTACTATTCACACTCAGAGTTTTACGTCCTTGAACAACAGCAGCTTTCTCTTTGCAGGTCAGACAGAAAACAAACATGTTAAACTCTCTGCAAACTCTTTAAGCCAGTTGTGCTTAAAAAGAGACGTTTTGGTGTGAGTGGTGTTGACGATATTTTAAACTAAATGCAAGAAATCAATCAGCTTTCAACAAGCACACTGAGCAGGATGGGGATTTACCTCTAAAAGGAGTTTGAATTTGCAATAAAAAATGTTAAATATGCCAATGTTTGGTGTTTTCTGTCAGCACATCCCCTTTATGACCTGACTGTCTGATTGCTAAACTGATTGGAGTTTATCTGCAGCTGCTTTTAACAATAAATCCTCTGCACACTGGCCTTATGAAATAATCTTATGAGGCGGATGTGCTCCTGATCTGCAGATTGAGACGCCCCTTACAGAGTTTTACACAGTTTCAGATATAAGGAGAATTTTCAGGTGCAGTTTCTGACTGTCAGTTTTAAGAGTTTAAAGAAGACTCACTACACTCGAAAGACATCATTCCTAAATCCAAGGTTTTATTCCCAAGTTACTCAACCCCGACATAACTCGAGCAGCTGTAAAATTTCCTGCCAGATCTTTAAATTCACCTCAGCTAAAATGTCAGGCAAAGTGAAACATCATCTGGAGATTTCCCTCCACAAATTCAATAGAAACTTTAGCTTCCAGGTAAATGCTGGAGATGATTTTTCCCACCGATGCATTGTTAGTTTTCCAATCACAGCAAACAACAAAGAGGCGTGTTTCAAAATGAAACCAACACAGTGTCACTTCTTCAGCAAGGAAGTTCAGCGGCACCAGAGAGATTAAAGGCATTCAAAGTGTTCCCAGTAAAAACAGGATGCAGAGTGCCGGCTGCCATGGCGACAAGAGAGTTTTTGGCAAAGAGGAAGCCGACTGGGTTTTCATCCTCTCTGTAGATCTCAGGTGCAGATAATTTGGGGGGATGCACTTCCTCTGAAGCTGCATGTCAGCACGACTTGGGGGAAGCCCACTCAGCTCTTCGTTTGGCAAAAGATGCAAGTGAGCCCCCGCTGACGGGAGCCATGTTGAATTCGACAAAATCACTTCATGTCCCATTAAAGCCCCTCAGTGTGAGCGGGAGAGCAGGAAGAAAGAGAGACGAGCAGGTCACATGTTCAGACATTTTCACAGCGGAGGAGACGTCCACATGCAGGACCACAGGAGAGACGTTTTTTTATAAAGACCTCTTTGAGATAATCTAAGCTGATAGTTCATGTCGGAGCACCTTGATCTCGCCGTGAAGAGGAAACCATTTGAAGCCATCACAATAAACAGCTTCTAATGTGCAAAGTGATTAATAAAGTTGAATTTAAAAAATGACCATTTTTTGTCCTCCTCGGCTTAAAGATTTTTATTTGTATCACCAAACCTTTGAAGCAGAGAAACCACAGTCCAACATTAAACCCCAAAAGTAGCAATAAACACCTCATTTTCATCATTTTCAGGTGCAGGTGTGAGTCTGTCTCTCCTATGCGATGTGAGCGATCATGCCGGTGATGGGGGGGTTAATCAGGGCTCTCTGTTGCCCCCCGGTGTTGTGAAGTGGAAGTGTGTTTCACACCCGCAGTGACAGGTTGTGTTTTGTGTTTTGACACTTGCTCCCAGAGTGGCTGGAGCAGCACGCCCGAACTGTAAATGAGCCGTCTGCTGCTGCTGGGGGGGGGGGGGGGGGGGGGGGGGGGGGGGGGGGGGGGGGGGGGGGGGGGGGGGGGGGGGGGGGGGGGGGG
>JBAJHX010000039.1:2912347-2959127 GCA_037176925.1 Amniataba percoides | reverse complement strand
TGGCTCGTGTGGATTTGATGGACTCACAATGAAAAATGTTTAACAGATTCACTAATAATTAAAAAAATTGCCCCCCCCCCCCCCCCCCCCCCCCCCCCCCCCCCCCCCCCCCCCCCGCTGTTACTATAAATACTGCCAGCTGTGCTTCCATTATTAATGCAGCAAGACACCCAAAACCTTCCCTTGGCCTGAACATCGCCAATTCATCATCGCCCATAAACTCTAAAGACACCCACTGCTGCCTACTGCTGGTGCAAAGTGACACACATAAACAAGAGGATAAGGTGCATGCACACACACCAACACACACTTCTGTCCCTGACAAGTTCACCAGTGGAGGAGGAGGCTGGAGGAATCAGCATGAAAACTAAAAATAACACGTTGCATCTTGATGACAGACTGTTTGAAAAAAGACCGTAATGCAATATGGAAGCAGAAGGCCGCAGCTCGGTGGAGGTGAACTGATAACACCGTTATTCAGCAGCTGCAGCGAGAGAGAGGAAACTGTTTTTCTTTTTTGTAGTGTCAAAGATTTTCACCACGTTAGAAAAGGTAGCGTTCAAAGGGAAAAGCGAGCAGGCTGCATTTTCCATCCGCTACAGCTGTTTCCCCAGCAGGGCTGCACTGTGAGAAAAACAAGGCGATCCAGATTGACACCTTTCAGTCACCAAGAGCGAGCCTGACACCGATTTGAGTTTGCACAGAGCGCGGAGTCACGCACAGCGACAGGAACGTCAGCAGAAATCTCAACAACGCCGCAAAGGTCCGGGACGCGACTGACAGGCTGGATGACGTCTCTCTTAGCTTGTGGACATACTGACAGAAACATCCTGAACCGACGCCTTCAATCACGATGTGTGTTGAGAGACACGGAGCGGGCGTGGAGAGGTGCCGATCTGCTCGAGAGCGCGGCGAGCGTCGCCAAGCGAGATCGCCCACCGAGCCTAAATGATTTGATTTCCATCTGTGGCACAATGCCTTCTGCAGCTTACACATCTCGCTGTTTGGCTGAATCAAATAAGCCCCTTGCTGAGGAACACGAAACTCGCTTTGGTTGGATCGTCTTTGAACGCCGCTCACGATCCTATCAGGCCACACTGCTGCACTCGAGGCTTGTGGGAATAACAGTGAGAGCAAATTTAGGTTTTCCAGCATAAGAAAACACGGATGTCTTTGTGTGTTTATTTGAGGATGCAGAAAGAAATTGAGTTTTTCTGCAGGTTTTTCTTGGCGATAGGCTGGAGCTGATCTCTCTACAGCAGGGAAATCCAAAGTAAAGAGTAAAAATCAACAAGATGCTCTGAAAAACACTGATTTTTTTTAACAACATGCAGTTTCTACTCTACATATTCGAATGCTGCTGAGCAGATATGAGCAGCGCTTTCAAGTAAGAAGCTCACATCTACCGTCTTTCCCTCAGGACCTGAATGCACCATTACATCCTGCAGCTGATGCCTTCATTCGTGCACAAACAAACACACACATACACAAATCACACCCCACCCTACACTCTCATCATCATCCCGGGCCGGCGCTGCTCCACTGCCGCCATGCATCTGCTGCTGCTGCTAAATATAGAAACCCCACTTTGATGATGCAGCGGTGAGAACTCGAACCCCCCCGACTCCCTCCCTCCCTCTCTCTCTCTCTCTCTCTCTCTCCCCCTCTCAATGGCGTAATTACCCCTAATAAACCGAGAGTGAATCTATGATGCATGGAGGAGTCTGGCCAAAGCCCTTCAAATCCACCCCCCCCACCCCTCCCACCCAATCCCTCTAATTACCATGAATGGAGACTTTGCAGCGGGACAGATGCGATCTGTTTGCGAAGAGATGAGGTAGGAGAACGTGGGAGAGAGCAGCACACAATTAAAGATAAATGATAGAGATACAATGAGAGGGTCCCATTTGGGGAGGGGGGGGTTGTACCTTTGGGAACCGAAGTCTGGCTTGGGTATCGTTTCCACACACAACCAGGATGTTTTTCTACGACACTGAACAAAACGCCTCATCCACCACCACCACACTTTCTAAGTTAGTTCATCTCTGCCTTTGTAATGTTGAAGTTGCTTCGAGGGTCTGTTCTGCTACATATCATCCCATATATCATGATAAAAACCCAGGCAGTAGAAAAGTGCTTGGGTACACAGAAAATAGTGCAATTTTTCTCTCATTTTGTTCTGTTAGTTACTGTTGGAGCCGTATCGAGCTTTGGGGGCTGACGCTGACTCCAGTATTGAGAGCAACAATATCTGATCGCTATATATTAGCTAATATTTCCAAACAAAGGCTCCAAAATAACTGTGTCGATCCTCCATGAGTTTGAGATTGTCGTGTAATCCGGCATTAACGTCCCCCCTCAGGATGAGTTTTAATTACTTTGTTGATCCCCTGATTTTTAGAGCTCTCATAAGATCGATGTTCTGTTCAGTCCAATACTTTGGTTTATGACCAAATACCTGCACAGATAATTACATCTGAGCTGTACTTTGTTTTTGGTGCTAATTATCAAATGTTGGCACGTTAAACTAAGATACTGTAAACATTATATTTCCTTGCAGCCTCACAGAGTCGATATAACAGCTGTAGTCTTCTTTCATTATAAATACGTTCATTTTAAATTAGTTTTTTATAAATTTGTGAACAACATAGTGTAGCTTGAGGCAGGATGTTTTATAGTAGAACAATAAACTTTGTAACCAAAGATGATAGTAACAGAAAATACGTCAGTAAACACCACTGGAAATTAAAATATTATGAATAATAAAAACACAAATAACAAAGGATCATTTAAAAAATAACACACCATGTCTGCCAACATATAAACACACACAAATATACGCATGATAAGCTAATATAAAACCATTATACTTTCCAATAAGACCAAAGGGGAAGTGGTAGCATCCTCCAAACTAAATCTGCAATGTTAACAACAACAAACTGTGTCATTGAGATCTGGAGCTGCAAGCTGTGTTTTAAAAGTAAAGCTCGCAGATTACCATGGTGATGGGTGAATTTGTGGTTGTGTAACAGAGCAGTTTGAACACTCAAACAAAATCTCTGAAGCTGCACTTACGCCTAATCATCACCTCCCTTCAAATCAAAGGAGAGGTGTTCCACGGAGGACGAGCATCAATTTTCCACATCGCAGCAGGTAGAGAAAAATGTGCTGTTGGTAATGAGGGCTACTCTGTCTCCCAAACACCCTGACAGCCTATTAACACCAGACAGAGCCATCAGTCCGGGTATGATGCAGACGGCGAAGTGATTCATAGAGACGGAGCGGCTGGCTAAGAGATAGGTGGATGGAGGTAAACGACAGAAGGGAAGAGGAAAAAGGAGAAACAAGAGAGAGAGGACAACGCCGAAGTAGGACAGAGCGCAGGGGAGGCCTGTCTGTCCCAGATCAGTCGTTTACCGCCGGCAAGAGAGCGAGAAGGGATGAGTGAGACAGGAAAAAAAAGAGAGAAAGGAGTGAGAGTAAACGAGATGGCTAAATCTGGAGTTATGAACTACATCCCCCCCACCCCGAGCAGCGTAGCAAATATTGAGAAGAAAGTTAAGCTCCGCTGCCTGCACTTGGGCAAACACACTGGACTGAAAGTAATACAGCTGAACAGCTCAAACACAATAAAGCTGTGACAGAGGGACAAGATAATCACTCCGAGAGAAAACGTTTCCCTCCTTCCCGAGCCGAGGAGGATTCTGGACAATTAATTCCAATTAATCAACACGTATTTTCAGTGAGGCCTGTTTTTCTCTCTTGCAGACAGGTAATGTCGGCCCCGGTGCCCCCGATAAATCTGCTTGGTGAACTGAATGAGAGGCGAGAGGAGATTCTGGTCCCCTGATCCCCAAAGAGGGGAAGTGCACAGGTGGAAATGTCAACTCTGAAACACTTCGGGACAGTTAATCAACGCTCACACCGGCTGCATCGTCCTGTTGGACCGAATCAGTGTAACTTCCAACGAGCTCCCTGCGGGTCAAACCTCCTCACTGGCTCCGGTTTTCTCTCTTCACTCAAAGGCGTCCAACATTTTATGAATCTGAGCAGCCTGAGGATGATCTAAATGAGCAGCCAGGTGTTCGGTGTCACGGCGGTGCAACGGTGAGGGAGAAGCTTTTATCACATTAAACGCAGCTCAGTGGAGTTTTTAACTGGTTATGAAACAGTCGCAATTTAATAGCGATCTCTCTATATGACCTACATACGCAAACGAGACCTGCAGCAGAGCAGATTGGCTTTTGAAATGACTTTTAATAGTTATTCTGAATGCCTGCCGGGCCAGGTTTTTCCACGACATCGGACTTGCTCTGGATGAATTTAAGTTTCTTTAGACGTCTCGTAAGCAGCGTGGAGCGAAGCAGAGAGAACATGCAAGCTAAATTTAGGAGAAACAGTACCGCTTTTGTCCACAGGGAGCGCCAAAATCAACACAGCATGAAAAGATCCACAGAGCTGCTTTAACTCACCACTGACAGGCTGTTAATGAGGAAAGTAACGAGACATAATGTAAAACTATTTCCTTACCATAAAAAAAACAAAACACCTATGACCGCAGTAGTTTTTTTGAGACGTTTTGTGAATTGTGTATAATTGGTCTGCCCCCTGTTGGCAGGGAAAGGAACTTCAGCAATAGCTACAGTGCGGCTCATAGGAACAACAAGAAGTACACCGTTAACCGCTTACAGCGACAAAAAATTTTAAAAGTCACTCACAGCTGTTAAATAAGAGGTCAACCTTGATCACAAAAGCAGCCCAAATCTGATGACGAGCATATTAATCAGCCAAAAATCATTTGTCAAAAACACAAAAGCCAGAGATGAGTGTCGTGATTAGCCTCCCTCCACCCATTTCTGCAGTAAAAACTGACGGATGGTCAAATCTTTCTTACTGCTTCGATCCACTGAGTGCAACCTATGTGTGTTTGGCACATTAAATCTTCATCTTTTTCTGTGAGAGTGTAAAGAGCCACTGAAGCTGATCTCTGGAGAGCCGATGGCAGTATGTTAGCGAGCAGCGACTGCTTGACACCAGCATGTGATGAGTGTGTCTGAACTCAAAGCACTCAAAGCAAAGACTGAGTCACGTATCTGTTGCACACCAGCAGAGCAGTCGCTAAGCATCGTCGAAAGCTCTTCACTTTCGTACATCAATACAGACTACACGCCTCTCCAGAGCCACTGTCGATGCAGCGATGGCGGCGTTGGAAGTTTTCACCATTACGAATTGCGCTCGGGGTGTGTAACGATATCTGTCTTCTCTGATGATTCGCTCTGACATCCTCTACCTCCATGTCCCTGAGGCGACACGCCACATACAGAGCACGGGTGGCGTGTGCGCGCTACGATGACGAGTGTGGGCGACGCGCCCGCCATTGTCCACACCTCTGCGAGACCGAACGCCACTCGAACGCCCCCGACGACAAAGTAAGTTGCGGTTTAACTTGCAGCTCTGTTCCATTACGCTGAAAGCCTCCTCGCCGCTCTGTGCAGCGCTTTGCTGTACAGAAGTGGCTCGTGTGTAATTATGCGTGCCCCGTAAAGTGACCTGCCATCACCTTCCTGTGGGCTGTGCTCGGGAGAGACAAAGGCATCTATAGATAGAACCAAAATCAGGTGGAGGGATAATGACGGGGGCAGACCAAACACATGTTCCTGCTGGCGGGGTGACCCTTCTCTTGTACAGGCAAGTGAGAGGACAGCAGTTTGAACAACCGCTGTGAAATTCATCTGCTGTTCAACGCATGGAAACACACTCGGTTCATTCTCCTGAGCACACCTTTTCATGCTAATCTGCGTCCACATTCATCCATGCATGTGCTACCTTATGCTACAGTCAATATGTCAGGGTAGCCCGAGTGAGATCTACTCTCTGATTTTACGCCCTGGTTATTCTTTAAAATCTGAACACTCTGTGCGCCGGATCATCAGCAGCCCTTGGCAGGCGTGCAAACGTACGTGGGAGGGATCATCAGTTTGACACAATGACAGATCCAAGAACTGACAAGTAGCATCTCCCATACATCTGTCGATATCTCTGCTTTATTGACGGTGCCACATATGCTGTCAGATTCTCTGTCTCGTCTTCGCCTGTTCTACAAATCTGCGTCCCTCCACCACCGCCTCTTCCTCTTTTTTTTTTTTTATCCTCCCCACTTTCTCTCCTGTCCCCTCTTCTCCTGCCTCCCCGTAGAGAGCTGGGATAGTGTGTTCATCTGCTGGGATCAAGGAGTAATCCGCTGCCAAACACCGCGCGTCCCCTCGGAAAGATCCCTTTCAAAGCTGTTTCCTTCATTTTTATTTCATTTTCTGCAAACTGCTGTGTGTTTTCACGTAAAGCTGAGGAAGCACTGCACCCACAGACCAGCCATGTGAGAGAGGAAATTAACATTTTAAATCAGTGCAGGGAAACTTGAACATGCAAACCTCCTCCCACCACCCCCCACTGCTGCACACACACACACACACACACACACACACACACACACACACACACACACACACACACACACACTCCCATTTGGCTCTACCACTATCCCCCAACAAACATCAAATCACACTCTCTTCTGCTTTGCCATGCAGTCCCCTCCCACCACATCCACCTCCATGCATGTATCCTTGACAAAAGAGAAGGAAGAAAAAAAAAACATTCTTACTGTCTTCTACAATCCCTGAAGAAAAAACAGAAATCCCTCCTCTGGAAAAAAAAAGAAGAAGAAGAAGAAGTAGAAGAGAGAGGAGGGGGAGCCCAGCGGTTGCCAGATGCAGAGGAATAAGCAGCGAGGAGGGGCAAGATGCTGAAGAAGACTGTGGATAAAGGGAGGAGAAAAAAGAGAGAGAGAGAGAGAGAAAAGAAAAGACAATCACTGCTGCAACAATGAAGACCCTCCTCCTCTTCCTCCTCCTCCTCCTCCACGGCCGCCGCCGCCGCCACGAGAAATCACAAGGTGTCCGGCGAGCTGCTGTACGCTGAGGGATGGAGCATTATCCTCGGCTCCCAGCCCGTCCTCCAGCAGCAGCAGCTCTGTAGTAACACTTCTCTCCGCTCGGTCCGGCAATCTCCCCATCCCTCCCTCGCTCCTCGCTATCCTCCTCCCTCCCCTCAGCTCCCCCACTCTCTCTCTCTCTCTCTCTCTCTTTCCATGTACTGGTTGGTTGCTTTCTCTCCCTCACCCATCCTCTCTCTCTCTCTCTCTTTCTCTCATTCTCTCTTCCTTTCACCCCCCCCTCCTCCATCCATCTCTCTCTCCTCCATCATTACCCGGATACAGGGCATACCCCTCCCTCCCTCCCTTTATCTCTTTCTGTCTCTTTGATGTTTTAGAGTTAGACTCTTAGCTGTGGAAAAACTCACTGTTTTTTTTCTCACAGAGCTGAGAGCACTGTATCTCTGCACAGTGGGATCCACCCAACCGTGCAGAGATACACACACCAAAACACACACGCCACATAAAAGATTATCCAATAATTACCATGCATGATCAACAACAAAACCGCACACATCAACTGAAAGTGATATTTCGATCTTCATTTAAACAGATCACTTCCTTAAAGCATTGATTATTTTCCAAAACCAAAGAAGCAGGAGAGCCCAATGTGCAGCAGTGTGGCCGACGTGTGTTATTCCCACACACACACAGGCACAGAAATATGAATAAGGAATGAAAGAGATGTGTATAAGAGGATGAGGGAAGCCACTGCTGCAATGCTTATTACCATACGTAGAGAGGGGGGGCAGAGGGAGGAGAGGACTGTGGGTGGAGAGGGAGCTTTCTACTGACGAGCTGAACTGAATAGCAAGTGGGAATCAACTCCATTATGCCAATCACTGGTGAGTGAAGCATGTCAGCCAGCCTCATTGGCTTTGATGGGCTAACACCCCTTTAATAGTTTAGGAAGAGGAGGAGGAGGTTTAGGGGAAGAGGAGGGAATCAGGGGGGTCATCATGGTTGTGTAAAATAACAATGATCACAGAGAAAACAGATGTTTTTTCTCCCTCTTGTTGCTGAGGGTGATGACTGTAAAGTCTGTGCTCGACACTCGGTTAGTCAGAAGCTCTTGTGGGTAATTCAAGCGAGATCCCAGAGCTCTCCAAAAAAAAAAAGAAAAACATCTGCTTGAAATTCCCCCAGTGGGGAAAAAAAAACCTGTCTGGGTACAGTCGACGTTGAAGGATGCTACGCTGCACGTCAAATGTTGACATAATATCACAGGATGAATGTAAGAGGGCAGAAAAAATCTCCAGCATCAGACGCTTTCACACAGTTACATTATGAAAAATGGCTCCTCCAACACAAACGCCCCTCTGGATTTATCTCTCCTGTCTCCACGCTGTCTCAGAGCGCCTGTTGATAAGCATTTCTTATAGTAAATCTCGCCTCATTTACTCCGTGCCTTTAAATTCTTCAATGTGCTTTTTCTTCTCCTAAAAACATTTCCAGGATTTATGCCGGTCTGTCTAATCTTGCAGGTCATCTTATAACCGAGATATACAAGTTATATTTTTTTCCTGCTTATGGATTCGACACGACTTCTCGAAAAAACGATATTTCTGGGGAGTCTGAAATCTCATACTGTGGTTTTTATTTGTTTCTCCGCCATTTGTCATGTTATGTTTTCCATTGTCCTGACAAAGGTGCTGTTGGGGTGAAATGCGGCCGTTCAGTCCGGTAAACTCATACAAGCTGATATAAATAAGGCTGCTGCTAAGAGTTATTTGCATGATTAATCATTTGGTTCATGAAACATTGGAAAAATTAAAAATGTCCCTGCAAGAGCCAAAGATGCTGTCATCAAATTTAAAGTTTTTTTCCTAAAAAAAATGGAGAAATATCACAATCAAGAAGCTGGAACAACCTCAGATTAATTTTCTGCAACGTGGCTCAAGATATGTGAACCTGTCATCTTGCACTTGGACTAAATATAACATCAGATGTGCTCACCAATACCAAACCACATATTTCCCATAATTAACATGAAAGAAATGCCACGCCACAGCATCATACGAGGCCGCATATGCTGCAGCTCAAAGGTCACCCTGACAGGCGAACCCCCGACATCCCAGCTCCTGAAAGCGGTATTAATAACTCCAAATATCACCGTCCGTCGCTTCATTCCCTCTCGTTAACGTTGCATCCATTTGCTCTGAGCTTTTGCATTTCTGAGCGGATGTGAAATGAAATGAAACCTCGCTCCGTGGGGGCTGTCCACCTCTTCACTCAGTCTGTGACTCATGCGGAGGTAAGTTTCTCGCACAGTATCAGAAGTATCACGCCATCTGATCTATTGCTTTCTTTAAATTGGGTTTGCATTGATTAGTCAGCCAGCTCTCCGGCTCTGACTGATTGGGCCTGTGTGTGTGCGTATCAGATGGTGTGTTTAACAGCTTTTCTTCATCAGGCTCAAGCTGGAACCAACAGTATTAATTGGATGAGGGTAAGCGAGCTGCTGTGGTGGAGCTGAAGGAGGATTGCCGCCCTCCATCAAAAACCACACGGGCGACTGCAGCTCGCACGAGGAGACGGAGGAGTCGCTTCAATAGCAGACAGTCAGACTTAATAAAGAAAGATAGCCATAATAATGATAGGAGCAATATCCCTGCTTGTGCAGCTGACATATTTATTCAGCACCCTCTGTCACACACACCGGCTTTTGTTACAGTCATAATTTACACTAATGCACTGACACCTCAGCCAGAGGTCCGTCATTTGGAGCCTTTGCCACCTGTCACCTGGGAAATAATGTTCGAACGACCTTTAATCTCCTCCCAGCCTGAGCTTCTCTCTCCAGGTCGCACACCGTTAGCGTTTTCTCGTGCTCCGAAATCTGACCCAACACACGGTCGGCCATTTCACAGGGCCTCCGTGCAAACGCTGGCATCCCGTGACAGATTATAATCCCCGGAGGAGGCGAGAACACGGGGAACATGGAACCAAAGGGGCTCCGCACACACACACACACACACACACACGTGTTGTCGAGGTTTAATGGGATTGTGATGTACACGAGAGCAAGACGAAAGAGCAAGAGGAGTGATGTCTTAGTGAATAATTGAAAATGTGGGAAAGTAACAGGGTTCAAATGGTTGTAAAATATTTCATGTGGCAAAAATACAAAGATGGATGAAGTAGAGGAGGTCAGAAGCAGTGACAGACTATAACTACATACATTTACTTAAGAAGTGTATTCTTCATTTACTTGATTATTTCCATTTGATGTTACTTACTCTACTTTTTACTTTTAATGTAAGATTTTACACGAAAAAATATGTTAAAATACAACACATTTGGCTTGGAATCAGATATTTATAAGTTTTTATCAGTTTATCTAAATAATGTTTGATCCCCAAAGAGGATTTTTCACAAATGTGTGCAGTTTTTTTCGTTGTGACCCTTTAGAGGGGGTCCGACTTAGACATTGGATTAAACTGGCTAAACTGAACAGCTGTAACATTAAAATGCTGCTTGCATGTCAGCAAATCAGTATTAACAACTTAATAATGTCATTTATAATAATATTTCAGTGAAAGTGGACGTCTTACTGCAGTTTACTATTGATCATTTAAGTAGATTTTGCTATAGTATTTCTGTATTTTGGTTTTATCAAAGAAAGTGAGCAGTTCTCCACCACTGTTAAATAAAACTGAGTAAGTCATGTTTTGATAGAAGCTGAAATCAGTGTTGAATTAATGGCCGCATAAATTTAAGCCCAATAAACTTGTGTACTCTGTTATGACAGCTGAGAAATACTGGCTTGTTATTAATATTTATATTTGTCACAGTTTTTTTTCTTCCCATTTTGTCCTGGTTTTTCTGTCCCTTTAACTGCACCGTCTCCAAGACACCCTTTTTTCGCCTGACTACTATAACAGATAATCCCTCCCTCTCTTTCCGTCCCCATTATGAGAAAACTGTTATACTTGGCATCAGAATTAACTGCTCTGCTGTGGCTGAGAGCGAGAAAGGAAAGCAGAAGTGGGTCACACGCTGGAGGAGAGGAGGGGGATCGGAGGGGATGAGGAGCACAAGCGCTGGTCGGGCCGGGATGAAAGCACAGGTAGAGAGGAAGGAGGTAAACCAGGAGCTTCGCCCCGAGCTTTGAAATGAACCAGATGAATTAAAACTTTGGGGGGAAACTTTGCACCCATCCTTAGCAGCTAAAGAACGACATAACCACAAAGAGAACAGCACCAGGGAACCAACTTTGGTTCTTTAAAATGATCTACTATCAAAATCTAAAGTCAAAATGTAAAATCTAAAGCTGCCAAACATAAAATGACCCGGCTAATGAACCTGTTCTACAATTTTTCCTGCAATAATATAGATAAATATGCAAAGCAAAATGTATAAATAGAATTAAGAATAGCAGTGGTGACATAGCTGTGGAAATGAATCACAAAGTCATGCTATCGAAGTTTTTTCTCAGCTCGTTATATTCTCTTCTCACCTGTGACCCTGCATAATCATCCCTGCTGGCCTCTGGTCGATGTCTCCTGTCTCATCCTGCTCTTTCTACTGTGGAAATAAATATAAAAAAAGATGTGGAAAGCAACATTTTGAAATAAAGTAGTAATTGTAGAATTTAACCTCAAAATCCCTTTAAATGCTGCGGATATTTTCTCTCAGCCAGTTATAACAGAGACGTCTAAAAACTTTTGTTATATTTTCTCCTCACCTGCTGTGAAGACCCTCCATGTCCGTCCCTGCTGCTGCCTCTCGTCCACTTTCTCCTGCCTCACCCTGCTCTTTCTATCGTATAAAGATTCAGAAATATGT
Organism: Amniataba percoides; assembly: GCA_037176925.1. NCBI lineage: Eukaryota > Metazoa > Chordata > Actinopteri > Centrarchiformes > Terapontidae > Amniataba > Amniataba percoides. The sequence goes on along the minus strand of JBAJHX010000039.1, from coordinate 2,947,351 downwards.
TCAAAACAACAGCGAACACAAACTCTGTGCAGAAATTAAGGAGTGGGTTTAATCACGGGAGGTAGATTAGCCAAAAATTCAAGTAAAGGTTTTGTTTCTTCTTCAATTTTACTAAAAAGTACTCATCCAAATAAAGTATATAAAGTAAAAAAGTATTTAGTGAAAAACTACTGAAGTACTGTGTAGCCCAACGTCTCATTTCTTCATAACATTAATGCATCATTCAATCAAAATCATACTCAGCAATCAGCAAAAATTATGTACTTTAAACTTTATCTACCACAAAAATAAACTAAATCTTTACAAACATAACAGTCAAAGGAACACAAATACATTTATATCCTTTTCTACCCAGAAGTGAGTAATCTTAGTCAAAATAGCCAAACATAATTTGATTAAGAGTTACTTTAGAATAATATTACTCAAGTAAAAGTAAAAAATATTTTGCATCAAAACAACTTATCCAGAAAGTTATTAAAGTAAATGTAATGGAGTAGCTACCACCACCTCCACCTTAACTAGCTAGCTTAGCTAGCTTAACTACATTAACATCTATTTGTCATTTTTTAAAGTCCTCACAGGCAACATAACATATAATAAGCTTATACAATATAGACCTCTCTGTTCTAGCTAAACAGTATCTACATTCAACAGCATTACTCATCTTACACGGTTTGTTTGGAAGAAACAAAAGTTTTCTACCTCTTGGCTGGTTTGCTGAACATGTTTGAAGATGTGAATCACAGACGACGTTTTTCCACATGTTAAAAATGAATTTAGTGGTTGTAATGGCTGTAAAAAGTGCGGGAGACATGTCTGCTACGCCCACGCTCAAGTAAAAGTCTAAAAGCATCAAAAAGTCCCAATTGTTATGCAGAATGGCCCAAAATAATGGATGCATTAATGTGTAAATATCATTTTCATGCTGAAGCTGGCAGAGGTGGGTCCGATTTAAACCATTTTATACACTGCTGAGTAGCTTAATCTATAACATCATGATTTATTGGTTTTATTATATTTTGAATGAATGACTTGAATCTGTAAATGAGCGGGGAAGTAAAGCTGTCAGATAAATGTAATAAAGTTTATGAACCTCTGTAGTGGAGTATGAGGTGGCATAAAATGGAAATACAGTGAAATATCAAGATTTTACTTCAGACCAGCGCTTTAGTTGAAGTACTTACACCTCCTTTTTCAGCTTTATAAATAAATATATTATATTTGTGATGTGGAGAATCTGATTGTGCATTAGAGCGATTAATGGATTAATCAATTACTCAGCAGAGTGAAAATTAATCAGCAACTTATTATTGTTTTTGTCATTTTCCATTTTCCAGCTCAGGTTTCTCAATTTGGGGGATTTCATGCTTTTCTTTTGTTTTACATGACAGTAAATTGATTATCTTTCTACAAAAGACGTCACCTTGGTCTTTAGGAAATTATATGAGGAAATAAAGGTAATAATTGTTAAACTGATTCCCTGATCTAAATACGGTGAAAGTGGAATAAATAGCTTGATTATAAATGACACAGCTGGAATAATATAGAGAGGTGTGTGATTAGATGATGTGGATGTCTCAACCACTCAACTAGCTGATTACATGAATACTCAATTAAATCAACACTGGTCATCCATCACTTAAATGTAATAATGAATAAAGATGGAGCATTTACATTTATTACTCATAAATGAACTGCATTTTTGTTGCTAGTTTTAACATAATATGAATTAATATTAGTGTATTTGCAGGAATAATATAACATAAATAACCACATTTTGTTTGTTACCTTGCGATTAAGTACTTAAGAAAGAGCAAAAGAGAGAAAATACAAAAGAATTAAGTGTCTTTAATGATATAGGCTACATTTGTACATTTCTACAGCAGACTTTCGGTAAGACTAACTGCCAATTAGAAAAAAGACAGAGCAAATTTTACCTGTAACAACTGAAGAGCTGAATCAGATGTCAAAGGCTGTGAAATTAAATACTCAATGTAAATATTCAGTTCAGTATTTTGTCCCATTAAATAATAACAATTTTAAAAAAACAAACATTTAATAGTTTGAACAATCAACGTGAAATATAAATTACATTAAAGCACCATTTCAAGGATGAGGATATTAAAATAAATAATTGGCCTTTCCATATCACGACAGTACGTTTATAAGGTGGTAATGTAAGGCTGTGCAGTCACACCGATGATGTCCGACCAGTTCGACATACAGTACATCACGATGAGAGGGGAATGCTCAGCGGCTTCCACAATCAACAGCAAATAACTCTGCTAACAACAGAAACACCCATGACAGAAAATAAACACTAACTATTGTGGGTGATGAACTACTTATCCTTCTGGTCTGTCTGTGTAAAAATCACTTAATGCTTCGGGAAGGGGAACAAATAAACAGATAAAGTGAGTTACTCTGTGAGAAGATTGTCACTTTTCTCAAACAGGTCACATTTCATTTTTTCCAATTGGGAGGATTCCCATTACAAATATCTCATCAATTAAGCACAACTGGCCTTTTAAAAAAGAAAATCATATTGCAGTTTCTCCCACACACTTGTCCACATGTAACACAAGTCTTGACCTTGAATATATTTTTCATTTCAGGTGAGGGCGGGGGGATCTTTTACTGTACACTGTTCATGCACAAACCTTTCATTTTGGTGAACTAATGACTAAAAGTCTTACTAAAACCCGTCAGAGCAACAATCGGGTACAACAACACACACCTTACGTTGATCCCTCAAGACCAGCCTGCCAAACACATGCACGCACACACTTACACACAATCTCTCTCTCTCTCTCACACACACACACACACACACACACACACACACACACACACACACACACACACACACGAGGTACGCACACAAAGTGATAAAAGAGCTTACTGTGAGTATAAAAACGAGGGTTGACCGTTTCAACAGGTGCTTCAAAAAGTCACAAGAACATATCAAAGACTGAGGCACAAAGCTGCCTTTTTAAAACCAACCAAAACAAGTACCATCCACCGACGACGGGGCGCCCGACTCCACTGCCATGAGAAAAGTCAGACAGCTATGTTACAATACAGTACGAGGGCTTCAAACTTTCGAGTCACAAATATATTAATGCTTTCTTTCCTTTATGCGCTCTTAATTTGGTGTTCTCAGCAAATTGTAGTGGATATTTAACTTCCTCAAAAAAATTCACACAGTAGTTTAAAACTTTACCGCTTTACAGAAAACCCTGTACAAGTCGTTCATACGTTAGCAGTCCATCAAAATATGGATTTAGAAAAGGGTCAGCCAGTCAGTGGGCTTTAATAACTGGTAGCCTATGAATTACAGTGTTTACAAAAACAGCTTGTGGCAGATATTTTATAATCCCAGCCCCCCCCCCCGCCCCTAACTTTGAGGAAAACAACATCCAAACATATTCTGGGATCCAGTCACGGGTACAAATCAGTCCGAGTACTGGAGATCTAAGTCTACTGTGCCGTCTGTCACCACTAACCTCACTCTCTTGGGTTTGGTGGCACCCATTGAGTGAGATGTGGTGACGGGTCCGTAGTGTGGCGCGCCTTGGTGTTCCCCGGGCTGGCACTGCTGCTGCATGTCCTTCCTGCAGTGCTCGTCCTGACTTTTGAGCCCTGAAAACCCACCCAGAGAAAAAGACGGTGGGTTGGACAGCTGGGGTCCGCAGGGCTCGAGGACCAGCCGCCCCTGGGTGCCCGACGGCTCCATCAGGCAGTGGTAGGTGTAGTTTGTCGAGCCAAATCCCGGGTACCCATCAGCCCCGTCCCTGAGACCCAGGGTCAGCGAATGATCTCCGCTGAAGTTCAGCACGTAAGGGGGACCTTGATAGCCGTAAGGGAAGGAGGCTGAGGAGGTTGAGGGTTGACTTTTGTTTGCTGGTGCTGGCGTACCAGGAGGCGTGCTGTGGACCACTTGGGGGCTGTTGTGCTGAGACATGGGGGACAGAGACGAGCCGAAGCTGAAATCAAAAGGGTCTTGCTGAGTGTAACACGGCTGGTGCTTGTCTGAGGTCGACGTAGTGGATTTGTCCTGTTTTAAGCTCTTGTCTTGAAGAGACGAGTAACCGTCAGACATCTTGCTGGGGAAGAAGAAAGGTCTCGGAAGGCCTGACAGGTTTTTGTACATCATGTTGGCTTCGACGCTTTCGTGTTTGTCGGACGACATCTTGCCTTTGCCGAAAGAATGAGGGAAAGGGGTGCTGGGTTTGCTGAAATGAGGGTTGGACCTGCTGAGGTTGTTGAAGGACTCGAGGTGGCCGACATCCTTTCCAAAGCCATGAACAGAGACGCTGCCTTTATGATGAGCGTCTGTACAAACACCTACTTTCTGACTCTGCTGGTTCCTCTCAACTGCACCTGGTCTCGCGCCGAGTGTCCTGGGCGCGACGGCCGGGCTGCCAGCAGCCACGGTGTCTTTACAAGGTGCGCTGTACAAGTTCTGACTCTGGTTCCCTCCCTGATACTTGAGCACTCGGTGGATAACTGTCGAGGTTTTCTCTTGCAGCTTGAAGGGGTTGTCTGGAGGATTGGGATTTTTCACAGTGAAGAGCTGAGGTGAGAGGAATTTGTTTGGCATCTGCGATGACGGGACGGACTTTGCCAAGAAACTCTGGGACATTCCTCTGACAGCGTTCGGCTGACTACTTTGAAATGGCTGGGCTTTGTTAGGAATGGTCATGCGGTGGAAAGGGCCCTGGGTTTTAAGGTTAGACTGAGCTTTCGACTGACTGGTGCTCGCCCTGACGTTGCAGGCAGCCTGGGTTAAAGTAAGAGGGGTTTGGGAGGAAACAGAGGAGGATGTCCCACCAAATAACCGAGGCTTGCCGACTACAGACAGGGGCTGGGTTTTGAAGTCTTCTCTGGACAGCCTCATTGCTGGATTTTTATTTATGATTCGGTCTTTGGCAGCCAAGTCGGAGCTGCAGAGGGCTGAGAAGCTGAAACCGGAGTTGGGTGGGTTTCTGTCTTTGGAGGGATCCTTCGCTTCACATTCCAGAGAAACAGAGTCGCTTTTGGAAGAAATTAGACCTGGAAAAAACTGCAGGTCCTCACTGGTGAAGTTATTTCCTGGACTGGGAGGGCCAAGGTACGGCGTTTCTGTGGTCCACGTGTCGGATGGGCTGTGAGAGAGGGGGCTGCTGAAAGGATCTGTGGGCGGGTCCAGCGAACACAGATCCGACGGGGAAGATGGCAGCATATTCTGAGGCTGATAATACCCCTCGAAGTTGAGACACTGAAAGTCCAGGATGTCGTCGCAGCAGTTTGTGAAGCTGGGCTCGCCGGAGAGCATGTTATCTGCGGTTGTGAATGGAGGAGACTGGCACGGGGGCTGGATGACTGAATTAGAAGTGCTGGAACACAGTGTAGGCTTTTCCAAAGTCTGAGATGAACACAAGCCCTCGGAAAGCCTGGAGAGACTGTTGTCAATTTGCTGGAGTGTGTGACTAAGACAAGGGGTGGGTGTTTCTACGGGCCCACACTTGCGTGATCTCTCCATTTTGTGCCTCTGTTTCCTTCCTCCGCTGTTCATCTCTGGCCTTTCGGTGACTGTATCTTCAGCCGAGGACAGAGAGTCGGTTTTACTCTCATTAAGAGGGGAAGACAGAGACAGCGGTGACAGAGATAAAGAAAATGGCGGTGGCTCTGTTTTTAGAAAGGCTGCGTTGTTCAGTCTCTGGGAAGATGGGAAAACTTCTTTGAAGTTGTTAAAATCGAGACACCCTTTCTTTTGTTTCCCTGAAATGTGCCCCTTTATCTCTCTCTTAACTTTGGGCTCTATCTTAACTTCGCTTTGCGTGAGGTCCCCTCTGCTGTCCACCTCCCAAATGTCCTCCATCTTTCTGCGTAGCTTAATTACCGGTAAGGGGAGACCGTTTACATCCAATTCAGTCTGCAGTTTCTGTTGTGACCCAGTTTCAAACAAGCAGCAAGTCTTTTCAAACCGATCTTCAATTTTTGGCTCTTGCCCGACAGCTGACAACACGTCACCGTCACTTTTAAAGTCCTCGATTTTTTCTGGCAGCGCCTTAACACCATCTAGGAGTCCTCTATCGACCTTATCTTTAATGTCTGCTTTGTCATTGGGCGTTTCATTTTGTCCATTTTCAGTAGTGTCAAAGTCTTTCTCAGATTTTGCATCTGAGGGCAGATTTGTGTTTTTCCTTTTACTCATCCTGTCGGCTTTTTTTTTCAAACGATGCAATCTGCTCTTTGACTTCTTATTAGCGCTCACATGAGCCTGAGCGGCCTCCATCTCCATGTTTAAAACTGATACCGAATCCATGATGGCTTTAAAGGGATCGCACGTCACCGGCTCGTCTCCCTTTTCTGTTTTTAACACCTTACTGTCAAATCCTGCTCTTTGCATCTCCCATACTCTGCCTCGCCGCCTTTTAAAACAAATCTTAAAATTGAGGTCCGGCTTTGTCTCCTCTGCAGAACTCTGCTGGATTAGAGTTTCCACCTCATCTTCTTTTTTAGGGTTACTTAAAGCTGGATCCTGAATTTGTTTGTCCTCTGTAAGCTTATCACTCTGTGGTGTCTGGGCCGAGTAGCCGTCATCTTCATCTCGCCTCTCTAATTTACACTTTCGCGCTCTCCGAAATAAATTGCTTCGCTGGACTTCATTAGCTCGGGAGCGAAGCATTCGGTTAAATGAGTTTTGTTTGGGCGTCCTTTTGGAAATTAACCTTTGGACTTCTGTCCTCCGACATTTGCTTTTACCATATTTTTTCCCTTTGCTACTCTCCTCCAAACAATCAGTCAGGTTTTGCCCCAATTCTGAGGATGGATTTAACTCAGCGGCTTCTTTAGAAGCTTGATCTGAAGCAGAAGTCAAACCTTGCTCAGCGTCTGTTTCCTCAGAGCTGCGAAAAGTACGTTTTTTTAGAGGTATGTTGGACTGCCTGTGTGGCTGTGGGTTGGTGTCTGGGTGCAGATTAGTCGTGGCTTTTGCTGAAATGAGAGACTTATGAGGTAGTGAGTTGAGGCAGGTGGCCGGTGGGTCATCGTGCCTCTGTTGTGACTGAAGCTGTGAACCGTCCTCGCTCAGCTCGTTTTTTAAAGTAGCTGCAGTGTCTGTGCTAACATGTCCCTTGGTGCTTTGCTTACCTTCTGCTCTTTTTTTCGCTGCTCTAGGCCTCGTCTGTCGTCGTCTCATAATCCTCCCCTGCACAGAACAATGGTAACTGCCTCCATTTATTTCAGTCTGTTCTTCCTCCTCAGCACTTTGCGTTTCTTTAGAGACCGAGCTAGAAAACGCTCTTCCTACAATTTCTCTGTGTAATCTCTTATCTATCAAGGGTTTATCTTTTCTTAAAATATCCGATAGCAGAACCTTCGCCTGCTTTATGACAATATCTTCCTCATGCTTATTTACTGGTTGTTCTTTGTTTGTTTGTTCTGATAGTTTAATATCTTCTTCTTTACATGCATCCTTGTTTTGTCCTCCACTTTTTTCACTAGGGGTTATTTTACATTCAGAGTCTTTCACTTCACACTGGGTCCTGTTATTTTTGCATTCTGCAACAGTAGATGCTGTATTTTTCTTTTCTCTCTGCCTTTCAAGTTCGCTTTTTACCATGTCCTGCTGCTCCTTTTGAAAATCCTCTTTCTCTTCTGACGCCGTTTGTATTTCTATAACTTTGTCACTCCCCTTTTTTTCGCTGTGGGATAACTCAGCAACAGACTCACTTGCGTGTCGTTTCCTTAAATTTACTTTATCGATGGCCTTGAAAAACATTTCTCTCACCCCTCGGTTACCCTCCGCTGTGCTGAGCTCTGAACTTCCTGCCTGCTTCAGCTGGGATCTGGATATTCTTCTTTCTGACTGAACCGTCGGAGGTGCTGGTTTGAGACTCTTAACGCTGCTTCGTCCTCGTAACTCCCTCCCTCCCCTCCTGTCGTCAGAGGTCTTTGCGGCCTCTACACTCTGCGGCACTGATAACCTTGTTAAGTTGACTGTAAGGTATTGCTTCAGTGATATTATTGGATTGTCCCCAGCTTTCTTCAGTCTATCTGAAACACAAACTTCTAACAAGGATGAAGCTCTGATGGTCCCGTCCTCCGGTCGCTCAGCGGCCGGTTTTTCATCTGCAACGAAGGATTCAGCGTTGTCGGTTTGACTCGATTCAATTTCAATCTTCTCTTGTTTTATTGCACTACAGGCTTTGTCCTTTTCTACAGGGTGCCCAGCGGTGTTAGTGTCTGCTGCGTCACTGGACCCTGTTTGACGTCTCCGCGCGGCCCTTGTTCTCGAAGATGTCCTCTGCCCCGCCCGTCTCTCCACCCCTGTGACAGGTTCCCCGTTGAGGCCTGCGCTGCTCTCTGCAGGTCGACTTTTCTGATGAACTGACATGGTTGAATTTAGAGCGAAAGACGTAAAGTTGACCCCACCGCTGGTATTTTCTTCGCCGATCGGCTTCACTTCCTCCAGTTGCTGAAGCAGGGCCCTTTCTTTGCTTTTTGGATCCTTGCAGTTGATTAAGAAATCCACTGTGTGGCGCCGTACTCTGATTCTCAGCTCCCGCAGAGTAAACTGGGACAAAAGCGGAACTGTCCGACACTGTTTGACTGCGGAGGATTTCAATGGGTGCTTTCCTGCTCGCCTGTGCTTCTCTCGTCTCCACTTCTTTGTCTGACTAAATTTTCTGTTCTTCAAGGCATTTCTCTTCATCTGCTGGATAAAGGAATTCCTTGAGGGGATGGCTGCGAATGAAAGACAACAACAAAAGAAGCAGTTGAACTTGAAGCTTGTTCCATTATACATGTTCATTCAGCATAAGACGCGAGTGAGAGAAAAAAATTCAGGCTTAATTCAACTATTAAAAACAGTGAAATAATATTCAGCAGTCAGTTTTTTTAAAATGGTAATTTAAACACAAATAAGATTTCAACTTTTTAAAAAAATATATAACAAATATTTTATATAATTTCATTAAATCGTTTTCATACATTTTCTATTTGTTGAGCAATTTACTGCACAGCAGACACCCAGAAAGCCCTGCAGCGCAAACAAAGCATGCAACGCTCTGAAAAGGTGAGGGACAAAGAGTTCAGACTGTGAAATGTATGGAGACAGTTTTAGCACATTTTCTCTTTAACAGGTGCAAAAATCATGTCTGTCATCACATGGTGGGAGGGCACAGATTTCAAATAGCATGATTTTCATTTTCGCGTTTGGATTTAAATGAGCATTTTATTCTATGTTGAGTCACAATGAAATATATAGTGAGTAGATTTGAACTGAAGTTGAGTAACAATTTAAATGATCAATCCATCCTCCAGCTTTACTCCTTACAGATTAAGATCACGTGGAGTTTGTAGCAAAGGGATTCATTTAAATCTGAAAAAAATCTTACAACCATGAGGCTTATGTTGAGCTCTGAGTCAATCTGTATCATCTACAATGAAGGGAATCACATACATACATATAAATCGACTAAATTATGAAGGTGAAAGACTGTGTGGTGTCAATTCTTAAATTTTATGATGTTCCAAGTTTCTATAAATCGTTTTATGTCCTGCACAGTAAACCCTCTGCTATGGTTACATAAGCACACAAAGCTATGTACAGTCTTTAAATGATGTTTATCTTAACCTAACTACTATAACAAAAGAGAACAGAAGCATTTCTACATTATTTACTGACTAATTAAGCCTTTTTCAGTCAGCTTGTTGCAGATCCTTACAACAATGTAAATCCTAAAACAGGCACAACGTTTGATGTTATCATATTTCAAACGTGCATTTTAAACAGGCTGTGGATGACTGCATTCACTGTAATTAAAGAGCCATTCAACACTTCAATTTGTTTCCTAAGAAAGAGAGCGCTGTTCATTAGTGGCTAACTGACTGAAGTGGCCTGATCTTGTTTCAGAGACGTCTGCTGGGCCTCCATGAATCCAGCAGCAGATAATGCACATTTCAAGGCAGTCAAACAGTCACCTTCATGATTTTAAACCTGATTTCATGTTTGACACTTGAAAAAACACAGATGATTAAATCTGCCCCATAATTTCATTCAACATACAACCTCGACAGAAATCAGCCAGGACACATTTTTGAAAACATACTAAACAAAGAAAAACATCCGTATTGAAACTCCTGAATGAGTTAAAATTATAAGCTCAAAGACTTTCTTTTTTTGTTTGCTTGTTTGTTTTAGCTATAATCGCTAGTATCAGTTTCTAGTTTTATGGTCTGTAATCATAATTATCTTTGTTTCTGTCCTGGAAAATGTTGGAAAGTACCGACACCCAGCTCATAGTACTGTAAATGCAGCAGGCTTTCCCCAGTGGCTTGCAGGCTCAGTCTCTTTGTGTTGCATCATTCAGAAAAAGAAAGAGCTTCAACAGACATTCATTTAGAAAATCTTTTAAATTATATAAAACACAATTGTATAGAACTCAGTGTTGTGTCATTATACAGATGTTGTCTGTGTGAGATATACTGAAGCTGCATTTTGTTCCTTGAATTTAATCAATTCCAGCAAAGTTTGTATAAATTTTGAACAACATGGACCTTTATGAACATGCAGTAGTTACCCATAACAACCCTGGTGTGATGAGCAGACTGCCAAACATCTAGTAGCAGCTCTTCTTCTCCTTCTCTTGACAAAACTGCTGTATAATTTTATTACCAAGCTAATATTCCTGCTAGTTTTGAGTCACCAGTCATGCAGATATTTTGTTTGAAGAAGCTGACTCTATATTTACTTTGTTGTTTTCATTTCACCCTTCACATTAAACCCTTAAAAATGCTGATTTTGAGAAAGATCATTAGAAAAATAAACCTGTTACCTTTGAAGATACCTGAGTGTGCTCCTGGTATTGTCGGCCTTGAAGGAAAGTGACCCTTCTCTCGGTGATGACGGAGATATCTCTCTCTCAGGCGGTATTTTTGGCCCACATGGTCCTTTGTTTCTTCACATTCAGGCTGCTTCCCCCTGTGTTTGAAGTGACCCTCTCCGTTCCTGAAGTATAAAATTACAAAGAGAAAATGAAATTAAAAGTTCATCTTTTTTATATCTGAAACAAAAACAGATTTGAGTAATTTAAAAAAAATCAGGCTATAATAAAGACAATGACTGATCACATGATAGACACACCTCTCACAGGTGCAGCATTCACACATTTCATTGCCTTCCCCAAAAAAGCTGGCACCATAGTAACACGTGATCTCCTCCCCAGGTGAGATGGGTCGAATCACTTCAACACAGGCGATATTCTTCTCACCAGGGAGAAACTGGGCGGGTGGAAAAGGGGGAGAAAAAACAGCAAGAGACAAAGACAAAAGATTGGTTGGCCCATGGGACACACTGATACAGCAGCTAGAAAAAAGGAGTGTGAATCTGAGTGTAAAACACACACAAAATGCAGTTTCACAATGATAAATCTTATTTAATTTAGCTAAAAAGTATCCACTAATGAGTCAATTGTCTCAAATGTCAAATCTCTTTAGTGCACATGAAGGATAAATTTAAGTTACCTTGCAGTTTGGTTTGCAGTCTTCAATGCAGAAAGACAAACAAAGAGAGAAAAACAGAGATAGAAAGGTTTAAATTATTAATTCAATCACAACAATGAATAAAGGACTCGGCGGTTTGTTGGTCAGCTGGTCTGTACTGAATCCATTTTCTCAAGGCTCAAAGGCTAAGCTGATTAACTCTCAAACACTATTAAAAGATCTTGTCAGAAGAATTGCCCTCTGAATGGACCGATGAATTAACTCAAATTTCACAGCACCTTTTGTGCAGATTACAGATCAGTTCACACCGCGAACTGACACAGTATGTCAGGAGCAAGCTGCTGGTGCTTATCTATTGTGACGACTTCTTTGATTGTCAAATTGTTTAAGTAATCAAATAGTGAATTTAAAAAATAATAAATTATATTACACACTGGGCAAAGGCTGCAACTAACGACTGTTTTCATTATCAATTAATGTGCTTATTTATTTTGGGAATAGTCCAAAACCCCCAAATATTCAACTTATCGTTAGAGCAGACAACGGAAACAAAGCAAGCAAGTAATCAGATTTTAGAGTCAGGAAAAGATGAATCTTTGTTTAAATAATTAATTACTGTCAACTGCTGACTAAGACATTAATTATTTACTTGTTTCAGCTCTTCATTGGGCAGTTTTTGATTCAGATAAAGAGGTTTCATTCTCAATATTTACCACTACCCTTGAATTAATGAACAGTTTTTGTTGTTAAGTACAAAATATACTCATTTATGTCTGTGCAGGGGAATTTTTCAAACTATGGTTTTGTGTGAGAAAGCAAATAAAGGAACTCCACGAGTCAAACACAGAGGAAAGTCAGTCTTGTCACCTCAGTTTGACAGATGAAAGTAATTTGCTGAGATTTTGAACAAACAAATCGTAAACAAGGTATTTTATTAGCACACCATAAAGTTACAAGGTAAGTAAACAGTGCTGAGAGGAGCGAGAATCATGAAACAGGTGGAAAATTAATTTTTTGGCATAATTACTTATGCTAAAAAAAAAACAATCTGTCAAAGATAAATAAGTACTACACTGTCGGGATTTTAGTCTGGATTCTGATCAATGCAAGAACACAATAACAGAGGTGTTACAGCTGATCCAGTATCTGTAGGGTGAAGTGGGAACTGGTGCTGATCCAGTCATTCACTCCCAATTTGGATGCAGGACTTAAACAGCATTTAGTCATTTTTGAAGATATAAATATGAATAAACATTTGGATAAACAGCCGAAAGCTTTTGATTCCACCCAAATCAGCATTTGTGAGCATTTCGAATGATCGTAATTGACACTCCAGGCCTCTTTCAGTATGTATGTCGAATATATGTCAGTAATCAAACATTATTAGACAACAAGTGACAAAGACTTAATTGCTGTGCAGCGCGACCGAGTGTAGGAAAAGCCCGTCAATCAATCTGAGAGTGATAGCGGCTCCTAATCTGCATGCGCTATGAATGTTGGTATTTGGATTACCTTTTGTTGACATTTGGATCACAGACAGTGTCTTTAAATGTTTTTTTCCCGGCTGGTAAAAACGTTCAGCTGAGGAAACTCACAGGCGAGCACCCTTATCAGCTAAGATAATTTCAAACTGGTACATCGTGCGTGTCCTGGGAAAGAATGAGTCATAAATGCAAACAAACTCACCATGGTTGATGAAGGCCGCAGGCCCGAGCCAGAGCTGAGCGCAGCGTTTGCGTGTGGAATACATCACGCTGAAGTCATTGACTCCTGCCCTCAGCACAGCGCTGTCAGCAGGGCTCAGCTCTGCTATGCAGCCCAGCAGGACCTCCACCCGCTCCCCTGCAAACCTGCGGTGCAAAAATTCAAGCGTTACACAACAAAAGAAAAATCACTACATGCAGCAGTGACTGTTCACGTCACCTTGAGAAATAAAACCGGAGTGTGGGTGTTTACCAGTGCCGTGTTGAGGTTATCTTTGCTCCATTGGTCTCTGAGGAGTATCTGTCACAAGACTCTATCTTGACGCCGCTATCCAACAGGAAGGCATTGAGATACCGATACACCTGCAGATATCACAGTTTAGACAGTGTTCACGTCACAAATTCACGCTCTCTGAATACAGAAACTAAAGAAGGACGATCTCTAAGCAAGTGAACTTTTATTTATTTAAGCGTTTAATCCAAACAAGTTTTAATGAAAGATTTTGTGTGAGATTGTTATTATTTGTAATGATTTGAAAGTCTTAATATCAGCCTACATGTTGTCTCAGCAGCTCCTGTCGATGGCTTCCCAAAGCGTGAAAGTAGTCACCAGCCAGCTCGCCAACTGTCAGCGCCTCAAACGTAGCGTTGAAATCGTGCGTACGCTGAAAGCGCAACAGGGTCTCTTTGAGGTTACCCCAACGCCGGATCTCTGGTGGGGGGCTACAGGGAGGAGAAAAGCACAAAATGACATAAAAGAAAAGCAGAAACAGTCAGAGGACAAAGTCTGAACACAGTCTGTGTTGGTCTAAGGAGTGTCTGTGTAATGTGCCATTTTTTATGCTGATTTTTAGATAATGATTTCATTACCCCGTCACCATGAATGCTGTAAAATCTTCAAAAACAACTGAATACTTCTTGGTGTGATCAAAAGAATACACACGATTAAAAAATAAATGAATAATCCACTCTCTCAAGAATTTGTGCTTTTGTGAATGTTAATTCAACATTTCAACTACTTGATGTGATCAGAGAACACAAGATCACAAAAGCATCAAAATCAGTCACCAGTATAAATAAAACTTAATAAAAATGTGTTGTTATTAACATTATCATCACCATCATAATATAGTAAATGTTTTCCTCCACAGACAACCCAGTTATATCACACTTCCAGGTGGCCTGCAGTAACTATGCATTAAAGCAGAAAGCTTTCTGCTTCTTGAAAACAAATACACATGGGTGGTCAGACAGTTTGACTGTAAACAGGGAGGGCTTGCGTGAGCAGCTTATCTGTTTAACTTTAAGTCAAAGTATCAAACACTATCATAGCACAGATTCTTTAGACTTTTTAACAGATACAGGAGAGTATATCACCTCTATCTGATTCCACATACTGTCATCTGTCTTATGAAAACAAAGATAAACTCACGTCTATAAACTAGACATCATAAGGACAGCTAATGTGTCCCAGTAAACATGTAACAGTCTGAACAGAGAAGGCAAGAATAACACTGCACTGATGTGGAAACCCAAGAGAAATAATTCATTTTAATTAGCGACTAAGACATAATAAGACTAGCGCTGAAACTTTGTTCTTTGGTCCAAATAAAGTTGATCACTGATTGTCAAAACCTGAGGTGATGTAATGAAAATAATTTCCCTGACTTTTGTGCAGTAATTTGCCACGCTTTAGTTATAGCTCAATGACTTTCTACATTTTAGATGCAATAACTTTCCAGACTTTAGTAGAATAATTGCAGATTAATTTAAGTCTTAATAACAGATTAACAGACTAATCTTTGTAGCAATATGAGACCCTTTGGACTGAATTTAGGTGGACAGATTTCCTGGCAGTCTGGCAGAAAGTCCAATGTAATAATGTCCCAGACTTTAATAATTCCCTCGACTTCAGTGCAATAATTTTCCAGACTTTGGTCCAACAACTTCCCAGATTTTGGTGTGAAAGGTTGCAATTAAACAGCTGACAGCTAATCGACTGATCCCTGCAGATCTACATGAGACTCTGGATTGTGTCTGAGGATGCAGATTACCTGATGTTCATCTTGTGGGTGCTGAAGCCCAGCAGAGGGTCCAGCACCAAACCGGTGGCCAGGTCATCCGTCTCACACAGCTCCTTCACACTCATTCTAGTGCATCCGTCCATTGCCTCCCACCATCAGCATGCTGCAGTCACAGAGTCACAAAACGACGCTACTACGATCATTACAACCACAACAACAACAATCAGCTGCAGAGATCAACAGCGCATCGGCACGCTGAGCTGAATGAAGTTGTCTTAACCTGCATTACACGCCCTGCTCGTCATCTAGCCAATGCACGAGAGTGTGAGTTATTTGTGGGACTGTTTTATCACCAGCCTCCACTCTATCTTTGCATGAGAATGAGCCAGCTGAGCAGGCTAACAGCGCTCTGCAGCTAACGGCGCTCTGCAGCGGATCGCTGTGTGGAAAACGGCCGCAGAGAGCCGACCTGTGCGGGTGTGAACTCTCTCACTGATGCATACGGACCGTGCAAGGTCCAAAAACACACCTGGGAGTCTTTTGTAGTCAGCGAAAGTATCGTCAGTCAAGCTCCGCTTCAGCCTGGTAGTGAAAGTTAGCCTAGCCTAACAGCATAGCCCAGCTAGCTTTTCGCTCCGGTTCTTGCGGGCTAGCACGGAAAATGAGGAAAACAGGAATCAACACTCTTCCTCAAACGTTTCTTCTGCTCGCTGCTGGTTATAAGCCCCGGGCTGATTGAGAAAAAGGCAGATACTCGCCGCGCACGACGATGAATTGTATTAAAAACGTGCGAGTTGTTTGGTTAGCCTCGTTAGCATCTGCACGGCGCTACGTAAAAGTTGATGGGCAACGTCCAGCGCAACCAAACTACCGCCGGCCCCGCCCACACGGTGCGCTATTCGCCGAGGCCAAGGTCAGTTCTATTAATCGAACCCAGCGAAGCCATGTGATTGGTCAGAATGGTGTGTGGGTGTGGCCTGTTGGGTTTACTATGTTGATGCTGGAACGTGACAGAGGGCACACACATACACACACAGTTACTCCACAGCATAGACTATTTATAAATATATATATCTGTACATACATTTCTATTTATATGCAGCCTGTGCTGCCACTCACATATCTCAGAGTGGAACTGTGGTCACTTTCTCTGAAGAACCAGATCTAAAGTGCATTATGACACATTCATAGTTTATAATACATCCATAAATGCTTTATGAAGACACATTCAACTATATTAACTATCTAACAATGTAGATAAAAGCATAAATATACTGTGAATATACATAGACATATATGGAAAAAATAAATAACAATGACAACAACATAGACAGTAAAACAACAGTTCAGTGGTGCAAATGATACTGAAATACATGTGATTATTGTAACAGGTAGATTTATATGTTTCAAGATTTGAAGAGCAACAATTTACATCAGCAATAATTCGTAATGAAAATCCCCTAAATCCCTAAACAATGCAAAAAATATTAACAAGAATAGAAACACCCAACAACAACATGGATTAAGAATAAGAATATAAAATAAAAACATATAGTACCAGAGCAATAAAATAAATTTAAACCTTAAAAGATAAATTATACAGTATTTATACCATGCGTAACTAAGGAATGTTGTTAAATATGAATGAGGTGCAAGTGAAGTTCAAGAGTTCAGTAGTTCTTTGCCTATAACTCACATTAAATCTCACATCAACACACATTATTTTATTGAAAAGTGCTGAAGTTTTGCACATTTCTGCACAAATCTGCACATTTCTATCATGAGCCTCACTTACACTTAATTAATATTTGATAATATTACTTATTACTTGTCACGCGTGTCCTCATAAAAGCATTAACAGCGTATAAATGTGAGCTTTATAAATTGTTAATAAAATTGTAATTAAAATCAGATGTATTGACAAGACGGTTTTCACATCTAAGTAATTAATCTTGGTGTTTTGGTGCATGACAGTAAACATAATTTGTAGAAAATATAAGAAAGTACTGCATGTCAGAAACATTAAAAACGAAGTAGACAATAAAATATGAATAAAGATATATACAATATGTTCTGTTTAACTGAAAACAAATGTGCAAATTTGTACAGATGTGTAAAATCTGTACAAATTTTACGTAAAATGAGTCAGTACAAAAGTTGTTCATGAGTCAGGTGTAACATAAGGGGGAGATATAGAGTCACAGAAGCTGCTCTTATGGAGTGAGTGACTCATTTCTGTTCCTTTCTACACTTTAATCTCTGATGGACAGTTTATCATGATTTACTACTTTAATTAAGGGTGAAGAAACACTGAGCTTTAATAATAAGCTTGTTGTAATGAGGAATGTAAGATGCATAGCTGAACGTCCAGTGCGGGTCAAGTTAAGGCACAACTAGTATTTTGTTTTTATCGTAAAAATCAGAGTAACACTGTAAATTAAAGGGTTTAAGTCGGAGATAGAAAGTTGTCTGTTCTTGTTTCTCAGCTTATCATCAGCCTGTTTTAAAACATTGCTCACAGATTGATTTGTTGTCTCATTGTTTGTAATTAAATGGCCTGTCAATTAATTTAAAGTGATAAAATGCTCTTTGTTTGCTTTTAGATCATTGATAGGAGCTTTTCTTCTTTTCTTTTTTCACATTGGCTCTCACACTGTTTAAAACGTTCATTTGAAACCTTCATGTGCTTGAGTAACAAATTTATCTTTGGATTCAGTGATGTTAAAGTCCAGTCTGAGCTATATGTATTTCCATAAGTCGATCCTTCGTGCTTTGAGTCTATTTTCTTACAAATGGACAAACTACTACATGCATACTCTTTAATTTAGCTATGAAACCTTTCAGATTGCCACACTTTTGGATGATATTGTACCGAGACCATGTAAAAAAAGGAAGTCAAGGATTTTGCCAACAACACATCTTGAAATTGGGTGTTGAAATTTCTTGGAATTGAAGACGACCAACTGGGAAACAATCCAGAGTAGTGCTGTTTCATTTTCCACAGCACATCCAGGCATTTAATCTCCCACATCAACAGTCTCCATCTCATCACTCTCGTCACCACGAAGGCTCCGCTGACGTTTTTCATGTGGCTCGATGAATTTATCCATCACACAGCAGCGCAGGAAAGGCGGAGGGACAAAAGAAATTAACTTCAGTCCAAAAGTTAAGAGGAGGCCACAAAATATTCTTCTAATAATCAGAGAGTTTTATCAATGAGTCCTCTCCTCCACCTCCTCATCACAGCAGGTAATCATACCTTCATACTGTCTGTTCACACCACACAAACTCATGTTCAGCTTTTTATTCCTCTTTTTTTTCTCTTCTTACACAAGACTTGATGTTGCGGCCTGACAAAGACTCACGCACGAGTGTGATTCACACATCAGCAGGGTGATTTAGGAGCAGACAGGTGGAGGACTTCAGACTGCAGCATCAGGCGTAAACCCACACAGCCGTCATGTGAAGGTTTTTTATCACAAACTGATGTTTTCTGTGCATTTACTACTCTACCCGTCTCTTTCTCGTTGTACACACTAACCCATAACTAGATGCTCATGAACATCTCTTTCTGCCTGTTTCCTTTTGTAATTTTCAAACTCACAAATATTCATTTTGTCATATTAGACTGTATTTCAGTTTTACGCAGGTCGACTGTGATGCAGTTTAGAGTTCAGTGGTTTTACATCCTCTTTCAGCTCGTGAAACGCTCTCACTGTACTCGAAGCATACTTCACACTTTTCGTATCAGCGAGTGACAGAAAACACGTAAAGATAAGAAAAGAGGAAAAGATAACGTCTGCAAAGAGGCAGAGAAACGGAAGCAGGCTGCTGCTGCCCGGCACTATTTATAAAAGAGGAAGGAATGAGAAAGTCTTTCATGAACCAGCTCGCAGTGAACACGGACCATTTTGATGTGGTTAAGTATCTGCCAGGTGCCATAAAAAAATAAATAAGTAAACACACAGATGGATGAAGAGGCCACCCATGACACTGACTCACAAAGAACCAGCCTGCAGGCAGGAAATACTAAAAATGATACTCAGGATGCCTTCAATGAGTCTTTTCCACCAGATGACGCTTTCTGTTAAAGTGTAATGTTTCATATTTCTCACCCAGCAGTCAGTCACAAACATTTAGAGAGAAACTCAAACACAAATATACAAATTCTATGTTTTATTTCTACTTTTTAACAGAGACAGTTTGTGGTTGATTCGAAAAAAAAAGTGAAATACAAATAAAAAATACTGTTACTTCCTGTTGTTTCTTTTCCTTAATTGTAATAATCTAATAATTTCATATCTACCCAGCGACAGTGCATGGTGCAAAACATCCCTGATTGATTAAAAAATCCTACACTAATAAGCTTGCAGTTTCTAGCATTAAATTTGTCAGTAAAAACAAGATTAACAAAAAAAAGGTCATTAAAGTCCAGATTCTTAGAGGTAATAACAACAGTAAATATAGAGTAACAATTAAAAATGATGTAAGCAGAGGTTTGTACAGCTATGAAAATGGGAATGAAAGTGGCCTTTATTGGCCCATTTATTCAGAAGACAGAGATCTACAAGTTCCATGTTTCAGCACTACATTTTCTTCTTTCCTCTTCATCATTTGCATTATTGAAGTCACAATCTCTCTCCACAACATCATACTGTTTTATTTATTTTCCTATTAGACTTTAATAGCATAAATTTCTGTACATTTGCTTTCTACATCAAATCAACTTGATTTTTTTCCACAAAATGTGGGACTTTTATCATTCACAAATCAAAAGAAACGACCTCCAAAGCACCAGATCGCTCTGAATTGTTCCCCCTGCATGCCGAGGTTGGACTCATTTCAGTTCAGCCACTTTAAAACATGAACAGAAGTCATCTTGAGAATCTCCTGTAACAATAATAATAATAATAATGATGCTTATTTGTATATTTTTCTTAATATATGAATATAAATATGATTTTCTCACACCATTTATTTTGAATTTAAATTTCACTTCCTGAGTTGATCTTACTGGATGTGAATCGAACGTGAGCACACAAAGAGGACCAATGAGTTGTTTTTTTCCCCACCTGCCTTCCCCAACACAATATCTGATGCACTGATGAGATTAGAAAGCCAAGCAGGACTCTGATTAAAGCTTACTTACATTGATTAGATTTTTTCTTTTTAAAAAAACATACTTTTCTGAGGTACTGAGTTGAAAACCTCTTGCTGAGAAAGTGGAGGGGAAGGTGGGGCAGGATGACGTCTGAATTGCAGCTTCCCGCCCTCTGATTAAGTACGACTTGACCAATATTTACTGCTGTTGCAATCCGGAGAGCTGCGGTCACATGTGCTCATACTTGGACAGAGGGCTGAAGAATGGGGACAGACAGCGGACAAATAAAACCAGACGCACCAATTATGTAATGAGGGGGAGGAGGAAGAGTGTTTGGGTCATTAGAAAAGGGCAGTGAGACACCCTGAAACACTGTAGAAATAATTCTCACCAGTTTCAACAGCCTGTGCTGAACTGCTTTCACTGGGGACACCCTGTATGCCAAATGAACTTAATGCACAGAGAAAAAGATAATAAATCAATTGCAAAACTGACTATTTGTGACATTAAATGATGGAGACAGAAGCTGTATTAATAAGCACAGAAAATGTCTTTTTGAATCTGATTTCAAACAGGGTGACTTTTTTTGGGGGAGTTCACAGGATCCACTTTTTCTCATACGGTGTGTGAAAATCATCTGATTCTGCCTATGGCTCTTAATGCTTATTTCACAAGCAAGAAAGAAACGAACATTCAGCAGAGGAAAAAAAACGCTGTCACAAGCCCTTCCATAATAATCTCACCAATATCATTCACAAGGCAAGCGTACAAAAAGGTTTACCGGCTGCTGTAGCTGTAAATGACTCGATGGTGCAACCAAAAGTTTAAAAAGCTTCTTCGGGAATTTGCTGTACATGATTATCTCAAGTATATCCTCGTGTTTTTCTTACAGTAAAACAATGATTTTGTGCTCAGATTCCCTGACAGGTTTAAAGGACTGCTGCTCGTGCCTCAGAAAAAAAAAGAAAATCACTTCCTTAAATCTATCCGAATGCTGCGGCCTTTACTTCTCGAGTTCCTGGCTTTAGGTTGCACACAACCCTCTTTTACTGCAGGTTTACATTAAAATAAGCCCACTCTTTTGTTTAAAAAAGATGGACTCGACTGAAGTGGTCTTGACGAGAGCACTCAGCACCGGAAAGGTCAGAGGGATGATTCAACAGCTCGTCTCCCTCTGAGCCTTTCTGCCTTTGACCAAAGCAGAATATGGAAAAACCTTCGAGCTGCTCTCCTCCTCTGCAGGCGTCTTGAGTGTGTTGTGTTGCTTCGATACAGATTAAGTGCCAGATAAATAGCGGTGTCTACATGTGGAACATATAAACTGCACGTGGTGACCGTGTGCTGTGTGTTGTGAGGCCTCTGTGACTGAGGCGTCCAGCTTCCTGTCCCTACACTTCATAATCATCCAACAATCATTAGAAAAAATATGCTTTTTGCACTGAAAACATTCCTAATCAAGTTTTTTTCTCTCTTTTTTTGATAAAAACAGGCAACACCTGGTTTTAAATCCAGCTTTGGGCTATTGCAGTTTGTGAATTTCTACTAAAATAGAAAAATCTCACTGCAACAACATGTTAAATTTGCCTTTTTTCTTTTTTTTTTTTTTTTAAACAAAGTGTAAGCTGGGCGACAAACAAACTCATTCATAAAGACCCCTGTTCGAGTTGCTGCGTGTCGTTGATTCGAGGCAGCGACGTTTGGCAAAGGCTGCTGACAAACATGACAAAGCAATGGCGAAACACAAAGTGATCAGCATGATGGCGGAATTCAAATACATGGTTATTTTTTATTCATCTTCAACTTTCAGTGAACTAAAAACAAAAAAGAAATAAAATCAAACCATGTTGATTTCATGTATCTACAAATAAAATGAAAAAAAGAAAGAAATAAAAGAAGCAAAACTATTTCACATCCATGACAGCGTTCTCATATCATTGGTTTTTGAAAGGGAAGAGAAAAAAAAGTAAATATCTTGTTGTGAATCCTTTTCATTCAGGGACTCACCTGCACATTTTATCCACCTGTGTGCCCGGTGTGTGTGTGTGTGTGTGTGTGTGTGTGCATGTGTTTGTGTATATGTGCCGTTACTGTTCGGCCGTGCAACTTGATCCCACCCCCCCTCACACCGCCCACCCAGCCCCCTCCCCACCCACCACACAGACGTACACAGACCTCTGAAACAGGATGTACAAAAAGCTTGTGTTTAGCATTAAACAGTGCAGAGCCTTAACATAAACAGTTAAGGCTCCTCTTTTTTTCACCCGTCCCTTCCTCCCCCCACCTCCTGCACCCAAGTTTGAAATTACATAATGGATGGGCGAGCACCCATCTCTACAAAATGACAGAAAACAGAACAGAGGGTACAGGAGGAAGAAAAAAAAAACATACATACAGACCAGCATTTTTCTGTTTCATTCTCACTTTTTTTCCATTTAAACACTCACACACAAAAATAAAATGCACGCAAACAGTCAAACAAACAGTTAAAAGTCATTTTACGAGAGAGAGAGAAGAAAAAAAAACATGATTGAACCCTGGACACTTGTCTGCTTTGTTGCCATTTGGTGACGAGGGAGAAACGAGTTTGGGAGGTAGAGGAAAAAAGAGAATTGGGCCGACAAGGGGGGGTGGTGGCAGGTTGTGGGAGGGGGACCCAGCGGGTGTTATTTCTTGGCCTTGGCGGCCTTGGCTGAATTTCGCGGCGGGGTGACCGGTCTCCCAGATCCCATTCCTCCCCCTCCGCCATAAGGATACAATTTCTTATCTGCTGGCTTCAGAATCTGCGACACACAAAAAAAGTGAGTTTAGTTTGAAAAATGCTGAAATCAATCAGACTTTTAAAGTTTAGATTTTGTTAATATGGGTAAATGTGAAGATGTGAATGGAAAGCTATAAAATAAGAAACATGTTGGTGTGATGGTGAAAACATGCAGCTCCGTCTCCATTTTACGCACCTGGAAGGAGCACATGAGCGTCTCGTCCACGCTCATCATGGCACCGGCGTTGTCAAACTCTCCGCAGTAGTTGGGAGCAGAGAATAAAGTGACGAGTTGCCTCTTGGCAAAAAACTCGTAGCCGTCCTCCACCACCTCGGGAGAGAAATCAAACAGTTTCTGTTTTAGTGGAGCAACACAATTAAATGTCACAATACTTCTTACAAACAGGGATGGTTATAAAATATCAGAATATTTGAAGTAATGTTTGTTTCGAGTGAAATGAATCAACTCTAGTCGAACAGAAATAAAAAAAACATACTGGTACAACACTGTTCCTTTCATGAAATTAAATTAATTAAAAGAGGACAAACACGAGGCCTGCTGGCTAAACGTTACCTGGTGCGCCCTGCATATTAGGTCCATGTCGTGTTTGTGCAAAAATTTGGCCACCACGTCTGCCCCGAACGTGAAGGAGACGCCGCGGTCGTTTTCGCCCCAGCCCAGCACGTCTTTGTCTGGGTCGGCCCACAGCAGGTCGCACAACAAACCCTGGTCAGGCACGTCTGTGGGTCGCATTACTCTGCGGATCTGCTCCATAGACTGGAGATCAGGAGAGAGGCCTGGAGAGCGAGAGAGGGAGAGAGGGGGAGAGAGAGAGAGAGAGAGAGAGAGAGAGAGAGGGAGAGAGAGAGAGAGATTGTACAGACGCACATATTAAGTCTGGTTCTCATCATCCATCATCCAGTCTCATCATCCACTGACACAACTTATGTGATATTAACAAGGCCTACCTCCATGACAGCAGAAGATTTTCTCATCTACGATAGCAGCCACGGGTAAACAGTTGAAGCAGTCTGTGAAAGTCTTCCACAGTTTAATGTTATACCGTCGCTTACCTACAAAAAAAAGGAGAAAAGTTAGAGCAGAATCAGGATTACAGATATCACACTACACTGGTTTACTAATAAAATCAGCACTCACACTCGTCATAAAAGCCATAGATTCGGTTAATGGAGGCGCACTCGTGGTTGCCGCGCAGCAGGAAAAAGTTCTCTGGATATTTGATCTTGTAGGCGAGAAGCAGGCAGATGGTCTCCAGCGACTGCTTCCCTCTGTCTACGTAGTCGCCCAGGAACAGGTAGTTGCTTTCTGGGGGGAAGCCTCCGTATTCGAAGAGCCGGAGCAGATCATAGTACTGACCGTGGACGTCGCCTGCAGGGGGCAGCAGAGGAGAGCAGTTTGAGCGTCTGCTTTCACATGCAGAGTCAACAATTAGAGCTGAGCAAGCTGATATAAACAAACCTCAGGTAATATCTCCTTCTCTCTTAGTTTGCATTTGTTCTTAATGCATTATTGATTGATTGATCGTCCACTAACCACCACATTAAAAACCTCACCGCAGATTTTGAGGGGGGCCTCGAGCTCGAGCAGGATGGGCTGGCTCAGGAAGATTTCGCGGGACTTTAAGCAGAGGCCGCGGATCTCGCCCTCTGTCAGCTGGACGTTCTTCCCTGGCCGAGAGCCTTTTACTGAAAAACAGAACAAGAAGGGAAGAGATGTTTTAATGGCAACACAATAAAGACAGAGCTGTGAGAGGAAGAGGGAATGAGAGGGGACATCAGTCGCGGCAAAGAAATGTGATCCTCGAATTTTAAGCCAGACCTCCAGACTGGAAAGTTAACACCTCCCACTGGCCAAATGCTGTCAAATTCTGTTAGCGGTCCAGTCCCACGGCCACTTCAGCAGGTAACCACATCGTTCAAACGCCACGGTTCACTCTGCATTTTGAAAATCAAGCTTCACACACACACACAAAATACACTTTCAGTATTTCTCAAACCACACAAGCCTTTGTCACGTGCACAAAGATGCATCTGTGGAAACTTGCTTGACGTTGTCCGCCTCAAAAACCTGAGCTCGACAAAAAGACGTGAAACCCACTTCCCCCTTTCTGCTTAATGTAGCTGCAGAGAAGACATAACAAACAGGTCATCAGGGCTCTAATCGTGCACTGTGAAGACCACGAAGGCTGCAATACTGCCGATAAAAATCAATAACAAGGCCGAGACGCAGGTTTTAACATCACATTAACCCCAACAATTACTATTTATTGTGTAATAAAGAAGGCAACACTGTTCTTGTCATCGCGGCTCCTTTCACTGGCATTATCTGGAGGAATTCAGCAGGTTTGTCAGGTCTCTACTTGTCATGCTTTTTCTCACGCTCACGCACACGCACACGCGCACACACACGCACACGCGCACACACACACACACACACACACACACACACACACACACACACACACACACACAGCCAAGCCTTGAACAAGGAACGGAATTTGTTTCCTTCAGTGTTCGCCTTAAAAACATAGACACATCAGCCCACAGCCGGTCTGAGGTGATTTATATCTGAAGCAGCTCTGCTTCCATGAAACTCAGATCAAAATATTTGTGCGCTGACGTGCCAACCGAAGGGCGTGGACGTGATGCTGTGCGACCATAACTTAGCGACGGTGTGTACAGCGGCCTTACGCAACACCGCCCTGATGGAGTTTGGAATGAGGTTTGTTTGCAGCACCGAGAGAAACTAATCAACCCTCCCTTCACCCCAGAACAGATAAACACAAACTGTACGAGCCGACCGATAAAAAGTCTCACGTCCCAACTTTTCCTAGAAATATAAACATCCATTAATATAAACACAGTGACAGATGCACCTCCAACCATCTCTGTGACAATTATTTAAAAACTGGGTGTTAACTATAATTTGTTTGTGACTGTTTAGACAGTCATCAAGCTGTTATCACTTCAATCGCCTTTAAATACCAAAACAATCAACGTGACGCAGACGAGGAGTGAAGAGCAGCAGGAGAGGCGGCTTTGTTCAGATGACACCTGTAATTATACCTCCTCCAAACCTGGAAACACATCCAGGAGAAATCATAGCTGCTTTGTCAATACTGAGATTATTCACAGTGGTTGTCCATCCCATAAACAAGATATTCCAGTTGAATAGTGACGAACGTCGACCGCCGTGCTCACGTTGTACCCATTATGCAACTAAACCTGATTTAAACGTACTCCGTTCATGATAAATCAACGGAGCGCCTTCGCAAACCATTTATTTTAGTCAGTTTTATATCCATGCTTCTTGACTTGTACTACTTGTTTAAATCTTATTTTCTTCTATGTTTGTTGGTGCACAGAGCGTGACGTGTGAGCGATTTTCAATTTTAAGATTTCATATGAACAAAAAGCTTTCATCTACCAGAGCAGGTGCAGGTAAAAACACTTAACTAATGAAAAGTCATTACTGAGACAAAAATGAAAATACCACAACAGTGTCACACTTTGGTTTGTTGATACTGCAGGAAAAATGATTACTGATCATTTTCAAGCCAACATTTTGCTTATATGTATAAAATAAAACAGATCAAGTTGTTGTGTGACCATAAACAGAAATCAGATATCCTCCTCTCCTTGTGAAATGTTATCATGAACAGACCTGACACTTAATTACAGCCTGTCCTCTCTGCACAACAAATCCACTTCTAGTGTTTGCAAAGCTTTTGGGAGGAGGAGGGGAGGCAGAAATCAACAAATGGATGTAATAATGGCACCACCCCGAGTAAAAGTAGAGTCCTGAGCAGTGAAAAGTATAAATACTGCAGTGCTGCTTGTCACTTTAAACCTGGATTACAGAAGGCTAATCCCTGACAGAGCATACTCCAAAGTTAGCCACATAGCCGGCGGGAAATAGTGAGCTTATCGTGGGGGGGCTCGGACAAAAGGCTGACCGGAGGGGAGGGGAGGGGGACAAAAGAGCTGAACCAGCACAACAGAGGGTAAAGCCGCTGCCGGAGTCGGGTAGTGCTGGAGTCAACAGTTGGTTTGGTCCGGCACTTCCCGACTGCGTGATGTCACGCTCTCCAGACGACAAAGTTATCGACACACACTTCTCTTAGCTCCGGATCTGCTGCGGTTAATCCAGTTCAGGCCGCTCATTATCCAAACACATTTAATTGGTTTGGTCTCGAAACACAGCCAGGGAACAAGAGCAGGGGGGGGTTGCCTTGTTGTCTCGAGCTGAAGTTCATCGACATTGCTCTTTAACAAAAGATTTTATCAATGCAAAAGTGATTTTATCTACTGAGCTGTTAATCTCAGCAATAAAACCACCAAAAAAATAAATAAATAACACAAACAAAAAAAGTCAAGTGAGTTACATAACAGGATATAAATACTGCCACTGTCAGGCTTGTTTGTCTTCTCCAGTGTTTGGCAGACAACCTTATCGCAGCTCGAGTAAAATAACCCAGCAGAGTCAAAGTCAAACTCCCAGGAGGCGAATATGTGAATGACCCCAATCACCCCTCCACAACCTCCACGCCATATTCAACAAGGTAAATAAACAAAGGTGGGGTCAAGTTTATTAACAGCAAGGCTTTTTTTGGGGTTGGAATTTCCTTACCAAAGAAAAAGGTCTTTTAGTGGCCAAATTATCACCTGATGCTGCGATTAAATGCACTTTTTTTTATTAACCACAGCCTGCAGAGCCCAGACCAACACACTGCCCCCAACATAACATTTACCTACTTCTGTGTATTCACAAACAAAACCTATCGCCCTCCACAAACTCCGTTTAGGATGATATCTAATGGAGGTGGAGTGTACCATGATGCTTCATTGAATGATTCTGCATCGTTGCAGTGAAATCTATAATTGATTATGATCACAATTTAACATTTCCGGTTTCATTCTGCGATTACATAGACTGTGTGGGCTGTCTTTCCATTTTAAAACCACATCAACATGGCAGAGCAGCTATTAAAAAAAAGACAAGAAATAAAACTACAGCCAGATTTTTAAAGGCAGATGTTTGGGCACACTTGGAAAAATAAAACATTGATAGAAATCTGTAATTAAGATGCATTGAGGATCACTTAATAATCGCACTATGATCAAATCTTGAGGTGACAGACTATTCCCATCCTTACATATTTAAGAAAGTAAATAAATAGAAAGCTTAGGTCAAATTTATTTAACAGCCTGAGAAATGTCTCCAGTGTTTTGCTTCTTTTGCAGGCCAACTTGTCCTCTAATGCTGCAACTGAAGGCGATTTTTACAAAGCCACAAAAGCTCAAATCAACATGTATTATGGTGCTCTCACTAAGACGTCTCTATGCCAACAGTTCAAAACACGAGCATGAGTGCAAAGCAGGTGTAACGTCTGCAGCCGGAGCCACGACAAGGACGACACCAGAGGTCACAACCTCATTTCTCTTCGCATGAGATGTACACTCGGGTGTGAAGAGATTTATGCTTCTGCTCGACGTCCTCAAGGCTCCTGTTACACAACCATCATGTGAATGTGGAGATAAAACAGCCCTGTTTTCCCCTCATACAAACACACACACACGCACAGCTAACCATAACAAGTCTGCCTACACACACTGTACAAGTCACACCCTTGCAGGCATCTCAAGGTTTGACAGATCTTACAATTATTTATTCTGAAAGATGAATATCGATAAAAGATAAACTTGAGTCAGCTGGTCTTCAGTGGCTTTAAATGCTGTAAAAACTGTCAAATACAAACAATACCTTAGCTATGACATGTAAAATTTACTGTATTGAATTTAAACTCAATTGTCCAAAACAATACGATTTGTGCATTTACATTTAAAAATCCTAATTTCTCACCATATACTCAACAAATCCTCAACATAAAATGATTCCTTTAGTCACACAACTACATTTATAATGACATTTCTGTTGTTCATCATAAAACCTGCCAACTAGAAACTGTTCATGCTGCGTTTGTAGCATCAAAACAACCCTGTCGATCACATCATGTCCTCATAAAGATCTTACATCCCAAATTTCCTTATTGCAAAAAACACCCTACTGCTTATTTTACAACATGAATCATTTACACACACGATGTTTCACTGGAAGAACATAAAACTTGCTCATAAACTACTGTAAGATTAGACCAAATGGATGCATCCAACTTGGGTTTGTGGGAAAATTTCATCTTGCTTCAAAAACCGCAACCAGCAGTTTCACACAGTATTAATTACTGACAGTTCATGTGCCAATCAAAGCATCTTTGTTTGAACAACCTCGTTAACAAGTCGCTCAAAGTTGTGGCTGCAAATTGTAGTCATATCCCCGACAACAAACCGATGAGAGCAACACAGGACAGTCCAACCATTAAACAGAAAGACTGTCAACAAGGAAAAGGTGCAAATACAATAAAATGGACTGACGAGAAAGCCTGAATCAATGGATGTAAAGACCTGGAAACCAAAGTGATCTCTCAATGCCTCAGATGTCAAAATCTCAGATTCTCCGGCTGGCCCAATGTGAGCTCATGGATGGAAAAAGCTAATGCTTTCATCAAAAGTAAAAAAAAATATATACAGACTAATGTATAAAATGGCGAAATGTGCATTAAATTCCTCCATTTTCACCTCTTTGCAGTCACCTATTTCTATTTCCGCTTTGATATACAAACTGTAACAGTGCATCTATATTACAAACACAACTCAAAGACTGTGATTAAAGAAGAAAAACAGATATCAGAAGTTAAATTACATCAAGCAGGCTATATCTGAAGAGCAGAGATGATTTTTCTGACACATTTCCGTGCAAATCCAACCATCGTGTTTCACCACGGAGATGTTAAAGTAGATCTAAAACATACCATAACTTCAGCACACTTATCTGACATATAAAAACACATCTCACCCCTGCAAAAAAAGGCCCAAAAATATAAGATCAAGATGTGTCAAGCTCACCTTCCAAGAGGCGCTGAATTATAGAGTCGATGTTTAATTTGTCTGGCTCCGCCATTTTCTCTATTTTCTGACGATCTCGGGCAGCCAAGACCTTCGCACCTTTGGATTCCAGAAAACAGGGAGAGAAGCAAAAAAATGACACCGGGCACAGTCACTCAAAATATCTGGATTAACATCAAGAAACGCCTCCGATAATCGATCGATCAATGTTAGCTTGCTGGAACAATGAATGGAGCTAACCGAGCTAGCTTATAGCTTTAACGGCGAAACTGAGCCGTGTAAAATAACTTAAAACGACACAAAACACGGCCGAACCTTATCTCCCGTTTAGCGACAGTCCTCCCTGGATGACTGAGGGGTAAATATTTATCCTCCCTGCTCAGTTACGGCCCCTTTTCCTTCGGTCTTTTCACTCTTTCCCCCAGGAACTTTAACCGAGGGCCGTTTCCAGCGAGAACGTCGGAGGCCGAGGCGAGCCGGGAGGCTTTTCCACGCGTTTCTCGCAATCTGATTGGTCCCTTCTGGAATTTAGAACCCGGATTCTCGCGTTTGGTTGGCCAAGCTGGGTGTCCGTCCTACACTCAAGCCCCACCCACCGGCCGTTCACATCAATAGAGATTAAAAGTTGGAGGTCAAAGTGCGACACCACGTGTTTACAGGCGGTACTGCAGGGTGAACGTTTTTAAAAAAAATACCCCCCCTGCTGACATGCACATGGGGCAAATAACTGCACTGCACACAGGGGCAGATAACATCTTTGGGAGAATTTGCAAATTGTGTAGCAGTATTCTTGGTCTGCGTGTCCTCTGGGATTTCTTAAAATGTATACAGATATCTAGAAATAATATTTGCACATTGAGGAGAATGTGCAAACTGCGGTGTGGGACATTTCTGCAGAGATTTGTGTGTGGTATTGATGTTAACTGTAGTTTGCCTGAACATATGCGCACTTATCTAAAAGACAGTTCTGTTCTTTTGAATGCCTTGAACGACAATTTTCTTTTTTGGGAAACAAAAATGGCTAATCTAATCGGTTTGGGTTGCTCGTGCAGAGCAGATATTCAGGAGGTAAATAAACAGATAGCTGAGGTCAAATTTATTAACAGCCTGGGAATATTTTCTTTACCCAATGTTCCTCATTTATGGGCCAAAACATGACTGATTCTGCGAGTTCAGGCTGACCATGAAGAGACGATATTTAAGTAATCCAGCTCTTTGATCATGTCAGTGTGACCGAATGACGTCAGTTGTTCCAGTAAATTATGTCAAACTGAAAAAATTACTGTCATGTCATAAAGGTCATGTGCTGAAAAAAGACACCAAACATTGGTAAACATCCTTTAAAAATCAAAAGTATTGTCAAATAGACTAAACAGCAGAAAACTCTTTATGACATTAAGAAGGTAAATAAACAGACAGCTGAGGTCACATTTATTAACAGTGTCAGTCCTGGGAAACTTCTCGGTACCCAATGTTCCTCGTTTACGGACCAAAACATCTTCTGATGCTGTGACTGAAGGCAAATTTTATGAGTCACATCCTGCTGACACCACAAGACCCCAAACAGACATACATGATGCTGCTCACACAAAGACGTCTCTATACCGACAGTTCAAAAATAAACGTACATGTGGACGAGGACGACAACAGAGGTCACAACCTTATTTTTTCTTCTGAGTGAAACATCCACACTGCCACACTTCCACAGGCAAAACTAATTCATCTGAACATCTCAGTGATAAAAAACATTAGAAAGCAGTCACACTGTCTGGAACAACTAATGTGCAACGACCCTGCAACACAAACACCCGCTGGACCTGTAAATTATGTATTTTAATATTTTATTCGTTTGAATTGATCATGTGATAAATTACATGTGCCTCATGTATGTGAAGCTGCTTATTGTCAATTATGATTCAGAATTTAGAGGATTTTAGTTTCCCTGATTTCAGATTTTGAATTTATTCATCTCCTAATCAAACTAACAGAAAAATTTCTTACCATGCACACACTTTGATTGAACATGTCTTCTTGTAATTCAGCAGTGAAAATGTTAAGATATTGACTAAAATAAAGTTATGTGTCACATAATTTATTATTTCTGATGGTCTGATAAACATATCTGCTAGTCATTAAACAGAATAAAAACTAAGTTACATCTGTTTTAAAAGGATAATATATACTGACATTAATATATACTGACATTCAGTCACAGTGACACATTGATGGAATATGATTAGTATTAATATTAGTATTTAAGTAGTACAAATGTACCTCTTTTGCTTGAATATTTTCATTTTATTTTAATCTAATTCTACTGTAAACTGATTAAAGTGATCTCCATGTCTCACAACTTAATTAATAAAACACATTAATGTATCAGTACTAACTGAAATAAGCTAATAATATGATATATGATAGTCTAAAACTCAGAGGGGCGATATTTCTGTATTTTCACTTCTAACACTAATTTCATTTTAAGACCAACACATTTTGTGTTACTTAAGTTACTTTTTATTTCAGGACTTTTTAGAGTTTATTGAGAGTGTGATATTTTACTGAAAAAAACTCATAAGAAACAGCAATGAAAAAAATCCTCACTGTTGCTTTCAATACAGGAATTTTCTTTACAGGAGTCACAATTAAATCCTCCTTTGTGCTGCATGTTATGTGTACTTATATACTTATATATATATATATATATATATATATATATATATGAATGTGTTCCTTAACGCGACGCACATTTTCACAACCCTCCTGGAAATTTCCTAATTTTCTTTCCACGAAATCCTGCCTCCAACCTTTCGCAAAAAAATCCCTAAACCCACTCGGCCTTGTTATGTTATCAGTCTCTTTCCATTCGTCATCACAGTTTCGACACAGGTAGGTGGGGGGGGGTGGGGGTGGGGGGGGTGATGGGATTTTTACTTGCAGTCCTCCAGGTGACTCAATTTCTCATCTCGATCCCATGAACATGACTCATTCAGCATCATCACAACAAACTCTGTCTGAATGTTTTTGATCAATTTTGACAACTTCAAATTAACTTTTCTTTTGTTCTTGAAGGGACGTTTTAAGTGAGGAGCCCTCTGAGCTCCACAGCAGGTCTAGAGATGGAGAAAGAGGGGGAAACATACGTATGGGACAAGTCTAGTCTGGCCTTGAGGTCCTTCCCTCCTGTGTTCGAGCTTTGTCCCACCCTACACCTCACATTCCTCTACAAATAAGCCCCATCACCAACAAGTCCCTGCACAGCACTTGTACATCAGAAAAGACCATCTTCCAAACAAAGCACAGGCTGCACCTCACCCTATTTTTCACATTTTCAGAGGTCCAGAGGACGCGGGATAAAAGGTAGGCATCTTTATTTTTTGATCCACTTTTTTTTTTCTGATGGACAGCTTTGGAAAGAGATATGACTCTGAAAAAGCTTGAAATGACAGAGGATGAAAGGATTGTGGGAGGATTAGTCGAATACCTTTTTATAAGCACCAGCAGAAAAGTGCAAATAAACAGCTGTGAGAGGGAAAAGAAAAAAAGTATGAAAAGCTCAGCAGCATGTTTGAGGCTTTTTTTCCAGAATCTGTTTGTTTTGCATGTGTGTGTGATTTCTGTTTCACAGGAGACTTCACATGCATCATTTACTTAAAAAAAAACTATAGCTTTGCAATAAAAGTATTTAAAAATGACCGATTTTTTTAACACCAGCATGGATGAAAACGTCTCATCATCTTAAATCCAGTGACCCACATCAGATTAGTTTTCAGTGTTCAATCTGCTCTGAAAGTTTCTGATCTGGGGCGGGTCACACACGCTTAAAAGTAAGATATTTTTGTCCCCCCGGTCTAAATCCAGCTCAGCTCCCCTGTCCAACCCTGGCTGGGTTATTGGCTCTTCTTTGTTATTTCCCTCGATTCACAGCGAAAGAAATTAGGTTTAATAGTAAAAGGAGGGAAAAACACGAGAACAAAGGGAGAGGCACCAAAAAGACAACCGAACATCTGAACAACTGAGCAAAACTGTCAACTGAGACTTTTCTCAGTCCTCCAGTAAGAAATTTGCTAATTGAGTTTGTTGATTAAACTGCAAATATTAAGTTAGTTCATAAAAAGTTTTTTTTTATAGGCCTACAATCTTTCTGTTTTTTCTTCTGTTTTATTATATCATAGTCATCATAGTCACGATAACTAATTAAAGGAAAAATCATAAAATCTTTAAATGAATGGAAAGATGAAAACTTTAATTTTAAATATTGATGATGAGTTCACTTCATAAATTAAGACACATTGTTCTTCTCTACATGAAAGTAGATAAGCTGCTTTTCTAAGTAAAAAGTATTGGTAATATCAGTACTGACAATACCGGCCTTTTGTTTACTTACTAAATTTTGCAGTATCGCCCACCTCTGCTAAAACATGATCTGAATAAAGAATAAATATATGCATATTTGTAGAGAGGACATGAGCATGTGTTTAATTTATCTGTTCTAGTGATTGGTTTTTTATCTAATTTTATCTGAAGTTTTGATTTAGTTATTTGGTTTGTTGGTCTTTTTTTTTTTCAAAACATTGAAATGCGGCAATTAAACTGTTGAAGTATTTGATATTAAGCACAATTAATCTAAAATCCTCTGCCTTGTGATAAAAAAAAGGCTTTTTAAACTGCATCACTTTTCACGCGTGAGTTTACCTGACAGGTGTTTTCTCTCCAACTTTTATACTAGTTTAAGTTTGCAAAGATGAATCATACAGAGACTCTGAAAAGAACAAGATGGAAAAAAAGATAGTAACACAGGAGTGGTTCAGTCAGTGGTGGGTGGTGACTCAGGAGGCCGGAGCCTGTCGGGACATGAGCGTGTTTTAAAATGCAGCCTGAGGAAACATAATCCTGTGAAGGCCTGTCAGAGGTGTGTTTGTCTGAGTGTGTTTCACTTATGTA
>JBAJHX010000039.1:2901039-2912247 GCA_037176925.1 Amniataba percoides | reverse complement strand
AAAATGCAGCCTGAGGAAACATAATCCTGTGAAGGCCTGTCAGAGGTGTGTTTGTCTGAGTGTGTTTCACTTATGTAATTGAAGAAGAAAAAAAAAAACCCAGACAGCCACACAACAGTAGCAACAGATAAACACCTCTGAAATCTTAGAAGAGATTTAACAGCTCCTCCTCTCAAACCAAAGGAGGGAGGCAGGATGAGAGTTTGACAGCGGCATTACTCCAAAATAAAAGGACAAGAGTTTAATTCCATGTGTGCAAACAAAGACAATAATAAGTAAGGTGATAAAAATGGGTAAAATGTAACATCTGTCTTCCTGCTTCGGCATGATTTAATCAAACGTTGTTTTTTTCCGTGTTTTTACAGAATGGGATCAAGCGGAGTTCAGATTGTGTGTGTGGCCCTCGGGGTCCTCGGCCTGATCGGGGGCATCATCTGCTGCGCCATCCCACGCTGGAGGGTGTCCTCCTTCACGGGAAACAACATTGTGACGGCACAGGTAATGAAAAGCTTTAACTTCTCATCCTGAAGTGAAACTGGAGAAGCCTGTAGGTATGGAAGTGAGATAAATCCAACATTTATAAAGATATGAATATAGTTCCCTGACAAACACATCATCACATTGTTGGACCGAAAGACCTATGAGTCATTTATTTAGCACAATTACAAATTGTGTAAGTGTGTATCATAGTGTAAGTGTGTTTATGTGATTTCAGTATATAGTAGCCACATAACTTACTTTTATTACATTAGGAACCCTGATACTAATCCAAATAGTTATTATTATTGAAGTATTTGGGAAGTAAAACTAGAAATACTGCATGAAAAAAAGATCCCATAACACGTTAAAGTCCTGCATTGAAAATGTCACGTCACAAGTGAAACGACTAAAAGTGTCTAATTTAGACTTTTTAATGTATAGTTGGCTCATTAAAAGGCCTTCTCAATCAGCTTCTTATTTTGGGTGACGGCATCAATCCATTGTTGGTTTGAACTGTTTTTATGAATAACTGATGTCTGAAATGACCAAGCCTGTTTCCTTTTCTCTGTGTGTGTGAGCAGAGCGCTCAGGAGGGCCTGTGGATGAACTGCATCGTGCAGAGTACCGGCCAGCAGCAGTGCAAGAACTACGACTCCCTGCTGGAGCTGCCCTCCGACCTGCAGGCCGCCCGCGCCCTCACCATCATCAGCTGCATGTTCGCCGGCCTCAGCCTGCTCATCGTGTTCTGCGGGGCCGACTTCACCACCTGCGTGGAGGACGAGGACATCAAGCCCAAGATCAGCCTGGCGTCCGGGGTGGGCCTGCTGCTGGCCGGCATCCTGCTGATCATCCCCGTCAGCTGGTCCGCCCACATCGTCGTCCGAGACTTCAACAACCCGCTGGTGCCCATGTCGCAGAAGAGGGAGCTGGGAGCGTGCATCTTCGTGGGCTGGGGGGCCGGCGTCATCCTTCTTCTGGCCGGAGGTCTGCTCTGCTGCTTCAGCAGGCCCAGATCTCACAGTTCTGGTGGAACCGCAAAGTACCACAGCAACGGCGCCTCCGCCCCGAATAAAAACTACGTGTAGTGGCTTTATGAAGGGGAGAAAGGTGGGGGGGTGACAGCGGGGGCTACTTTGGGGAAAAAAGTCTTTGTACATACTGAAAACTGACAATAACTGTCTCCAGTTTTTGTCTCTATTCATAGTTACGCTGGTGATGTTTTACATTTTAAAGCTGTTTTATGTTTTGGTGCTGGGTTATAGTCATAGTTAATTAATCTGTTTATATCCAATGTTTTATCACGTCTGTTTCTTTTAAGGTCAGTAAAACCTGCTCATTAAAGTCTTTAACCACAGGCACCTCAGTCTGCCTCAGGGAGTGTCCTCATTTCTCTGATGATTCGTTCTTTAGCGTCCACGTGACATTTCAAATCTTTTATATGACATTTGTTTTTGCTAATTGCTAATTTTGCTAATTTTTGTACGATGAGTATAAAATGATTAAAGTCTGGTGTAATTCAAACATGTGTCTTGTGTGTTTTTCATGCCTTCAAAAAAAGAAAAAGTCAGAAAAGCATTTTGAAAATACAGAAGACTTTATTTCAAACTAAAAGCATATATTAAAATAGTTTTAGACAAACCAAATAAACAAATTCAAGCTTTAAGCCAAATGAAGTTTCAGAACAGCTGTTGTCTTAAATCTCTCCCTTTGTCTGACAACAATCACAAGTTAAAACTCGTCTCTCTGTCTTCCCTCGCTTCCACTCCTTCGTTCTTGACTTCTGCTCTTGATCTACTTTTCCTGTTGTTCAAATTCCTCAAATTTAATGCTTACTCTCCAGCTCACTCACACGCTTGATCAGCTCCTCCATCGCTGCTTTGAGGTCTCTCACCTCATTTTTCAAGGACTGAACCTCCTGAGAGACACAAACACACACAGTTATGTTTAACAACAGGCTTACTGTAAAATTCATTAATACTGCCACTAATATTTGCTATGAGCAACGTGGAACTCATTTTCGAGCCAATAAGACTTTGTAGAGAAATAGATATGATTGCGTGATAAAGTATTAAGTTTACAGTGTAAAATGCTTTAGTATAAAAAAAAGTACTGCAAAATTTTACTCTAAAAGTAAAAAAGTGTTATCAGTGAAATGCTTTTAATGGAAAATGCTAAAAGACATCTGTATTATTAAAAAGTAAAAGTGACATTATGCAGAAAAAAAAACACTGGATGTTGTGTTGTTATCGACTGTTTTATTGTGTAGGTGGCATTTTACTGTTGAAGTTGTTAAGTTAGTTTAGTTTGAACTACTTGAATATATCAAAATGAAACATATTCTATATGTAAGTAGAAATTAAGCTCATATAAAACCTTATTACAGAAAGTAAATGGCAATTTTAACTATGAAATAAACGTAGTGGAGTAATATTTCTAGTTTAAATGAGAGGAAGTATAAAGCATAAAAGCATAAAATGGAAATACCCATGTCAAGTTTCTCTCGATTACACACAGTTTTGTTGCCGATTGAACCCTAAATCTCACCCCGCTGCTGTCCTGTTGATTCCCAGCAGAAGCGGTCGTGGTCTTCAGGAGGCTCTTGTGAACTTTGAACTCTTTGGCCTTGGTGGTCGCGACGAAGCCGTCCTTTAGAGAGATCAGGATGGGCGGGGCGTCTTTCCCTTGGAACCACTCGTCAGCCTCGACCGAAGGCTCGGGCCCGATGGTGTCCGGGTACAAGTCCTCCTGGAACAGATCGGACTGAACCGGCAGAGAACAGAGTTAACAGACGGAAGATAAGAAGAGAATTTGAACTAATGTACGTACACACGGCGGAAAAGTTACCTTACGTGGCACCGTCATGACTATGGGCTCACACTTCCTCTCGTGGAGTTTGTAGAATCTGAAGGTAGAAATGTTCAGATTATTATAATGTAGACGAAAATTTCCCTAAAAATATCCAACACTTGCTCTGCGAAGCTACAATGCCCACGATGAAAATGCTAACATGCTAATGGTTAGCAAAAATAATATTTACCATATTTAACCATCTTAGTTGTTAGCATGCTAACATTGTGTACATTTGCTAGCACTAAAACCAAAGTACAGTGAAGACAAAACAATATGTGTAAACAGAAAAGTAAAGCAGGGGAACATATCACACTGGGAACGTTGGAACTTGAAGGGTTCTGGTAATATAGGATCTTCGGGACAGTGGACCATGGAAACAGAATACTTTGGGAACATGGTACCTTGGGAATATTAAATTTTGGGAACATATGACCAAGGGAACTAAGAGCCGTGGGAACATAAAACAATGGGGACATAGAACCTTGGGAACATAAGATCATGGGAACATAGAACCCTGAGAACGGAATAATTTGGGAACACAGCACTGTGGAAACATAGTACAACAGGAACACAGGAATTTGGGAACATATGACCAAGGGAACTAAGAGCCATGGGAACATAAAACATTGGGGACATAGAACCTTCGGAAGAACGGATCATGGGAACATAAGGGCTCTGGGCGCTTGGGACATAAGAACTTGGGAACATAGGATCCTGGGAACAGAATATTTTGGGAAGGTAGGACCTTGGGAACATAGAACCTAGGGAACTAATGGCTCTGGGAGCATAAAACCCTCAGGACATAGAACCATGGGAACACTGGACTCTGGGAACATATAGGGAACATAAAACAGATGTGCTGTTGATGACAAAGTGTGCCCACCGGTTGCTCCCCTACTTTAGTCCAGACTGAAAAAACTCAACAACATAAGACCTCGTGAACATAGAACCATTTGTCATGTTCCCATTATCTGCCATATAAACACTCCTTCTCCATCACTAGCTAACAACACTGAGCTACTTTTGGCCGTGAGAAGACATCGCTAAGTGTCACTACCTGGCGATTTCACATTTGCTGATCTCCAGGCCCCTCTTGGGCATGTATCCCATCCCCTTCTGGCTCTCCTTGCTGCTGTACATGGACAGGAAGTGGACATAAGGAGCCTCATCCGTCACCTCAAAGTAGCGGATACTGCTGTCCCCCTGTGAGGACGGTATGAGAGTCAGCTGTGAGTCTTCATGTAGGCGAGACGGACACAGACAGAGATATTTCAACATCTGGATCTCACCTTGCCACAGAGGTAGACGACACCAGTGTCTGGGTCAAAAAATGGCAGAAGGACGCCGCTGCTGGTGTCCACTTCCTGCAGGTTCAGTGGCTCTCCAAAGTTTTTCTGTTAAAAGACATTCAGATACATGGAATAATAAATTTAACTGTATATCCAACGTAATAAAGACCATTGCAGACTGCAGGTAAGCCAGTGATTCATTTAACTGAGACTGATGTGGGATGTTACAGAGCAACACACCCTTAGTGTGGTAAACTGCAAATTGTGTCACAGCAGTGTTGTAAATACACAAAATACCTTCCAAGAAATAAATCAGTAGACATTTGAAAGAACAAACGTACAGTGAACTTCTATCTTTGTGT
This sequence comes from Amniataba percoides, assembly GCA_037176925.1. Lineage (NCBI taxonomy): Eukaryota > Metazoa > Chordata > Actinopteri > Centrarchiformes > Terapontidae > Amniataba > Amniataba percoides. The sequence goes on along the minus strand of JBAJHX010000039.1, from coordinate 2,907,266 downwards.
CATGGGGTCACCTTTAATGTAATTTTTAACTCCCTGAAAACCTTTTTTCTCACAGCAAGTAATGGCTCCTAATTCAATGTGCAGATTTTCTTTATTTTTGGTTTTATCTGTGCTCTTCTCACTGGTTTTAAGTGGGAAGGACTCAGTTGTGATGCCATTCTTGGGCACCAATCAGAACGAAGGAATAGTCGACTCAAAACGTGACGCAAGTTGAGGTGTTGTTGCTCTGATGAAGCAGATTAAAGCCGATCAGACAGGAGGTGGTTTGCAGGTTGCAAAACATGAAGCAACCACCACATCAGCTGCTCATAAATCTGTGCCTTTAATTCTAGATAGAAACATCTGCATTAAAAACGTATGTGCATGAAACTTCATGTGGATTCATGAGACGCTCACATAGAAAAATCACAGCGAGTACCACCAGCTGGTCCAGGAGCTCCGCCTGGATGATTCATTTCAAGGCTTATTTTAGGAGCCCTGGGCAATTTTAAAATCTGCTGTCAATCATGTGGGCTATCATCACAAAGATGACACTGACTACAGCGAGTCTACTGCTCCTGCTGAGCAGCTGAGCATGTGTCTGCACTAAGTTAGAATATATATGATTTTGGGTTTGAGTTTTCTTGAGTTTTCTCAAGATTAGGCACCCAGGGAGTATCAGCAGCCTCGAGAAAACAACAGGAAATAACACCTGCTGTGTGATCGAAGCCTTAAAAATGTGATCTGCAGACCAGGAAAGCTTGGTGACATTCAAAATTGGCAGCCAAACTAGTACACTGTGTCCCTCAAGCTCCTTTAAAATCACATGAGAAAAGGCTTTAGTGTTCTCATTTGTATGAGCATCTGTATTTGATGATCTGGGAATGAGAACAAGGTGGCCCTAGACTAAGTGTGTGAGTGCTAAAACTATAATAAATAATAACAGTAACTTTGCCTGCTGCACAGTTGGTAACGAAACAACAATGTCGTAGAGAAATAGCTTCATGTTTTATGGATGTTATTGGGGTTTTAGGCCGAGACAAAAGTGACCATGAGATGAAATTCTTGCAGGTTGTTGACTCACCATGTCCCACAGCGCCACCTGTCTCTCACTCATGCGACTGAAGCCGGTGCTGAGGATCTTATCTTCGGACACGAACACCGCCCGGACAGGCCTGGAGCCCTCGTGAGGCTTCTCCTTCTCCTGCAGGTGTGAGAGGAGGAGCAAAGAGGGAGGCGTTACTGAAAGACTGATTTTACATCACTTCAATAAAGAGTGTGTTATTTATCACTTAACAGATATACATTACATTTATAACTATTATACCTATATGCATGTGGAAGAATCTAAAATAATAATATGACCCAATTGAATAATTTTGTGAGGTAAAGCAAAATTTAAGAGTTTAAATCTCAGCTGTGTTTTATCTTTCACCTAAAGAACACACTCATTTTTTAAACCAGCGCTGCCATATCATTATTAGAGCCAAAAGGATTAGCAAAATAATCATTTGAATTGACAATATTGCAATTATATAATCTGCAATTATTTTAATCAAATGTGTGAATTAGTTCTCATCTTACATTTGAGTAATCTGAATATTTCTGGGGCTGGTCAGACAAAAAAAAGCTATTTGAAGATTTGGAAATGATTATTTGTGAGTATTTTTCGTTATTTTCTGATTTTGTATGGACGAAAAGATCCAATAATTAATTAAGACAATGACTGGTATATTCATCAGTAATAAAAATAATCCCTAATCTAATCTAAGACTTGTTTGCTGAAGCTGTTGCGACGTCGGTGCGGCACTAAAGGACAGTCAGAGGAGGAAACCTACGAGGAGGACGGTGCCCTTGCGTGGGTCCAGCACCCGCAGGGTCTTGTCCTTGCAGGAGGTGAGAATCTTGGAGCCGTCCCTGTTCCAGCAGGCGCTGTAGATGAGGTCAGTGTGTACGCTGTCCATCCTCACCACCGCCTCCCCACGGGCCACGTTCCACAGGATCAGCACGTTATCGCAGCCTGCGTGCAAACAGTGACCGGTGAATTAAAAGAGGAGCAAAGGGCCTCATTATGAAGCCATTTATCTGCAGGATGAAGGTGACTTATTCTATCATTAAAATCATAAATGTTTTGGAAAACTTTATCACTGCATCATGGACAGACTTCCTGCATTCCTACAGTCTTGCCTGGAAAAAAGTACACATGAAGGGACACGTTTTACATTTCCAGCATCTTTAGCGTCTCTGTTTTCCTGAACTTCAATTAAAAAGACAAATCCAGTGAAAAAGTCTTGACAACACAGGATACACTATTTGATTAACAAGTGATCTCTGCATTAAAATAACTTCACAGCTGGAACATCTATAAATCTAAGGTTTTTAGATACTGTTCACTTTTATTTCATGATATTATCCAGTTCAGCTACACTTCTAGTAGCTCTCAGCTGTTTCCTGTCTAACACAGGGTGGTTAAAGAAGCCTCGGTAACGCTGCAAACTCAAGTGTGAAGAGACGAGATAAGAGCGCTGAGTTTAAAGTGAAAACGTGGGTGGAGGCTGTGAGAACTTCCTGTTTAACAAAGGTGTGGGTATCCTTCGACAACACATGTGAGCTGGATCATATATGTATCCCTGGTTCCTCTAAAGTGCAGGCGACGTTTCTGCACAGGAGCTTTCAGATCTGGTGGCAGGCGTGTGTGTGTGTGTGTCAGCGTCCCTGTGAGGGCGTCGTACCTGCGGTCATCAGCACGTTGTGGGCGGTTGGATGCCAGCTCAGGATGCCAACGCGTTTGGTGTGACCGTCCAGCTTGACGAGGGGGGTTGTGAGCGACGTGGTCAGCCCGCCGTCTGGAATCTCCCAAATCTGTTCACAGAGGAAAACAAGCAGAGGGTCCATTTGCAGACATCACAGTATAACATTACTTTGGCGAGAGCTGAAACGCTTGAGATGCCACACCATGACGCTGCAGTCCTCGGAGCCGCTGGCGATGATGTTGTCATTGTGAGGACAAAACTCGATGTCCAGGACCGGCCCCGTGTGTCCGCACACGGTCGGGTAGGACATGTCGATACGTCCGGTCTGCAGGGACAGAAACACCAAGAACACAACTTTTAAAAAAACCCTCATTCATAGTGCGAAAAGATTAATCAGAGGGACTTAAAGGCTTAATGCAGCTTGTGAAAGATTTTAGGCCAGGTGGGAGGAGGAAGTTGATGGTCAGCTGAGATAAATTCCACTGATGTGCCCTCCAATTACTCCTAATGTCTAGTAACTGGGTTAGTGAGATCAGGGTCGAGGAGATGAAATCCCAGAGTTCCTCTGCTTCTTCCTCCTCTGCCCTCCCTCCAAATATCACGGCCGTTCATTTTATACAGACACTTTCTCATCATACCATATGAACTCCACTCAGTATTTAACATTTGGATTACTAACGTATAAAAAAAGGTCTTTAAACGACGATAAGTCACTGCTAATAGCAGCAATATTTATCTAAAAACAGGACACGGTGCATTTCTCTGCAAATTTTCTGCTCACTGGTCTCTTGGCTAATTATTTTCCCTTGAGAGTTATATACTACATCAGAGTCAAGACCGTGAATAATGTGCCATCTGCAGAGTTCGAGTGGAATTCAAGACTTTTTAAAGACCTTAAATACCACATACAGGATGCAAGTTAATACCTGTTCTATGATCATCCTGTTTAAAAATATGATGGAGAACTAGTTTTTATTAGCACTTCCCAGCAGTGTATAACGATATTTCCTCATGATGTAAATGATTAAATTAACATCAACAGATAAGTGCCCATTTTATTCACTATTCACTTAAAATGTAATGCAGTAGTTTCAAGCCACCCAACGTCCTCCATAAGTGACTGCAGAATAACCGGGTTGAGGCCACATCCTGCCTTCACTGAGCTGACAACGAACTCCTAATATGGTGAAAACTTCTCGGCAGCAGAGCGAGTGACGTGTAGCAAGACTCAAAGTCGGCATCAAACTTCCTTATTCAGCTGAACGTGTCGTGTTGAGTGGCAGCATTCAAATTTTTCACATGTGAGCGTGGTGTTAAGCTAAAGTCACACCAGCACGGTTTGTCGATCGGGACAATCGACACATCCAAAAATGGTATTATGAAGAAGTAGAAGCTTGCTGCTCCCCTTTGTGTCGATTTAAACGGGCTGTTTCCCCGTGACGCACCTTGCTCAGGGGCAACACTATGAAGGCTCCCCCGCCGCTCGCGTCCACAATCATGGCCACAAACTTGGGGTTGACGGTGCAGAAGTTGCTGTCCCATGTCATCTGTGAGATTCGGATGTCGTCGTAGCATTGGTCGGCTTTCAAAGCCTGGCCAAAGACGTGGCGGAACTTGCTGGACCTCACAACCTTCCTGGACATGGTGAACTGAGAGAAAAGTAAAGGTTAATGTGAGGACAGGCCCGAGATTAAAAAAAGACTGAACTCTATGTGTGCAGGGGAGCTTGTGGTTAAAAAAAAACAGTCTCTGATAGTGCAAACACACATTACACCATTACACCTTTCACATGTCATCAACTGAATGCACATGAGACGAACCATGTCAGGTGAATTACCTACAGTAATTATCTTGGTTTTATTATATTTTTAATGTGGAAAGTGACAGACACAAGGCTGACGACACAGCTGAAAGACACGACAGAGGAAAGCAAAAAAGAAAAAAAAAAAAGAGGAAGCAAAAGCTTTCACAACTGCTTCCTCTAGTCTGGTACTCTGCAGCCTCTTCACAGTTTCTCTCTCTTAATTCAGGACTCTTTTTCATTACTTAAATAAATTTGCACACTGAAGTCGATCGCACTAGACAACAGTATGAAGATGACACAAAAAAACCCAAGAAAAACAATGCAAGTCATCATCGCTCGAGCTGCACATGCCGTATACCTAATAAGGTAGGTGAGTTACACAAAGCAGCAGCAGTTACACCACATCCTTCAGAGTGAGCAACAAAACCACCAACCTGTCGCTCAGGCCAAATTTGTCATTCACACACTCTCTCACTGAGTTTCCCGCATGTTTACAGGCTGGCAAATACACGCAAATTACAAACCTTCCCAATAAATGTATCGTTTGTCGAATCAGAAATCACAACTGAAGGAGCAGTGAGATTTCTGTGGAGCCTCAAATCCTGCAGAACTTCTGTCAAAACCAGCTGCACAGCAAAGAAACTTCTCACCATTTAGCATCAGAGCTGCCATTAAAAAACACTCAATATGTTTTGCTTTACCTCCATCTGTAGATTTACTTCCTGAAATCTGCAGCCGCGCCTAAGCTCAGACTCGGACTGAGCGCACGGCAGTTTTTGCTGCATGTGCATCACAAGACCTCTCTGGCTGCTCTGCGCCTAATTTAATAATCCTTCACAGAGTGAGCCTTAATTTTATCAGGAGCCTAAATGCATGTCAATAATCTCTCCCTGCCACTGTGTCTCTCTGCTGTGATGGAAAACATTGCCCGGTGCAAAGCAGGAAACAATTCACTAAGTTGAAAACAGGAGGAACTCGAGCCGTGTGGAACAAGATGGTCAGAGATGCCAAACTCAAAACCAAAGATGTTCTACGATCTTGAGATGTTACTTAGCTGTTGTGTAATAACTGTAGGTATAATTACAATCAGAGATGTAAATGAACCTTATGACAAACTGCAGGCAGATGTCGCAGGCCTACCTGGGAGTGGTGTGGGGTCGATTCAGTCGAAGGAGTTTCGGCGGTGCACCAAACACCCTGAATGAGGACTTAGAGGAGACGGTGAGCTGAAGTAGATAAAAAAAACGTACGTGTAGGAAGTGACAACTTCAACTGATGGTGGAAGTGGGAGGTGTCTCCTGTGTCATGTTGGGGTTGAAAAACTGCAGAAGACAACAAGAGGAAGGTGGTGAGAGATTAATGAGTTGTTATTCTAAGATCATGCGACGATAAAAATATCAGATCAATTCATACTTACATTTATGAAAGAGGTTCGCTCTGCCTCTGACCACAGCAAATAAAATCAGTGTTGCTCAGGTGTCACTTAATAATCAGGCTGCATGTGCACTGCAGTGATCATTAAAAGGGCTGAAAAGCATTTCCAGGCCACAGGAGCTCCAGATTAAAGTGATGCAAACGGCTTCTTTTATGCATAAATATTTGTGTTTTCTGTGTGATGCACTGCAGAAATGCACAGTTGAGGGCAGAGTGCGGTTTAACCTGAAATCTGAGAGGAAATGTTGCCATCACAA
>JBAJHX010000039.1:2885665-2896316 GCA_037176925.1 Amniataba percoides | reverse complement strand
TGTGTGTGTGTGTGTGTGTGTGTGTGTGTGTGTGTGTGTGTGTGTGTGTGTGTGTGTGTGTGTGTGTGTGTGCACCTGTGCGTCCAGGTGAGAGAGTCAAAATGCTTGTGCGTGTGACTTGACATACTTTTGCCTGCGTTTGCACGGAGAACCAAGATGGACGAAGATATGAACATTCTGAGTTCGAGGGCTCGAGGCGAACACATGCACGGACCGCACGTCGTCTCACCTCGCAGCATCAGTCCCCCCCCGACCTCCCCTCCCCCTCCCCCCCACCAGAGGTCCTTTAAATTCCCAGCGCTCCTTGTAAAACAGGTGGGGGGCAGCAGGGCGGGTCAGTCTGAGGGACAGTTGTAGCTGTTGATCCACAGCAGGTCGTCCAGGACGCCCCAGTGCAGGTAGAGGATGGAGCCCACCACCAGTACATGCATGATCTGGTGGCTGTTGCACCAGTAGTCAAAGAGCCCCGGGCGGAAGCGCTCCGGGATGCGTGTGATGTTGATGACCCCGCCCAGCACGGCCAGCGCGTCCATCGTGAGGAAGTGGCGTAGAGAGGTGGGGCTGCCGCCGCCCACGCCCACCCAGCGCAGCAGAAAGAAGGAGAAGCGGAAAAGCGCCTGCCAGGCGAAGGAGCGCAGCCGGCGGACGCTGCTCCGAGCCGTGACGGCGCAGTAGATGGCGTGGCTGGACAGCAGGATGTAGACCAGCAGGGCCACGGTGCGGATGAAGGGGTAGCACAGCAGCGTGCTGTAGACGATGGGCAGCGCGCCTGAGAAGAACAAACACACAGAGAAGAGTCTGTGACACCTGAAAGTCACAACGCTAAGAGGTCAAAGTGTTTGAGCGCAGTGTAACAGTGTGGTCAGCAGCCGTCACGTCCTCTGATGATTATTCACCAAGTGTGAAACGCTCATGAAAGCTCCTTAAGACATGAAACTCAAGTGATGTGTAAACCCCTGTACCGCAGGAGGACAACTGCTGAAACGCAGAATTTATCTTGAATCACAAAGTCCACAGTGAGATGTGATGTCATGTTATGTCGTGTTATGTCGTGTTATGTTGTGTTGTGTTGTGTTGTGTTGTGTTGTGTTGTGTTGTGTTGTGTTGTGTGATGTGATGTGATGTGATGTGATGTTATGTTTACAGGATAAGTTTCATTGGACTGTTTCCAGCTTATCAACTAAGAGTATTTTCTCATTTTCAAACAGTAAAAAACAGTAATTTGAATATTTTTAGGTTTTGGACTCTTTTTCAGACAAAGTGAATAATTTGAAGTTGTCATCTTGGGCTTGAGGAATTCTGTAGACTTTATGTTTGTTTTTACTATTTTTACTATATGTGCATTAGACATTTTATGAAGATGATTACCTGAACAACAGACAGAAACTATGAGTGAGTTATGACTTGAAGTTTAAAATAAATGAGAGCTCAGATCATTGAGCCTACACCTGTTAATCAGTTGGTTCATTCTGAGTCAGTATCAGTTATATGACTCAATATTAAATGTATGCTAAAGGTGGTTTTCACTGTCTCTAAGGAAAACAATATTAGTTGAGTGGAGGTGATGGCTGAGCAGGTGGAGGCCTTCAGTGTTTATCTGACTGAGCAGGAACAGCTGCATCATGTTAATGAAGCCTTAAATACAGTAAGTTGTGTGGTGATATCCAGTCTCATGACATTACATATGAATTATGACTTAATTAACATCAGAAAAATATGATCTAAACAGTTTGTTAAGAATCCATAAATAAATGCAAAATATTGCTCTTGTCATGTTATAATTGTCAGGCAGCACGGGCGGATCGATAATCATTTCAGAACTTGGAGCCTTGTTTGCATTGGCGGGTTGACTCGGTGGTCAAATTTGTTCTGACAAATCAATACTAGTTCACCTCCAAGCGAAACACTTCTGTGGTAAATCATTGACGATCAATGGAGAAAGAAAAATTCCTCCCTCAAAGTAAACAGAGCAGCAATAACAGGAGGGAGCGGCGGGGAGATCTGCTGAGGTTTACCCAAAGTGTTGATCATGCAGATCCCGCACACGTCGAGCTTGAGGAGGGTGTGGTAGACGGGCTCCCCTCCCTCGTGGTTCATGAAGAGGTGGTAGAGCACGGAGCCCAGCTGAGGTGACAGGCAGGCCAGGAAGTGCACCACGCCCAGCCACGTGACGCTGATCTGGGACCAGGGGATGTTGAGAGGCAGCAGCACCAGGAAGCAAACCAATGGGATGCCTGTGGAGAGGGAGGGGGTGGGGGAGGGAGGGAGGAAAAGAAAGCTGGAGGCTCAGGTTGTTGGTTTTTAGCTCGGCTGTAATGAAAGATGCAGCTCACCCCGTTGACACTTTTTAAGCACATTTGTTGTACAAAGCGTCGCGTATTCACAAATCCAGTGAACTTGCTTTGTTTTTCGATGTTTTCTCTGTGTGATTACATATTCTTGACAGTAAAAAAATTGTACAGCAACGTGTTTTGATGGATTATTCACTGTGGGAAGTTTCATTCCTCTCGTGTGGTGATTGATGGAAAACAAAGCCCGAGGTAACGCGCGCTTTGCTGTGAAAACCGCCAGCTCGAGCGCACTGAAATAACACCGAAACTTTGACAAAGCCCAAATTAAGGCGTCATGTTTACTGTGATGGATTATCTAGCTCGGGACTTTGGAGGCCGCTGTGGACGCAGATTTCAGACTGCGCGGGGCTGAGTCGCGGTGACGGCCCTCCAACAGTGCTGAGTGTGTGCAGACAGCAGCAGGAATAATGTGGAGCAAAGCGGAAACCTGCGTGATTGGCACAAATGTATCAGTGTTAAATACAAGGCCCCCGCTAAGCTCTTATTTTGACGCAGCGGGGGGGGGTGCTAATGGCTACATGGCTTCAATTTAAGTTGGACAGCAGAAAGGCCTTCACTGCACTGTGAGCAAAATGCAGACCTTGAAATTTGATCCACATACAGTTGTTACCATCATTTATCATATTGCACTCTCTTCCCCTTGTTTTTTTTTTTTTTTGCACACTCTGCCTTTCCCCAATGTCAAAGCCCCAGCCAGGTGATACAGGCAATGCCATCTACTATAACACATCTATTTTAAGTGTGTTATCTCCGCTCCTCCCCCCACGCTCGGGGGTTGAATGCAGCGCAGAGGGCCAGCTCTTAAAGCCCGCAGCACAAACGCGGTGAAGTGTCCGAGCTGCGGGCAGGATGTTTGGAGTTTGCATGCAAAACAAAAAAACCAGCTCATGAAACTTTGGCTGAAATGTTACAGCGCAGCGACAAAGAAAAAAAAATGTTCCAGCCGAGGTACGACTCTCAGCTCTCCCCGCCCTGCGACGTTTCTACTAAATTTGGAAAATTGGACAAAAGGTCACTGGATTAAACATCACTTCCTTATATAGGCAGTGATGTTAAGGGTGCGTTCGAGGTCACATGCTCAGCTGACGTCACCGAGTGTAATAAAGACTTCCAGGGCCACTTCCCTGATGATCACCGCTGCAGTTTGCTCCGCGGCTGCCGTGAAGTGACGACCTTCAGACTGAGGGAGTTGTCAGAGCCTCAGCAGCCGGTGGACTCGTTGTACTGACTTTATCTACAGGACGTCCTCCGATGAGAGACGAGGCGTGCTGCCGTGTGCCGTGCTATTGGCAGTCTAATCATATCAGTCCAAAAACAGAACAACACCGCACGGATTGCTAACAAGCTGACACGTCGGTCTCACCTCTGACTGCACAGATTAACACATTACTGCAATTAATTTTTGCTTGCGCCAACCTATTAAAAGAATGGTGTACAGTTGTGTAACCACCACATTTTGGACCTGATGAAAAAAGCCACTCCAGGCAGTTTCCATAACGTGGAGTTCACTGAATTAATGGCAAAACTTTTCCATTTGGCACGCCGACAGTATACGATGTCCGGTGTGTTCAGGACTTAAAGAAAAGTCAGTTCGCCATCACCAGATACATTTTGGTGCAAAATTGTGCCAACTCTCACAAAGTCCATGAACAGTGACAGTAGAAGTATTAAGATCTTTATCTTTAGTAAAAATAAAAACACAAAAGTCAAAGTTATGCATGCTTACTGACGCATTTAGCAGCATCTGCTTCTGACGAGACAACCTGCTGCTGTTCTTTGTCACAGATCACTGAAAACTGAGCATGTTTGGACTGTTGGTCGGACAAAACAAGACATTTGGAGACATCAACTCAGTCATATCTGAAAGAATAACTGCTAACACACTGCATAGTTTAATATACAATAACATACATACTCAAAAAGTGCATCCAAATTGCGGCTGACATTATCTGAGTAAATGTCATCTGTCACGTTCCACCACTGATGAGTCAAAACTAACCTGGTGTCACTCTCAAAATGATTGACAGACATTTTAATACACGGACATATCAATGTAAGTGTTTTCTCATTATGTTTGATGTTTTATTCATTAAAGCAGGCTGTTGTACCTGATTATCATCAGTAAACAAAGACATGAAATTTAACTGTGTCATCATTAAGATCAGATGTGCAGGTATTCCAATCGTTTTCTTGAGTAAAAGTGATACTACGATGTAAAAACGCTCTGTTATGAGAAAAGGTAAAAAGTATTATAAAAATACACCTAAATTCCCAAAAGGACTTGTTGTGCAGAATGGCCCATTTCAGAGTCATTTAACAGTTATGATACTGGATTATAATGAGTGATGCATTAATGAGTTCATCACTTTAATGTTGCAGCTGGTAGAGGTGAAGCTCATTTTAACTACTTAATGCTGGAAGGTTTGGCCTATAATAATATATCATAATGTATTGATGGTTTATAGTTTGTATTAATAATATAAATCTACAAAGCAGCTACTGATGGAAGCTGTCAAAGAAATGTACTGGGGCAAACTTTTATGGCTGCAACTCACAATTATTTTCATTAGTGATTAATCTGTTGATCAATTTCGATTGGTTGTTTGGTCCATAAAAGGTCAGGAAATAGTGAAAAATGTTGATCAGTGCTTCTCCAAGTTCAAGGTGACCTTAAAGATCTTGTTCTGTCTACAACAGAGATATTCAATTTGCTGGCATGGCGAAAAACAGAGAATTGGACACTTTCTCAAAACAATATATCGAAGAAGAAGAAGAGAATTTAGGATAAAAATATATGTGTTAAAAAAATTTTATGTCATATCTGCCTCCCTGGAAGGTTTAGTGCTATAATTTTCCAGATTTCTGAGCAATACTTTTCCTAATTTTCCCACCTTTGTGCAATTATTTTCCAGACTTAAGAGTAATAACTTTACGGCATTAGAGATATAATTTTCCTGATTTTCCAGGCTGTGCAGTGATTTTCAAGGCTTTAACACAACCATTATCCAGACTTTAGCAGAATGATTTTCTGGACTTTAATGCAATAATTTTAGTTTTACCTGACTTTTTTCAACTATTTTCCAGGCTTTAGTATCATACTTTTCCTAATTTCCCAGACTTGGAATAGACTTATAGAGTTGATTGTTTAGTGTTGTTTTGGTGGAATATTTTTTCAGAATAAATCATTTTCCATGCTTTATTGCCATTATTTCCCATACTTTAGTACAATATTTATCCAGGCTTAAGTCTAATGATTTTCCAGCCTTTAAAGCAATCATTTTCCAGGCTTGACTTTCATAATTTCCAGGCTTAAGTTGAATGATTTTCTCGACTTTGGTGCAATAATTTTTCACACTTTCGAGCAATAATTTTCCATGCTTTAGTGCTATTATTTCCCAGACTTAAGTACAATATTTATCCAGGCTTAAGTTAATGATTTTCCAGACTTTAGTGCAATAATTTCCCAGACTTTAAAGGAATCATTTCCCTACATTTCCAGGCTTAAGTTTCATCATGTTCCAGACTATAGAGTAATCATTTCCAAGCTTTAGTCTCATAAGTGCCCATGCTTCAGTGTGGTAGTCCCCCATGCATTTGTGCAGTGTGTGACTCCCCCCCAGCAGGATGAGCCTCTGCACAGGTGTGTGTTCAGGCTCAAAGTCACGCAGGAGTGTGTGCAGGCTGCAGGGACTCACCGTGAGTGTAGATATTGCCCAGCTCATTGTGCAGGTAGAACAGGCTCCTGATGCAGTCCTGCACGGAGGAGATGGGCCGGTACCCCGTCAGGACGTATTTGTTGAACTGCAGGTGTGGAGGTGAACTCGCCCAGTCCAGCAGCCTGGGTCCATTTAAAAATGCCATAGCAAACAGGACCGTTAAAAGGACCCCCCCGAATAAGTAAAAAAGGGACTGTACACCTATATACACATTTAATAAGATTATTGCGACTAAAACCTTATGGGATACCATTGGTGTTTCTGTAAGGGAGGGGGGGTTTGTATTGTGCTGTTAGCAGCTAGCTCGGCGCTAGCAAGCTCCGCGTCAAGTCTCTCAGCAGCTACCCGGCGACGGTGAGCCCTCGCCGGCGTCGTTCGCTCCGAAGCGCCGCTGCCTGCGTGAGCGTCACCCGCGGGGCTGGGGGCAGACACGGCCGGCCACGGAGCGGGCTCGGGGGGGTCATCACACGGGGCGTTTAAGGGAGCCGGAGAGGCGGCGCGGCGTGCGGTGCTGAAGCCGCGGAGGAGGCGGCGGCAGCGGGCTGGATGTCGCGGATGCTGCGGGTGTCCATCAACCTCCAGAGGATGCTAGCGGTCAGACTCGCTGCCAGGCGGGCTTAAACGGGAGCGAAAGGGCCGGTAAAACGCTGATAAATAAATAAAATAATCCAGATGAGGTCCGTGATTCCGGAGCGGAGATTTTTCTTTTCTTTTTTTTTTTCGTTAAAGGACTGCGGGTTAGCGAGCCGGGCAGGTCGGCCACGGATGTCCGGGGAGCGCGGCGGCTGCTCGGGCCGGCCGACTCCAATCCACACGCCGGCCCGCGGAGCTCGTGTTCGCGTCGTCCAAGGTGTGTTTCGCGCAGGTGTTCAACAGCATTATTTCTGGGCAGCTGGATCGCGGAATCGTCCCCCCCCCTCCCGGCGGCCTCAGGTTCCGCTCCCGCACCGCCGCCTTCACGCAAACCGACAACCGACAAACCGGCCGGGGAACCAACGGCCCACACTTCCGGTCCTTCATTTCAAAATAAAAGGCACAACTGTAATCTTACACTGACATGAAATGTTCACAAAAAGAGAAGCCAAAACATCTGGATCACCATCCCCAAATATTTTTCAGCAGGCAAATGAATGAGAAATAATGATAATAATAATAATAATAATAATAATAATAATAATAATAATAATAACCACTCCATTGATCAAACTTGAAGTGATCTTATGTGTATGTTTCGTAATGTTATGGTTATGTTATGTATATTTATGTTTTGTAAATTATGTTTATTTATTTATTCTATTTGCTAAGTAGGAGAGGGTAATATGAAAAGCGGAATCAAATTCCTTGTATGTGCACACATACCTGGCCAATAAAGGTAATAATAATAGTAATAATGATGATAATAAAAATAATGATGAACAGGAGTGTGTCTAGTGTTAACTTTTATCTGTTTGGCTGTAATGTCTCATTTGATGTTATAAAAAGGGGTTAAAACATCATGGGTGACAGCTGTCAATCACAGTGTGCAGATGTCTTTTCAGTAACTGAATGAAGAATGGCAAAGTCAAAAGGAAATCTAACTTTAACGGGCGATCGTTAGCTAGCTGTCACTATTATTGATTTCCAATCGAGTCAGGTGGATGTATGGGAGGGACCTCAATCCTGCAGCTTCGTCATCGATCAGAGAAAATAAACCAAATTCTAGTTCTGGGAGTTTTATTAGAGGGAGCTTGAGAAAAAAATTAATTTCAGTGACCGTGCACTGAAATAACCACAGATTTTCATTGCAGTAATATGACTTAATGCAGCTTTAAAGGAAATGCACCATCTGAGAGCATTATGCATTAACTTTCATCATAAATTCATGGACCAATCTTAACTGTTGTTGCATGTTCTCAATACACCAACAGCTACCACATCTGGGACTTTGGGAAATCAGCAGCACACTTGGTAATCCAATTTTCTCTCCAATACTCTCTTATATTAGTTTTTAATGTAAAGATCAATTGTAATTTTGAAGGTGAAGTGTTTTAACTTCCGGTGTCATTGTGGCTGAATGAGACTGGTTTGATGAAGGCAGCGTGAATACCAACAGAGCGAGCTGCTGCTGCCTTCAGGACAGACGGAAAAAACAGCTTTAGCACCTGGGAGGGACTGAAAAAACGTGATTATATCATTTTTAAAGTTACTGCTGAAAAACAAGCACGTCCATCACACCAGGCATTATTATTATACTCACAGATAAACACTGAGCTCGGCCTAACAGGGAAAAATACATGTAATAATGAAAACTATTAAAATAAAAGTATTATTATTATCATTATTAGTAGTAGTAGAAGTAGTATACATGCAGATAAATACTGAGGTCAGCCCATTAAAGGTTTTTTTTTACAATAATTTTAATATAATTTTACAGATTATTCTAATCAAAATGATCTGCTGTACTCAATAGTTGTCTATAATATAATACTAATATGACTTATGTACATATATGACTGATATATATAATATGACTCATTACATACTATTGACATCCCTTCAGGTTTATAAATGAGTCACCATGGCTGTTATTCCTGCGTGTGCTTTGAGTGAGAAGTTTCCGAGGCGCACCTGAAGGCAGCATGTGACGCTCAGTAATCCTCCTGATGGTGGAGGACCGCTGAGGAGCTGCATGAATCACACCACCTGCACCTCTCACCCCTCTCCTCTCTCCTCCCATGACATGCAGCCGCCTACAGCCGCATCTCTGCAGGCCTGTGACAAATAAGACCCCCCCACCACACCCCCACCAGCTACAAAGCCACATGTGACAGTATTAATCAGCAGTGGTCAGTCACTCCTTGTTCTGCAGAAAGTGGAGGAGACAAGAGACAAATGCAACAGCATTTCTCACAATGCCTTCACGTTAGACAGTGCAGTAATTTTATGTCACTGTGGTCACCTCATTGATTTTCTCAGTTTATAATCTAGATGTGTTTTATGTTAATCTGAGAATTTATGAAACACCGAGGATTTCAAGCACACTCATGCACACTGACACAGAAGAAAAGGCCGCCTTGCCTTGTCAGAAGTCAGCAACCTCTTTAAAATATCTTTTAAAAACACTTTTTGTTCCATATTTTATGTAATCGCTTGTTTTAGTGAAGCATTTTGTGACTTTGCTTTTCAAAGATTATCATAATCATTCACATTATTGGTCTTATCATTATGAAGCCTCACCAGCACCATTACATTTGTTTTGTATGTGTACATAAATAATGTTGTTTAACATGGTCAGATATGACACAGTTTTGTTTGCATATGCATTTTGTCCATTTATGCTATATACACACTCCGACTCTCTCAAAGTAGCTCATCAGTTTTGCATCTCAGTGCATCACCATGCATCACATGGTGATGTGTTATCAGTTACAGACCTGAGAAATTGTTTGTCCTCTTTTCTCACCTGACATGGCCACAGACACCAACATGAGAAAAACTGTTTGGTGTATTTGAAACTGGTCAAGCTGTTAACCCACTTGTTTTTTCCTCTCCTTTCACACCCCACAACCCCCAAGTCCATCACATGTCAGGCTCGTCTATAAAAACACAAGAGACCGATGCTGAAGTGCACAATCAGGGACATGCAGTGACAGGCAAGATAAAGGTGAGTCTGATTTGCTTATTTTTTATATTAAAATACATTCCTACTGCATAATAATGATAGCAATTACTGTTATTATTAACAACAACAACAAGAACAGTAATAATGATAATAATAATAATAATAATAATAATAATAATAATAATTACCTTTCAAAAATGTTACTAAGTGCTTTAAAACAAAGAATAATAGAGAATATGGACAGCAAAGGATAAAACAAAATAAAACAGTAAATTAATTTTATTCCTTTAGAGAAAGATGCTTTGTCTTTATATTAACTTTAATTCAATTATACATTTTAATTGAACTTATTCAGGTTTTTGTTGTGTGCTTCTTCGCTATTTCACGAAGAGATGATGCCTTCGTCTGTCTCCGTCAGTCATGTCCATCAAGAGTCTCTGTTCACACAGTCCTTTCAGCTTTATGCCCCTTCCTGACCCTCAAAAACTTAAAAGTTGGATTTGTATTTTGTCCAGTTTCAGTTTCAACACAAGGATGCAGATATGTTTTCTTTAAGAGCAGGTGAACAGTGGTATTGTTAAAACTGGAGGATGCTTATGATGCATAAAGTACAGGCCAACAAATAGCAAACACTTTTTTAAATAGTCAGAATCACTTCATGTCCAGCGGCCGAGCAGTAGTTGTGTATTTATTTCACTTGCATTTTATTCTGATCAAGCGTGTATCATTGCTTGAAGGAGGATGCAACATAAAAATAGACAGAACAGGTGTTTGTTATGCATAAACTACAAGGACAACACATGGAAACACTTTTTTAAGCAGTGCCAGAATCACTTCATGTCCAACAACAAGTAGTAGTCGTGTATTTATTTCACTTGCATGTGTTTGTTAAAATAAATGTTTCTCTTTCAGGACAAACATCACTTTGCATCCATCACAGCAACATGTTTTTGTTCAATCTTTGCGTGTGTGCCGGCCTCGTG
>JBAJHX010000039.1:2844246-2877793 GCA_037176925.1 Amniataba percoides | reverse complement strand
CTGGAGATGGGAGTGTTTGTGGAGGAAACCAGCTCATACAGAAACCAGAGTCTGACTGCAAAGACTCAAAAGTTTGATGTGATTTAATACCCGTGTTTGGCTGTCCTGCGGCTCACATGCAAAGCAACATTGATCGATTATTCAATCTAAAAGAGGTTCATTTAGGCAGAACTCTTTACTGTAGCATGTATGTTTGGAAAAAAATCAGTCAAATTGTGACTCAATGACACAATGCGAGTGTGATTCAGTGCAGATTTGACATATTCACTAATCTTATGCTTTATATTTTATATACTTTTTGCATATTCAAATATATCATGCTTTATGTGTTGCGCAATCACTATCACATATACTCATATATAAAATGTCCACTAAAGTGTTTCATGTATTTTATGACATTATATTGTGGATTATTGGTGTGATATCATTGATAAAAGCATAATATCAAAACTGTCTGTAGTATGTGATGTTTCATTTTGCGACTTAGTTTTGATTTAAGTGTTCGTGCTCTTTGTGTCTTAGGCAGTGTTGCCCAACATGACGAAGGAAGTGGTAAGACTTCCTGTGTACGGATGAGGCTTCACTGAGGCTATTACAAAGAACAGCGTGTGAAGATAAACATGACGTACAATGTTTTCACTCAGACGCTCCTGTTCAGCATCACTTGACATATAATTTATTGGATTCAAACAGTAAAATCATCATTTTAATACTCGTTTCAAAACATAGAGACAATTTTCTTGCACTTAACATCTATTTATGTTCATCAATCACCACCAATTTGTTCAGTGTTGACAGAAAAAAACTGGTGGGGCGCTGCAGGACAAGACAGACATGAGTAACAAATGTCCATTTACAGAGGAAGACAAGGAGGTTAAGAAAAATCAAACGAAAGACAAAACAGACAACATGACAGGACAAATCGGAAGTGAAACACACAGAAAGCTTTAAAAACCCATCACACTGAACCGACTCTGGAAGAGATCTGCTTGAAGAAGTCCAGGTCGTTTGAATTAGCCTGGTTAAAGACAAAGAGGAAAGAGAGGGGGGATACGCAGACATGGTGAATCAGAAGATCTGACTAATTTGACTACTCAGTGGAAAACAGATGACCACAGCAGAGTTAAAAAAGGCGCTTCACGTTAAATCTCATATTGGTTAAAGGTTCTGTTGTTGCATTCGTTTGTAGTTCGCTCGTTCCTTCATCCTCACCTTTGTATCCTTTTCCAAGGGCACCGTTCACTCCGCCATATTTGCCAGGTTGCTCTGCTGTGAAAAGATCAATCCAGCTCAAAGTTAGAAACACACAAACTGCAGCAGTAAGAAAAAAACAGGTTTGACAGCGAAGCTGAACCTAAAAAAGAGTTTTGACTTTTATTATAAGACTCACTATGCAGGTTCTGTACTCCTGAGTGGAAAATTATCTATAATGCATGAAGTTGTACTTTTTGCGTGAAAGCAGTTTGAGTAAAAATACATGTTCAGGTCATGTAAACTGAAACATTGTGAGAAAAGTTCATTTTCCAAAAATACCTTGTTTGTGTATGTTTGAAAGTGCAGTAACATTTAGACACATGCAAAAACCACACTGTATTTAGATATGAAAGATATTTAGGAGCTCTGCAAAATGTGCAGCTCACTGTGAGTTGTGGCTGAAATATTATTTAAGACGACGTGGCTAATAAGGTCACCAGAAAACAGCGAAGTAGGTGGAAGTCAGTGGTAGATGAGGAAGTCTGAGGGTTTCTTGCTTACCCAAAGCATCTTGAGTTGCTCCTAGCTGTGCACCATAACCTTAAGAAATGCAGATAAAGAAAATAAAAAACAGAAAATGCATTTACGTTATGTCTTGGTGTTTTTTGGGGACTTCAGGAGGAGCTGGATGAATCTGCACAGCTCAAGCGTACACTTAAAAATTTAAATCTCAATTATGCAAGACATGCTGATACTAAAAATACTTATTACTGTCATGCTCATGCAGCCACCACCGTGTGATGCAGCAATGTGACGAGGCACACACACACACACACACACACACATACACACACACAAACACATGGTTGGGACATTGAGTGTCATGTGAGAAGGTGTGTGTGTGTTTTTTTTTTTAATTCACCTGTTTGCTGAGCTCCGTATCCCACACCGGCCCCTGAAACGACACACAACATGCAGATGCTTGGACTCGAGCGTGGGGGAAACAACGGTGAGTCATGACAGACAGAAATATCACACACACAACACATTCACACGATAAACACACGGCAAAGCCTCACAAGGCAGCAGTCTTATCTCCGACCACAAGATACATGCAACAGACAGAGATAGAGGAAAAAACAGATGTGGCAGTTCATTCACGATAACAGCAGATTTCATAATAAATGACAAATTTGCTTTTCATTTTTATCAGTTTGACAGCCTCTGTGGCACCTCTCTGGTAAAACAAACAGTACTTTTCCATTATATACCCTTTTTTCACACTTTATAGCTCACACGTCATTCATTCTCACCATATTTGTTGGCGGTTTTGGCACCTTCCGCACCGAGGGCTAGCTGCTGAGCATTGTACGGGTAGCCACCATCACCTACGGGGCAAAGACAAATCTGTTAAATGTTCTGTAAAAGTAACAGGATGTATGATTGTGGTGCCACAAAATGGTGTTGAAGTTTGTTCATTTTAACAATCGAGGGCCTCAAGCTGGGGTTGTTTACTGTATTTTCATCATCTTACGGCATTTTGAGGCCCCTGAAACTGACAACAGTAAGCTGACATCAATAAAGGAAAATAAAGCTGCAAAAATCTCCGCTTACAAAGAATCTGATGCATTAAAAAGGATTTTTTTGAATCTGCACATCTTCTTACATCATGGTTGCAGATGAATTTGCGAACGCATGCGGCTCTTACCCTCCAATCCAGCAGGAATCACTGGAGCGTTACCATAAGGAACCTGACCGGCTCCTCCTCCTGCAGGAAAAAAAACAAAAAAAACAACAATGAGAAGGACAAACTGACTCATATCTTTCCTCCCTTTCCACTCTTCCACCTGCAGTAGCCATAAACCTGCTCTGTGCTGTCCACTGCCTCATGTTTGACTCACGCGTGGAGCCACATCGACAGAAGCTTGACTAATAGTGCGACAGAAGGACGAGATCACGTCAGCAGATCTCACCATATTTGCCAGCAGTTGACTCCAGTCCTGCACCGAGAGCTCCTGGAAGGAGAGAAGAGGGGCTTCAACATGGAAAATGTGCATTTACACACACAAACACAAAAGATTTGACCAAAATGTGGTTATTTTTATCTTTTGATTGAAGCTATCTTGCTAACATCTCCCACAGCTGCAGTTGAGATGTGGTGACTGTGAAGGCCACAGCGTGAGATTCTCATCTCTTTAATCTTCATCAACACAAACAAAACATACAAAACATGCAGTGACCCCTCGTGCTCAATGGATTGGGGGGGGCAATGTCATTTTGGAAGAAACCCCTCCCACCAAGATGAAAATGTTTCATCAGAGGATAAACAACTGTTATTTATACTGATATTTCTTAGATAATCAGCCAATAACTTGCTATGAGAACATTTAAATTGGAGGAGGAGGCAGCTTTGCATCCAGAGAAGACAACAATTGTTTGCTCACATTTTCTCCTCCAGTATTTTTAGTGCATGAGTTGTGCTTTATAGGTTTGGTGGAGGCATTTCCACATGTTGGTTTAAGACATGTTTCATCGCAGATCCATCTTTAAATCTCTTACCATACGGCCCCTGGACCTGCCCCGCGTAGCCTCCTGTGCTGAGGGCTGGAGAGGTCAGAAAACATGAACATACAGATGAGATACTGTTTGTTCACTCATTTATTCACACCTTTAGGTTACTTAAAATAAAACTATGTTGAAAGCATGAGCAGGAAGTCAGAAATAAGAGACAACAGCTACACCCAGTGGATAAAACAGTGCGCTCCCTTCACGGCCTCTTATTTTTTGATTAAAAAGGTCGCAGGTTAAAGCCTCTACGGGTTAGTAACACCTGTTAGAGGATTCGGCAGGTCACCGCTCAGATTCGTTACCTTTACTCTTCCCTGCTTTGCTCTCAGCACCGTCAGCTAACTCTGCAGGGTAATCAAGCCCTGAAACATATTTCTAATTAGCATTATCAATATGTCTGTGAGATAATGACTCCTTCAGTAGAATGAATCTCCCCAAATCTCCCTTTTTTCTCTCTTAAACTGCACTCACCAGCCCCGTAACCGTCACTGTAGCCGTTCCCATAACCTGTTGAGAAAAGAGGGTTTTATGTTATTTAAAAGCAACATTTAGCTTTAAAAACTGAGCTCAGAGCTGCTTTTAAAGTCACCGCTGCGTTTGACATGTCCGACCCTGCACCGAGAGGAGAGGGGATATTCAAGAAAGCGTGTGAAATACCTGTGGACAGAGTTTTTGCACCAGCGTCCCCACCTGAAGTGAGAGCAGAACAAAGGATTCAACACAAAAGATGAAAGATAACAGGGAGGCTGCTGTCTGTCGGTTTGATGCAGATTCCCTCCGACACCAAACAGAATGGACGATGAACCAGACGCTTCACATCTCAAGCTCAAAGTTTTGTGGGGTTTTTTTTTAACATTTAATCGTTTTATTTGTCACCTTCTGTGACTCACAAAGAGCCAGATTTGACTGGTAGAATTTGAATTTCAGGTTGCACGCAGTGATGAGATGATGCTTACCGAAGCCATTGCCCGCCATAGCACCCAGATATCCTGTCGCTCCCTCGCCGTAACCTGTGACGACACATCCAAAATATGTCGGACACTCACGACTATTTGTCTTCCAAAAGTCATCAAATAAGAAACATGGAAAGCTGCAGAAAAGGTTTTGATGCTCTGACTATGATGCTTATAAAAAAAACAGGAGTAAAATCTGGAGGTGACGGAAACAGTTTGTGAGTTATTCTTTGTTGTTGTCTTCTACCTTTCTACCTTTTTAAAACACCATCAATTATTCACCAGAAAGGAAAGGAAGAGAGCGAAGCAGCTTCTCCTGTGACCTTTAAAAAGAGGTGAACTCAGACACAGCTTTTTTCTTTTTTTTTTCTAGCAAACAAATGATTGCTTTACAAGGCAAAGCAGGAGGAACAGCTGATTTTCTGCTGTGTGACACACGACCTACTGTGCGTGCTCGGTTCCACTCACATTCAAATTCTGGATAAAAATCCAGATTCTCTTACGTCTGTGTTTTTTCTGACAAGCCTCTACATTTGCACTGTGGCCCTAAAGAATTAAAAAAAAGACTGCATGCAAACTGAGATTGAAAAGGAAATGGAAAAAATGTTCCACCGCCTCAGCGGTTGACTTGCCTGCAACACCTTGTGGATATCCACCCTGTCCGAGAGCGGCAGCAGCTGAGATTTATTCAACAGGGGGAGAGGAAATTTAGAGCACGAACCCAAAATCAAACAACAATAAGAAGAATGAATAAAAGTGTTTTTACATACCTCCAAGCTTGCCAGCTGCACCGCCCAGATACGCTCCCTGTCCCAGACCTGTGGCAGAGCATTGGGAATCCTTTAGCACAGGAAGTGTCGACATAATCAGCATCTCCACCTGCAGGAACTGTTCTTGTGTTGTGTGTCAGTGGTTAACTTTACCTGCTCCGTAGCCCCCGGCGCCCAGGCTCGCTCCCAGGTAGTTCCCCGCTCCACCGAGGTAACCTGCACAGGAAGTTCACACGAGTTCAATGAGATCCCCTGGAACATGCTGCAGAGACGTGATGCACTATTTTTATTATATGAATTTCAATCACTCTGTTCTCCTTTTGATCGAGCATCGGGTTTAAATTAAAATCCTGTTTTTAACTGGGACATAATGTTCGGCTGTTTCCATGTACAGAAGATCCAGAGGCCGCTTTTAACACAGCGTCTGACATGTGCAGCTGACAGAGGAACAAAAACATAGACAGATTTCGACATCTTGGCCAGGGTTGGATGGTTTTAGCACCTTCTCCACTCCACATAAAAATCCTAAAAAAAAAAAAAAAAAGCCAGATGCTGAGATTTCTTTCAGCATCTTTACATATCTTTATAACTGAAGACAGCGGCAATGTGTGATTGTTTTTGTAACGTTAACCCTCATGATTACAAAAAAACTCACATTAGGACAACTGTATAGTGTGAGTGAAACTGTAGAATAACACACATATAAAACATATTAAAGTATGTTTAACGTCTCTCAGCCTGGATTAAGTTCAAGCAGAGATCACAAAAACAAACCACTCAGTAAATTCAGGAGTCACACCCCCAAATTTTACAAGAGAAAAACATTTTCTGCCAAACAATGTCACACAAACACATTGACACAGACACACAAGGACATGTAGGCGACGGTTTAATATGGGCTTAATCTCCAGTCTGAGTTATATCCCCTGGATGATTGCCTATAGGACACAAATCACTCTCATCAGGAGCTCCGACCTCGCAGTGATTACGGCCTGATGGTTGCTAATTCTCCCTCCACGCAAGGTGAAATTATACAAGGACGCCGCTCAGCATGCTAATGGTTTGCCACTGGTCACTCCAGCTGCTGGTCCGTGTGGGCCGGAGACCACAACCACCATCATGATCTCTGCACATGCTTATTATCCTGAAGACAACAACAACAATCAGCGCCCGGCGCTCACACAGTAATCAGCCATCACTGATCACAGCCTGCAAGCTCTTCAAAGCACACACAATCCATACGTTGGAGTTTGAAGCGATGCACTGTAGGTGTTCATTTTCTAACCAGTGTTTACGGATATTTATAGCTGAGTTATGAAAGAAGGCTGACAAGAAAATGATTTATTTAAGGTTGCTGGCTCTCGCTCAAAAGATGTGCGCATTGTTCTACAGTGACGAGTTCGTGAGGCTTTTTTTAATAAAAGAAAGCTCAGAGTAAAGAGCAGCGGAGACAGAAGGACTAAACATTCAGGATGATAAAATATCTAAAGTGTATTGGGAGTTATGTTATATATAATTAATCCAAAAAGTAGATTTGTTCAATGTGTTGTTTGATGTCCATACTGTTTCCTATTGTCATTTCTACTGGGGAGTGCAAAGAACTTTACTTCTAAATGAACGAAAGAGTTGGGTGTTCGCATATTTAAATCACTGGGAGTTGAAGTACTTTACCAGGATTATCTATAGATATTTAAGTGTTTTCCACTTAAAAACATTAATAGAAAGAAGAAAAAGGTACTTTAACATGTAAATTTGTATACATTTGCACACATATTTCAAAAAGATGCATGTTTTGTAAAAGAGCAGCATCTTGTGACCCCCGTGAGACGTGACACAGAAATAAAAACTAAACTCGACTCCAGCCACGCACACAAACACATGAATGACTCCAAGTGAGACGAAGCTTTTTCTCCCAATACTGCAGTCAGAAGGAAATCCTTTTCTAATTACACTTTTCTTCTTTCATATCAGATTGTTAAGTCCGAGACGCAGGAAGTGAAACTGCAGAGGTCTTATCTCTCTCAGCGTTTCAATGGAAATGAGGAATTATTAGAAAGACACTTCAGAAGAGGATTTCATCAGGACACTTTCCAAAAACAAGAGGCACCTGAAGTGACGGTGTTACATCACAAAGTAAGAAAATAATTCAAACAGAGGTGGGGAACTGTAGTATTTAATATGTACTTATCGGACTGTGAGAAATGATGGTGTGTAAGCACAAAGCTTTGCTCTTACTTGCTCCCTGGCTGTTCCTCCCAGTCTGTCCTGAGATACTGAGAGTTTTGAACTTTGCGACATCGTGCTCGTTGACGGGAAGAGGTTTAGCTTCCCGACCATCGGCGGTAAAGTCTTTAGCTTCCTGCGTTTCTGTGGTGGCGATGCCTAAACTTTGGGCTCCTGGGATGACCGGTCCCTGTCCTTGAAGATTTAGAGAACCACGGTTTTCTTGAATCTTGGGCCTGTTTGTGTCTTTAGCCACAAGATCTTTCACACCTTGTCGGTCTGCTGCAGCTGATAAGTAGCTCCTGGTTGCCTGACTTTGCAATATACTGCCCCTGACATCTTGAGTTTGTGGAAGAGGCAGAGCATAGGTGCCCTTTCCTTGTGGAGCTGCACGTCCGAGATGTTTGGCGTCCTTACCGACCTGAAGCTGAGCCACCAAACCTTGAGTCCTCTGTGTTTCTGCTCCCAAAAGCTCGTGACGATTGATTTCCAACTCGCGAGCGGATCCACAGTTTTTGGCTCGCCTAAATGGTTGGACAGGTGGATTATAGTCTCTCGCGCTCTGTACCTGAGAAGATCCCAGACTCCGGACGCCGTCTTTATCGAGGGGCAGCTGCTGTCTCACACCTCCAGCAGCCAGCGAGGCTCCATGGCCTGTCGCACCTCTTCTTTCTAAAGCCGTACAATCATAACTTCCTCCTCCTTGTGAAACATCCAGACCACGACCTTCAGTCTGTTTATCGAGGGGCGTCACAGGTCTGAGATTTGATGACTGAACTATTGGATTAAGGCTTCCCGGTGGTGGTGCTGCAGGTCCAAAGACGGTTTCCGGCTGTAATTCAGGAGCAGTGTGACCGAGTATGTCGCTTCCCCTCACGCTGGGAAGTCCAAGACTGTCTCCTCTTCCGTACAAGGGACCAAGCGCTCCGCTCTTCTTTCTCTTCAGATCTTGAAGAGCTTGGCCCAGATTGGCCAACTCAGGTCCGCCCAAATCTTCTGCAGACAGAGAAATATCATCATGCATTCACGACTTCTTGGTGGCTCAGCGGCGCTTTGGAGCGGCCAGTTGCAAAAAATAAAGTGATGTGTGTATCAGAGCATTGGATGCAATATAACACATCATCCACAGAGTCATCAGAACTCAAATGGAGGTCATTCGAGACCAAACAGAGACAAGATAAAATCCATTATGGCCTGAGATTAGTCCCGTTTCAGAGGACAGAATCGTCACCATAATTAGGACCTGAGACAAACGACTGCAGCCACACTTCTCATTGACTCAGATCAATGACATCAATACATAAAACATGACATGACAACGAGATGTTTCAATCCCACATTGTTGAAATGCCATAAAAACACACCAGCACAAGACAAAGACACCGCCGGCCTCGGACAGCATCAGTGAGAAGATAAACTGACACTGATGGGACATGAAAGCACAAACCTGCAGCAAATGTTTAAAAGTGAAAAATATTTACCAGTAGACTGAAATAATTCCACTTTTACAGCACAGTTTCACTCATCAGATTTACATTTGTATTCATAATACAGAATAGATTAAACATTTCATGGCTGATATAATAACCTCCCAAACAGATTAAATGCATGTGAAGAATTTGTTTTTGTGCCCAAATAAATCAAATAAAGGAGGCAGATTCTAGATAAGATGTCGTCAGTGTGTATTTTCTTTGCATATTTTCCACTCTCCTGTAAAACACAGCTCCGAACACACATCAGCTCCCACTAACTCTGATCGACTCTCAGACTGAAACTGTGGTGATGAGCGCCGATGAACTCATGCAACATGCAACACAGAGGAAACACTGACGGACAAAAACACCACCAGACAGCAGCGTGTGAGTCTCCCTGTGCACACAGACTAAAACAGAGGGGCATATACAGATGTTATTTCATGCAAACAGTCGCTGGTATGAACTCCTCATCAGTGTGAAAGAAGACACCAGTTTCATGGAGGTTACAGACGACACAGGACGGACACAAACACAAAGCCCACAGGCTGCTGTGGTGAAGGTTTTTACCAGGTTTTTGTTCCTTAGCCCTCTGTCCAGTGGGATACCCAAGTCCAAGTCCTAATGATGGCAGATTATATGATATTATATACATGACAAAGGCGATGATGAAACAAAAGGCCCTCGCTTCAGCGGACCAGGGCAAATAGTTATATTAAAGGAAGATGTTGGACATGGTCTCTAAACTGTGAGCGATCTGTTAAAGCTGATTTCATCCCACTGACAGCGTAAGTGTGTTTGAGACAGGAGCGATTGGATGTGAGAAAAGAAAACCTCCAGCATACAAAGGATGGGAGAAGTAACAGGCTCTGAGGTGAGACCTGATTCATCACTCACCTGGTCGGGCTCCCGGGTAGCCGATGCCGGCTAAAGCTCCGTATCCTGGCAAGAAAACAAAGAGCCAGAGTTCAGAGGACGTGGAGCAAATCTGTAAATCTGACAAGCACTCTGATTGCATCACTTGTGCCCCAGGTTTTTCTCTGTTTACAAGGACACATAATTCACTTTGCTCAGATGCAATCTGCCCCATACGTCACGCTCGCAGACAATGACAGAGCACCACTTAGCTGAGATTTATCCAACAAACAAACAGAGAGCGTAATTCACTGTGTACGCTCTCGTTTGGGCAAACAATGGGAGGAAATCAAGATGGCGCCGTGGATGGCAGCCTCGGTACTGCGCTCTCTGATTCTGATTCAATGGGAGGAAATCGTGGAACAAACCACACAAACACGTACCTGGCAGAGCGCCATGGCCAGCACCATAAACTGGAAAGACATTTAAAAAAAAAAATGTATTAACAAAGGTTTCTGTGGCTTGAATCCAAATGTTTAAACAGGATTTGTCTTCATCTTTGCCCTCTTTTTCATCACAGCAGCTGCTTTTAGACTATTAACAGCTTCAGAGCCATTCAAAGACCAAAATAACTCTGTTAGGTTGGAAAAAAGGTGATGATAGAGACACACAAATATGCATACCATCTTTTACTAATCTGCTTCATCATGTCTGTTGCAGTTTGGATGAATGTGGAAACAAAAGATAAAACACATTTAGAGATTCAAAGGCGGCTCAATGTCCGATTTGCGCAGAAAGATGTGTGACTTCCCCTTTTCTTGTTACTTCAACAGAGATGCAAAAATATCTTACGTGAAATGAGGAAAACTGCAAAAGCAATGTTGTTTTCAGAGCCTTAAATATCCAAATGCTCATGATATTTGTGTCAATCTGTCAACCAAATGTTCTTAATCAGACTTTAACAGTGTTATTTTACAGTTTTATTAATTTATCCAGTAAGTTTGGCTGCTATTGATGCACAAATAAACTTCTTATTTTTATCTTCAGGATCCGACACACCTACACATACTTGGGTTAAGTGTGTTGATTATTCATCAATGTGTATATAAAATATCTGTATTAGATTATACATATTCCTATAACTACTGTATTTGTATAAGTCTTACCACGTTTCCCTGCCTGACCCAAACCCAGTCCCACTCCGTTTGCAAGTCCAGTCCCCAAACCCATCCCTGTGCCCAGACTGGCACCTGCAATAAAAAATAGTTTGTTGTATTTCAATAAACATATTTCCTTAACAACATGCAAATCAATAGAAATAAAGTGAAGATAATTTGATAAGTTGAGTTTGGTGAGTGGTTGTATTTACGCACCATACGGGTTGAGCTGGGCTCCATATCCGCCCTGCTTCAGACCTGCTCTGCCGCCAAGTCCAAGAGCTCTGTAACCTCCTGTGAAAACATAAAAAAATACATCCTTCAGACATTAGAGAGATTGTTTCTCTGCATCAGGACCAGAAAATCCTCACGAGATAATGAAAAAAGGTTTTGTTAAAGATTAAGATTTGTTTGTTACTCACCAACACCGAGCTGAGCACCTGGATAACGGCCGACTAAGATTTCAGAAAAGATGACATGCAAACGTTACTCATCTGAAGTGAAAGTACAACAGTATGAGACAATGCAGTGTGCAGGAAACTCAGCTGAGAGTTAAACGTACCTCCAGTCTTCATTGCTTTGCTGCCATATCGGCTCCCCAGAGCTCCAAGAGCACCTGTGACTGAAAAAAACAGAGAAATCATCATTTAAAGTCCCTCAGATGTGTATTGACCCTAATCTGAAGAAAGATTCCTGCTAAATTCATTAAATAGATCAACATGTGTCATGTGTGCATCTCAAGTGATAACAAACATTTTAATTTTGTGTTGATTTTGGCGCCACCTATGGGCAACGGTGGTGGTTTTCTACCAAGTGTTAGACCTGTTTACTCTGATTTTAGGGAATAATCTGCTGAAAATAACTTTTAGAAGTTAATAGAAACAGTCATATCATCATATAAAGACTGATTAATAAATTGATAGTGTTTCATAACCAGTTAAAGACTCCAGTTTGAACCTTCAGCATATATCTTCAAATATGTTTGCTCCTAAACTAATGTCACTACAACATCCAACAGTGAACATGCTGAATATTTGATATATATCAAGATTACATTGATGTACAGAACAAATAATACACTTATGCACTAACCTATGAACTTGTGAATCAGCCAGTAAAGTTATTTTTTTCTTAATTTCACATATTTGCACTTCAGTCATTAGTTAACTGCTTGATGTAAGAAAACCACTGACCTCCAGGTTTTACTCCGATTCCAACACCTGATGAAAGAAACAAAACAAAGACATGAAAGGGAGAAAATCTGAGGAAAATGTTTCTTATCAATGTTTCCAGGAGTGAATAATATTAAAATAACTTAATAAAAATAACTTTCTACGCTAACTACTCCAAAACAGATCTTCAGGTGTGGCTCATTATCAGATAGGTGACATGTAAAAGTCATAAAGTCATTTAAAGTAGTTAAAACATACACACATACTAAAGTTAAGAGTTTCTAAAAAGTTATAAAACATTTAAAACGTTGTGACGCACCCCTGGCCGGCAGCACTCTGCCCCAGGACACACTCTGAGGTTTGACCCCTGAAACATTGAATACACAAATAAAAGTGCTCAGATCTGAACATTTTTGGTAAAAAGATCATTTGGCAGATGTTGATAATGACAGAAAAGTTAAATGTTTTCCTCCTTAAACACATGAGGTAAGTCCTCGAGTGACATGTACGTGACAGTGACTTCAAACTGAGCGTCACAGATGTTAAAGTGTTTTCATGAGCCAGACCGAGAGAAGAACAGATCTCCATTGATGAAGATGAGACAAAATGGAGCGACAGTGTGGAGCCTGTTTGTTCATCTCACGACGGCTCGTCAAATTTTACCTGCCTCTGCCACCTTTTCAGGGCGTCCTTTGACTCAAAGAAATTAGATAATAGAAACCGCAGTGACTTGGATCACTGATGCTGCAGCGCTCAGAGTCCAGAAGTTTTTTTTCTCCCTCCATCTCACTGACATGATATATAACAAGTACGTGAGAGAGTGAGTCAGCGGAGATGCTGATCCATCAGAGATTTCAGGGTGAAATCATCCTGCTTTTGATGCATTTAAGCTCTTTGATGAATTGAATTTGTGATCAAAAACTTATCGTGACAATAACAGAGAAAACACAATAATAGCAATGCAAATGTTTCAGAAAGTTTGTGCAGAAATAACCACTTTTTAAATCAAAAAGTGCCATTTTTGCTATGTTTAAGCAAATATTTCACTTTTGTAGCAATTCTATCCTTTTTAACCTGATTCATTTTCAAACAATAATCTAAATTAAACATTATTATGCAAAGTTAAATAGTATAAATGACAAAATTATCCTGGTCAGTCTCAATAAAACATACCATGTAAACTTATGATATTAATATGCAGTTCTGTCTTAACTTTAGTAATCCCGTGTTTTTCTTACCGCCTTGCAGGGTTTGCTGGGCCAACCAGAGAACCAGCGAGGTCTGGAGCAGAGCTCGAACCAGCATGATGGAGGAGACCGAGTCCAAAACAGCACCGACAGAGAGCAGAGAGGCCGACTGGTGGATGGACGAGCAGATGGAGGGATACTTAAAACACGACCGCCCCGCTGCCTTTTATATGGTATTCTCTCTGATACACCCCCACTGCCTGTTCCTGCCCTCTGCACACACACACCGGTCTGATTGGGCAAAGCCAAAAGCCCATTTTGGTCCATTTCCATCAGCTGAGAAGACTTTTTTCTCCTGCACCTGGGAATTCACACCCTCTCTTAAGCATCTCTTGGCACGTTGAACCCAGAAAATATGAGATATGTAGGAGTCAGATTGTATTTGAGACAGTCAGATTATCTGACCATTTATCCCAGCTTATGTTTGACTGTTTTACTGGGTATTGATCAGAATCTTTCTACCATCATTTGAAGTGTAATGAATAATAATAAAGGACAAAAAGCCACCGGGTTCAAACATTCCTTCAGCAGACCTGGAGAGGAAATACCTCTCTGTGATAAGAACATCTGTCTGACTTTTCCTTCACTGTCACTGACACACAAGGAAAGTAAATACCTTCTTCAGATAAAGAAGAGTTTGAAAATGAGGATTATTAAGCATAAACCTTCAAATGTCATACAGAGACTATACAAATGTCATGTGTGAGGAGTAAAAGATTTCAACGCAGACAAAGTGCTGGATAAGACACACACACGAGAGGAACTTTTTTTTCTCTATCTGATCTGATTGCAACTCCCTGCACACGTTCGCTAAAGTGGCTCAACTCTTCCAGCCAAGAAATGCACAGCAGTGATGCTACTACTACTGCAAAAACACACAAATAAAATGTTTCATCCATAATTACATTTGTGCCAGGATGCAAAAACAGAAACAGTCGTTTGCAGCTTTTTAAAGCAGGAAGATGTCCTGCAAATAACGCCTCTCACACAAACACACATACTAAATAGGTGACCACACAAACACACTCATAATACAGATGCACTGTTCTTTCCCACTAATAAACGTGCAAAGTGTAAATGAAGACAGAAAAAAATATATAATGACGATGCTGCAGAAAAGAAGGTTTTGACAGATGTGACGAACTCAGCCGTCCTCCAAACAAACTCACCTGCGTCAAAGAGCGGATTTCATTAAAAGAATAAATATTACGCCTACTAAAAACAAGAAGGGGGAAAAGAATGGACACAAATAAATCTGTAGTAGTGAAAATATCCTTGTTAAAAAAAGGCATACGGGAAATTGCAAAATAAACATTACGTCCTTTTTGTGTTTATATGTGTGTGTGTTTGGGCACTGTACAGTGTAATGAAAAACATGCAACAATAAATGTGGAAACACACACACATACACACTGTACTGCTGTAGAAACTGCCCTCAAGGTTGCCAAGCTAATTAAAATGTCATTTTTGAGTAGTTTCCATGCTTTTCTACAGTCACTGGGCTCTGCAGTCTGTTGAGACTGCGTATGTGAAGCGTTGGGCCTGATGATACCTGCACCGAGGCGACCCTATAGTGTGGGAGGTCCCTCGAACAACAGCCGTTTCTTAATGTAATGTTTAAGTTTACATCTTCAGCAGCGCTCAATGCAAACGTCTGACCGGGGAACCACATATGACGGCGACGGTTTGAAAGAGGACGGTTGTTTTTTTACGCCACCTGAGGAAAACTGAAGTCATATGCACGGACCACCACATCGTCTTCCCTGGTGGTACAGAGCGTAAGACAATAACATAACCCACGTCTGACTCATGACTCTTCACCCGCGATTCACCTCTAAACATTTATCTGTCTGCATGTTCGAGAGGGTCCACATTCGAAGTGTCAGATACATTATGAGGGTGTCGATTTGTCACGACGTGATGTTTGTAAAGAGGAGCTGATTGTTGTCAGAGGTGGTGCAGACTGCGTTGGCTCATTTCCTCAGAGGACAGCACGAGAACAGTACGAGAACAGGGAGAGCAATGTCTGCGGAGACACATCTGGATGGCAGTTTCACTGTGGTCTGCCATATTAGAAACACCGTGTGCCACAGTATATACATACAAATTACATTCTGCATGTGTGCTGTCCTTATGTGTCCTTTAAATTTCTCTTGAGTCAGGAGATTTGGATCTTGACCTACATACAAAAGGTTGATGGGATGATGGTTATAGGATAGACTCGGGATTCATTTTAGGCTCATCAAATTAACATATTTAATGTCACGTAGCCTCATAAAGCAATCTTTAACCACAATAATTAAAGCAGTAAGTGCTTTTCTACACTTTAAAAGCCACCAAGAAGCTGCTGCACCATAATAATGATGTTTCCTATAAAACAGTGTGTCTATAAACCAAAGGCAGATTTGTTATACATTTCGCTCACCGGTTGCTGTTGCATTACAGCCCATTGTGTCCTTCTTACTTAAAATAAACCAAAAATGTTCCACAGAAAGTGTAAAACCACAGATATGAGCATAAACACACATTTGAACACAGAACAGTGAGAAACTGTGTGTGTGTTTCTGATATTAACCTCATATTTTAAGTCAAAGATGCCTCACAGATCACAAAAAAAGACTTTTACAATCTCTATGTGCCAGGTTCACTGGGAAGTTGGAAACTTGAACATGAACCTCACTCTGGTAAAATGATCGTTTTCACTCCTGCTAAAACAACTAAAACAAGTTTACTCTTCGGTTTTCTGGCCTGTTTCTCTCTCCTGTGCTGGAGCCCGGAGCAGCTGTTTACTGGTGGTTTTACACTGTCGGCCACCTGCAGGAGGCTGAATATTAACGTTCAGCTCAACATAGCGTGTTCACATTAGGGGAAGAACACAAAGACCTACAGACTGATGGAGCTGGCAAAGTCTTCTTTTTTCAAATGTTTCAGCTGTGTTTAAGTTTGAGACAGAGAGGTTACGTGAAGAAGCCTTTAATGAAGCTGCACTGATATTCAAGATTAACCTGAGCTAGAATAACTGTTGTGTGAGGAAACTAGCATTAAGAAGGAGGAATGACAGAGTGAAATAAGCACAATCTAACAAACTAATAATGAAAAAAAATAACCTTAACCTTACACTTTAATTTCGGCCACTAGAGAAATGACATTGACCTCGTTTTACAGAAATATTGCGACAAGGAGAGATGACCTTTTGATAATGACCAGCTCCATCATGAGTCTCTTATAAGTGTTTCAAAGGATGTAGAGTCGGATTCAGAGCCTTTAAATCTCCAATTACTGACTTTTTGGTCACTCTGAGGTAGCAGAAACTAAATGTGAACACAATGTTGACACCTTTTAAGTTCATGTGGTGAACTAAACGTTGCCTCTTTACATTTGCAGCAGACTTCAGGAAATATAATTTCGAATCATGTTTGCAGGAACTTGAGGAAGAAGTCCAAATCACCAACTCCTGAGTGTAAAAGCAGCTAAAACCGAAGCCATGAGAAGAGGGAGTGCAAATTTGTCAGAAAACCAAAACAACGAGCTCAAAGATGCAACAGGCCTCCACGAAGAACTGCAGAGTCACAAGATTTAAAACTATTGATCATAGCTGCTTCAAACCGGCCTCCGCTAAGTGCCGCCATTAACGCACAGGCAACGAGCATTTCCACTTTCAAAAATACCCCGAGCTCGTCATGTAAAACCTGTCAGCGGTACTTAAGCAAAGAGTCCGGCCTGCCCGCTGTGTCAGACTGTAAGTAAACATCCACGCTGCAGATAAAAGACTCTGAATTCTTTCTCCAGCCGCTCTGTCTGCACAGGACCTGCTGATGTTTGGAAGTTTCCACAGTGGAGTAACGTTGGCCTCACATCGCTCCAAACCTCCCCAACTTTCTCAGTCTGGGACAATATTGATGGTGGATTTAGACTCCTCTTGGTTTGTCCAAGTGTCTGAACGGAGTCGCCCTGCAGGCCGCTCACGGTCTTACTCGCTCACAATAAGAGACTCACTCAAGTGTTTTTCATACCAACAGAGATTTTCCATTATGGCAGCATCCACATGTAATAAAGTCATAATCTAAAATCTAATATTTGCATGTTTTTCAGGATGGTTTATCATTTCAGAACAACATTTTTGTGCCTGAAAAAAAAAAAAGACATCCCTCCAAAGATGGTATAAGACAAATAAAGAGCGTAGACGTGAGCTGCTCTGAAGTGACCGCAGGAGGACGGAGCCTCACAGATTTACAAGGGAAAGACGGGACAGACCGTCACGACCGACACAGGCTGCTTTCACCTCTGTCCAACATCACACACACTTACTGCATCGCACACTATCCACAGTCTTTTCTCCTGACGTGAGGCACACAGACGGCGCGGTGTGGGTGTTCAGGGATGTTGTGGAGGGAAAACCCACCTGAGCTCAGCGTACACACCGTTTCTATTTGCAAAACAGAGTTTACTCACACTGTAATGAATCATTTGTAGAAGCGATGTCAAACTAATTATAAGAGGATGCAGCCAGGCAAAATAATATAACATTTTTGGAAAGTATAGAATCTAAATTGGTCCTAGTTTACACGTTTCTTTAAATTTACACATCATCATCTGTCCCGTGCACTTTGCTGTGTTGAGTCTACAGTGTTTCCTCTGGCTGCAGCACATTTATAAACTTCACACCCGGAGATGGAAATGCTGCACTTTACCAGGTTCAGGTAGAAAAACCTGTTGAATCGGCTCGTTCTGTACGTGGTTGTCCGTCATCCTGGCAGTAAGAAAGCTGCTGTGTTCAGTGATGGAGAGACTCTCAGCTCAGAGGGAAACACGTCAACCTGCTAACATGAGAGCAAAACAACTAATTAAAAACTATAATATTTAAATAAAACATCTGAGACAACATTTGCCTCTAAACAACCTTTGCTAAAACTTGATGGTATGTTTCATTTTTTTAAAAAACTGTCTGTACTACACTTCACTGAATTTATCAAGGATAATGTCCTAATAATAATCAAATAATCAAGATATCACACTTATAAACAAAAACATAAACATTAACGCAGCGATATTACGGAAGCTGAGAAAGACTGCGCTTACATTTTTTTTAAAATGCTGATTTTTATTTACTCGTGATCCTGAATAAACTAGAACATTTGAAAAATATCTTGCATGGCCGTTCTTAGTTTCAAAAGGTGGAGGATCACAAAAATTTTAATAATTCTCTGGGGACTATGAATGTCTTATTTTATGGCGGATCAACCAGATGCTGAGATATTTTCAACTGAATTAAAGTGATAAATCAACTGACAGACTAACACCGCCATCTTTAGAGTCACATCACTAGTATGGCTAAAAAAACAACAGAAGTATCAGACCTAACTGGGTTTGGAAACTTCAGTCTTCCACACATCTCGTCTACCCGAGCAGACAGGTGTTACATTTGGTTTTATAGGTTGTGCATGTCGACACAGGCAGAGGAGCCATGATCTAAATAACATGTCTGCAGGTCGGCGTTTTCCTGCAGCACACCTGCAGCACACACACCTCCATGTGTCAATCAGCCGTACATGTCTGTGTGCAGAGTCTTCAAACTGAGCTGCTGTTTAACCTCTGCCCACAATAACACAAGTGCTAGACGTTCAGACTGGCTGCTTGCATGACTGGCTGACATCACCGCTGGCCCGGCCGCTGTTTGCACTGCAGCCTGAAGCTGCCCAGACCGAGGCGGCCAAGACAGAAGCAACTGTGTGCAAATTAACACTCAACGGACACGGTACAAAAATACTGAATTCAAACTTAAAACAGTTTCTTTTTGAGAGGATATTTACACGACGTTACTTTTTCCAAACCATGAAGCGTACCAAACCTGCAGTTTGCACCTCATTATCATTTTAATACAGAAATAAAATGAATAATCCAAAATCTAAATGTATTTTTATATCACAGTTTATACAGTCACTTGAGCAGTCCAAACTACTGAACACCGGCCAAGAGGAGGGAAGCCCTCTGCAGAAACGAGGCTGCGTAACACAGATGAGCCTGAAGGAGTATTTAAGGACACACAGCAGGACTACCCCACCTAGTGGAAAGTGTCTGAAAAGGTAAATACACCTTGTGGATCCTTTAACTCTGAATAAAGTCTCTTTTTTTAAACAAAATGCTTCACCAAACAGATCAAGTCCAAAAGCAGGATGGAGCGAAGTAAAAGTGGTTAGAAGACAAAATCAATCTTTATGGGACTAAACCAAACCGATACAGGACTCCACGTTTGTTTGATTTGTGTAATTTTACATTTTGTGCACTGCCATCTGAAGGCCCACTTACATAGTTATATATATATAATATATATATATATATTAATATACATTATATTCATAAGTTATATATTAATGGTACTCAAGATGTCATTTTATATCTCGGCCTCTCAAAAATGTGCACGGTTCAGTGATCAGTCAGCATCATAATGATACTGTCTCCTCTGAGAGAATAAACAAATCTATTTAATTTCTCATTTTGTTTCCACATACTTGCATATATTAATATTTATAACATTAGAATGACAGATTTTCTTCTTCTGTGACACTGAACAACATTTTTCTATCAAAACAACACATCAAAATAGATTGTATAATTTAACTATAAAAAGATGAGTTGGTTTAATGTTACCATGATGTTGTTGCACAGGAGACCCAAAGAGGCCTGCACACTATCTACAGTAACAAAAAATTTTATTAAAGTATTTTTTTGCACAGGAGATATCAACCCCACAGGACTTAGCGTAGAGGTAACAGCATGGCCTCAGTTACTGAAAATCTTCAGTTTAGGAGCCCATCTGATCTCCAGAAGACAGACCAAAGAGGACAATGATGATAAGTGATTAATGCATTAAAACTGTGAATAAACAGTGGATTATTCTGCACCTGTGACCCCCCCACTCCCATCTGAGCCACAGGTACTTTCAATGATTGACTACAAGGACTCTCTCTGCTGAAATGAAAGCTGTCAAAAACCTGCAGCCTTCTTCATTAACATTAAGCCCCTCACGAGCATTAATCAGGCCTCTGCCTTCACTTAAACAGGCCGAATGTCCTCGACTGCACCAACACACCTCCCACCCCCCCTCCTTCCCCTTCGTCACATATCAGCCCGCCTTTGCACTTGCCCAAATATAAACTAAGTTTGCTGGCGCAGCGACAGATTGAAATGGGGAGGAGTCTCTAACAGGCTGAGTTCAGACCAGGACAGACTGAAGGACAAACAACCAGGAAGGAGGAGGAAACTAAGTGAGAAACGGCTCCGCCAGCAAAATAAGACAACAATAAAGAAATTTGAATATCTTCAGCGTGAAGAACAGTAAGTTTTTGTCTCATTTCTTCATATTTCAGTTACAGCAGGGTTACCATCACTCTCGATACACAGCAACATGAGTAGGCCCGGCCTCAACTGCAAGGTCTTTTATAGATATTACATGTTTGTAGAGGGCAATATTAAAAGATTTCATTTAATATATAGATTTCTCCTGCAAATTACTTTATATATGACAAATATATGATGTTTAAGTGGCTTTGTGGAGGCTGTCTTTATAAAATAATGACACTAGTTCATCAATGGTCTTATTAAGTCTCGCTTGACATTATGATAAATAGAAAAATATTATTGATTTTAATTTCTTTACTGTTTTTCAGGTTCATAAGAATACACAATAAATACTGATCAGCCTGTTTTTTTCTTCCCTCTGCAGATGTCTCTGTCTCCAGCTGCTTTGGCCGCTCGTCGGGCGCTTGCTGCGGCGTCGCATTCGAGCCACGAGGGAGGAGGTCAGTGTGTCTTTGCCCCAACTCTCAACCAAACACAACCAAAGTGCATCAAAGCCGCAGAGATTGAGAGCTGCTGCGTGCAGCTGCACCTCTGGCTCGCATAGAGCTGCAGCTTGGTTGAACATTAACAGAAATGTCTGCAGAGGTGGCAGCTCTCCAGCAGTGATATTTTATTGTTGGTAGGGAGATGCAGTAATTAACTTTTTCAAGCTTCAGTCATGTGCTTTTTTCCGCAGTGAGGACCTGGAAGATTCTGACCTTTGTGTTGGCGCTTCCTGGTGTCGGGGTCTGCATGGCCAACGCCTACATGAAGATGCAGGCACACTCGCACGGCGAGCCAGAGTTTGTGCCGTATCCTCACCTGCGTATCCGCACCAAGGTGAGTCTCCGGCCCGCATCCTCCACCTCATTCATCAGGATTTACATAACAACACCTAAAGACACGATACAGATAAGATAACGCTGTTGACTTTTCTCGTGTGTCTCTACTTCCAGAAATTTCCCTGGGGTGATGGAAACCATTCTCTCTTCCACAACCCTCACACCAACCCTCTGCCTGAAGGCTACGAGAGCTCCCACCACTGAGAGCCTCACTCGTATTTCTCATCTGTTTCCAGTCAGCAGTGTACTTGGCTTGATTGTACTGACCGCGGGGCCAAGCCGGACAGGAATAAACCACTTTGTGCTGCGTTACAACGAGTGCTGTTTCTTTTGTTTCATTAAGACTAGTGCTCAATTTAATCAGCCCTCAAGACATACAGATGAGTGTTTTTGCATCCCATTATCTAAACAGCACGAGTCGCCTCTTTCGGTGCATTTTTATGTACCTCCACAAGGGGTCACCTTAAAAGAAGTCAAAAATCCAATGAAAAGACCAAAACTAAAAACAAACTGATCCTACAAACAAGCCTGATATGTCTTCTTCCTCCAGAGTCGTTCAAAATCTATCAAACACACCAACAAACATCCTGCAATACTCACAAGAGGAGCACCACATGTGGATTAATCCTGAAAATAGTTCCTAATAAATAAATAATAAAATAAAATAAATAAATAATATAATTTTTTTCCAATTTAAGTAATGTTTGCTGAGGATTATAGTGCCCAGATGTAATGTCAATAATTACATATTCATGACTTGTTTTCAAAGGGAATAAGTGAGCTTGGGGTTGAGAGCCACGGTCAAGATACAGCCAATTAGATGAGTTGAAAAGCAAAATAATTCTAGCAAACGCCTCAATTTTTAACTGACCTGTAAGCGGTACAAAATAAAAACAGGGGATCAAATTTAAATGACTGATGTTCCTAAAACCTGTGCGGTCAGATTAACATGTCTAATCTGTACACACACACACACACACAACACACACACAACAAGACACAGAAGCAAAGCGATGTTCCAACAGTATATTCAGTGGCATAAATTAATATGAGACAGCTGGAATCTATATGCTGTATATCTGCTAATCCATATCATCTGTATGTACAAAATAAACAACTGGCTCCAAGACCAACCCTGATAATTCCAGTACTTCCAGCTAAACGACATTTATCAAATGCATTGTGGACATCTGCTTAAACTTTTTCCCAAATAAAAAAAAATATATATATCACAATACAAATGTCATTAGAAGTTAATGTGTCAACGGGAAATTATAATACAATGATGTCATGCTGGGACAGGCTACGGTTTCTATCAGATTACATCAAAACTAAATAGAAATGTATGCTTCCAGTTTATGAAAATAAATCAACAGTCTATTAGTGCTGAAGAAAATCATACAGCATGTGTTTTTT
This sequence comes from Amniataba percoides, assembly GCA_037176925.1. Lineage (NCBI taxonomy): Eukaryota > Metazoa > Chordata > Actinopteri > Centrarchiformes > Terapontidae > Amniataba > Amniataba percoides. Next base: position 2,854,586 of record JBAJHX010000039.1, on the reverse strand, counting down.
CAGGTAATCATGCAGTCGTAACCTGCACTTGTACTTTCCAGACTGTTAATACAATTTATAGAAGCTCATAAGAAGCCCTGGTTGCGTCTGAATTCATCCCACCAGTCGCCCCCCTCGTTGTTTCCCCCCACTGCTCAGCTCAGAGCCACAGAGGCCAGACTCAGCAGGTCCTGTTTAAGGGCCTCTGTGCAGTCGGCCTCTCTGGCAAGTCTGCGGAGGCAATCCCCGGCGAGGGAGGAGGACAGGAAGGGCCGAGGGCAGTCCCGACAGCCCAGCAGCAGCGACAGGCAGGCCCGACCCAGCGCGGGGTAGCTGTACCGCTGGGAGAACCAGTACACCTGTGGGAGGAGAGCAGCCAGGAGCCCCCCCGCTGCTCCGGCTGCAGGGGACGAAAGGGAGTCTCGAGCTGCTGATTTCAGAAGCTGCGATGAACTTTTCATCAAGTTCTTTGGTCTTAATCTAGACTCTTCTGCATCGAGAGATTTTAATCTGGAGGCTGGAGCGACGCTTTTGATCGTCTTATGGTCCAAAGTTGTAGCGAGTCCTCTGCTGGGCTTCTCAGCTGCTTTGGCGACGGAGGTTTTCTTACTGTCTGTCTGGTTTGAGGGACTGCTCGGTTTCTTCGTCTGCCCCTGTGCGTTTTCTTTTTGCACTTCAACGCCGGTCAGTTCTAACTCAGATGTTCGATTGGCCAGGTTCTCCTCGGCGGACTCGAGGCCCTCTTGGTCCATTTTGGCGTCGTCCTCTGTGGGAGCTGATGTGGTTCGACGGCGCTTGGTGGAGCAGGACAGGAGAAGAGACACACACAGATCCTCCAGCTCTCTCTGCAGCTCAGCCACCAAAAATCTGCACGCTCCGATCATCATCTCGCCTAAAGCTGTTTTCTGGAAAGTCAAGTCTTCTGCTGAGTCTGTCTCTTTTTGGTTGATACCCAGTCCTTCTAGGACCAACGCGTCCAGAATCTGACACTGCCCTCTCCTCACCCCTTCATCACTTTCCCTTTCTGCGCCCTTGCTGAGGCGACACCCGTGCAGGTAATGCAGCACTGGCAGCAGCATGCCTGTGCTGACGTCTTTAATGCGGATGGCTTTTTCTGCAGTATCCTGAGCTTCTCCGAATCCGCCTTTCAACAGAGCCCAAAAGTATTCAGAGCCCGTCCCCTCCGCCCCGGCCACCGCCTCCCTGTTGGCTGGGACCTGAGTCCCGTCGTCCAGCAGCAACAGGAGGTCAAAGTTCGAGACTCCGTAAGGGCAGACGTTGGTCAGGCGAGGCTTTTTTGAGGGAGGAGGTGAAACGTCGGCACTTTTATTGACTGTCTGTGTCACCGCTGGAATCAGATGTTTTTTGTCGAGCTCCATTTTGGCGCCACCCATCAGGGCAGACAGGCATCCGATGAGGAGGGAGAAGTACAGCGAGTGGAGCTGAGAGGTCGGGCCCGAATGCGCCGTATTTAACCAATCAGAGAGCAGCTTTCCGCATTCAGAGGGGTGGTCTTCATCCATGTCATCGTCATCGCAGCTGAGGAGCTGCAAAGCCGAGAGCAGCCCGCCGCTGTCCAGAAGAAGTTTTTTCAACAGGGACTTGTTGCTGTTGGAGAAAAAGACGTTTTTAAAGCTCATATAGACGATGTAGAAATACACATAGAAAAATTATTAAATGAGTGGTTAATAAATACAAAACACTCAAGTGAAAAAAATGCATTTTATGGCATTAGAGTACAGATTCACATGATTACTGAGCTCGTATTCATGTAGGACTCACCTGCTGATTAGAGGAAGAGACAGAGCACAGTTCATCTTGTCGGTCTCGGAGCCCGACAGCATCACATGAGCCAGAACCCCGGAGCCGAACCCCGACTCGCACTGCACACGCAGATTATTAAGAAGAGCGAGACCTGCAGAGAGAGTCAGCGCACGATCACAAACTGCTCGATACTGTGATCAATTATGTGAAAGTTGAGATTACCGAGCTTACCGAGCTGTTTCACTTTGGCTTTCACTCGGTCCGTCTGCCTCTCCTCACCCTCACATCCTCCCTCTCTCTGGCAGAGGTGGTGGCGGAGCAGCGCGACCGAGCCGGTTCGGACCAGCGCCTGCAAACAGTTCGGGTTGCAGCTCAGCCGGCAGAGCATACGGAGGCACCTGCTGCTGGGGTCCTGGTGCTGGGTGAGGTAGTAGATCAGGCCGGACATGACGCCCGAGCTGACCAGAGCGGCACTTGGGTCGGTGGCGTGTGAGAAGCGCGACAGCAGCAGAAGGATGGGCGACTCGGGCGTCCAGGGCTCGGGGTGGTAGGGGTGGTGGTAGGCCATCGGGCGGGGCAAAGAGGGAGGGGTGTCGAGGGTGACTTTGGTCAAACAAGCTGCTGAGTTAGCTCGCTGCCGCCTCCTGTGAGGGGATGAGAACTTTGACGGGGAGACCGGCGTCTGGGTGGTTTTGGCGGGAGAGGAGACGGTGGAGGAACCGAGCTGGGTCTGTGATGTGAGGGCCGAGGAGGGCTGAAGACTCGAGGGAGGCGGGTCGCTGATTTTACACGAGGACGACAGCTGGGGCTGGGCTGAAGAAGACACGGGGGAAGGCTGAGCTGCTTTTTTAAATGTGGAAGAGGCAGCAGCGTTGGAGGGAGAGGGAATTTTAACGGATGAGAGCGAGTCGGGGTTTGGGGAGGAGGTTTGAGGGGAGGAAGACGACGGGATCTGAAAACTCCCCCATTCTCCTTCAACACCTGAGGAATCCAGCAGCTCTCCCTCTGAAGAGATTAATCCCTCAGACACCAACCAGGACCTGAAGGGAGGACGGAGCAAGAAGCACGTAAATAAATAATACAAAATAGTCTTTCGCATAAATAAACCTGCACTTTTCATTTTCCATACCTGAGACTTAAAAAGCTGGACGAACAGAGACCTTGCTCCCTTCCAGCTTCTTCTTTCTTGCAGCCTTCAGGGGGAGGAAAGTCAAAGGAGTCGAAACACGTCGAGGGCAGGAGCTCGGTGGGAGACACGCTGGAGGAGAGGCTCACGTCCATCTTCTCGGCAGACTGCTCCTCGCCTCTGGTGAGCTCGACCAGTCGCGCGACAAGCAGAGGGACCAGCCCCAACTCCTGCAGCTGGTCCATAGCGGATTCGTCGAAAACAAAGTCTACGCAGGCCAGGATGGCGAGTCTGGAGAGGGGGTGACTCTGATGGGTGGCCAAAAAGCTGATTAGCACCTCCAACCCTCCGCTCTCCTTCACCTTGGCCCGGTTGACCGCCTCCTTGCAGCACAAGCACAGCGCCTTGAGGAAGACCCCGGACTTCAGCGGGTCCCTCTTCACCTCCTCTGTGAACTTTTGAATGACCCCCAGTGACCCCACCAGGGGGCGCAGGCAGCCCTGGGAGCACATGTTGGCCAGAGTTTTCAGCGCCAGCTCCTCGAAAGGTTTCCCCGACTCCCCCGAGGCCATGACGCCGAGCTGAGAGAGGACCCCAGAACGGGACACCTCCCGGGCACATTCAACCCCGCAGCCCCGGGTCAGTTCATGGAGGGTCCTGAGCGCCGCCCGCCTCAGAGCTTGAGGGTATTCTGGAGCGATGAGAGGGGCGAGCGCAGATAAAGTCCCCTGGGTGAGCAGCGACAGGCGGTTAGAGGGCGTGTCTGAGAGGTAGAGGAGAGCCCGAGCTGCCGACTGGGCACACTCCAGTTTAGGACAGGGGTCTGTGGGGGGGGCAGCAGTGGGGGAAGATGGGCCAGAAGAGAGAGACACGCAAAGAAGGAGAAGAGGAACACCACCTGCAAAACATTAAAGAAACATATGTTTTTTAAACTGAGGACAAACAGCATATCTCCACAAAGTTTCACAGACCTAATGTTGCTAATGTGAAACGACATTTAAATCTTACGAGGAGATCTTGAAATGTTTCAAAATCTTCCTCATCCAAAAGAGGAGGTCAGAAATAGTTCAGATTGTAAAGTTCTTTTTCAGTCAATCTGATGATTATTTCCTTGTTTGGTCCATCAGAAAACTGTAAAAATGCTCATTGCTAATCCAACAGTCCAAAGCCAAAACATCTTCAGTTTATTAAAATGTGCGTTACCGGCAGAGTGGATGAGTCCAGAGCTCTCTGGATCCATGGCCAGGTTTCCCAAAGCCCGAGCTGCTCGGTTCTGGACGGTCTCCAGAGCCACGTTTCTCTTCAGGATCTCCACTGAGACGAACAAGAATATTGTTCTTCATTTATTATGAAAATATAATGATAGCAATAATTGTACATCTACATCTTAAGATTAAGAAATTAAAACCTCACTTACCTACAGTATTTATTCCATCGAGTTTACGAACCTAAAGTGGAAGATTTGAGTTTTAATGGGAGATTTAATAAATCAATAAGAAACCTTCTGTCTCACTGCTTTTATCTCACCTCGATGCGTGTTTCCATCTCTGTGCAGCAGTTTGCAAGGATGCTCAGAGCCAAGTCCAGAGTTTTCCTGGAGCACTCTGGGTGTTTGAGCAGGTCCAGCAGGGGCCCGAGACCGCCTTGAGTTCTGAATCTGGCAATCCCGGCCTTGTCACCTTTGATGTGTTGCGTCCTGATCGCGACCAGAGCTCTCCACTGAGCAGCTCTGGACCTCTTGTCCATGTCCCTGCCGCCGCCCGAGTCGGCCTTACCGTGCCCGACATGTTCGGCCCCTGACCCGGGTCTGGAGAGGTGAGCCAGGCACCAGGTCAGCGAGGACTCGGGAGACGACGGGGGCCCTTCTTTGGAGGATGCTCGCGGCTGTTTCCGGTCACCTTGGACAGGTGAGGCAGCCATGCTCCCTCCGATAGGTTCAGCAGTCTTTAACGTTCCTCCTCTTGGTGTTGACTGATTGTCAACAAACTGTGGAGCATCACTGAGAAAATAAACAACATGTTACTTTAAACTCTGCATGATTTCTCACTGGAGTTCAATCATCTGATTTAAAAGTTCCTGCAAAAAAATAACATGTCAATTTTAGTACAAAATCATCTCATTTAAAAAAGTCACTTTAATCTTACTTCAATGTTTCTTCAAAAACAAACGTGTCACTTTAAACCCTTAGATGCTCTTAATACAGTTATTTAATTAATTAGTTAATAAAATTATCCTCTTCTTTTCTGCAAGGAAAAAATACTTTTAAAAGGTTACGTTTATCTCTTTATATGCTCTTAAAAGTTTTAAATGATCTTATTTCAAAGTTTCATAAATAAATAACATTCTGGAGAGGCTCAGAAAACTACAGATACCATGAAAGAAGAAAATTGTACCACCTGACGCCGCAGTCGCCGACGGGAGATGGAGTTCCAACGGCTTCGGTCCACTCCCTAAAAACAGGCCTACATCGTTGAGAAGGCGAAACAAGCGTTATTCTGCACAGTGGACGTGTATTTGCTCAATGTGACATATTTCCCCACATCCAGTGACGAATTAAGCTCTATTTGTTCAATGTTTTGTCACCACTGGCCGAATATTTTTTGTGAAACAGGATCCAATCGCCTGCGTTAGCCGCTAACGCCATCTTTAGCCAAACAACAAAACAGGGGCGGTCGAGGGAGGGAGCAGGGAGAGAAGAGGTGGGGCGGTTAGGTAAATGCTGGGATTTGTAGTTCAAATATCGCTGACTCTGTGGTCTCTTGGTTCGAGTCGCTCCCTTAAAAACTACATTCCCCGTGACAGCGAAAAAGCCAGCTTACGTTGAGATAGCCGCAGCGGTTAGGGATTGTAGTTTAATTGGTCTTCCACAGAACGCAAGAGCCCGTCTGCGCCAACCGAAACGGACTACAATTCCCAAGCTGCTTCGCCTCGTTGTTATAATCATCGCTCCACCCGAAGCGAGCAAACGCATCGGTGGCTGAGCGAGGTTGTTAAAGTCCACGCTGGATGAAATAAAACAACTTTGGCTGCAGTTTTTAATGTTTGAGCGACATGGAGGTGATCGAGACTATCGTGATTCAGAGCAGCGAGGTGGAAGGGAAGGAAACGGCCGAGAAAAGCAAAGCAGGTGAGTGTCATCACTTTAACCAGGTTTGCTTAATCGATTAGGGCCTGATGAGTGCGCAGAGTCTCCGATTGATCAACCAGAAAGTGTTTTTCACTCAGTGATGATGATTATTTATGACCTTTAAGCAGCTGTTTCAGCCAGATAAACTGAGTTAAAGATCTGATTTATTATATATATTTGCATATCTTTATATTGTTTACATTTATTATTACATATTTATTACTTTTTAGTGTATTTTTTCTTTCTGTGAAGCCCTTTAATACATAAAGATTATTATTATTATTATTGTTATTACCATGTATTAAACCTCCATTTTTGACGGGCATTTAATTATATTTATGTTTTATTTTACATACTAGATTCTTTTATTTTAGCGTTATTTACTTTAATGTAATTATTTATAATTTTATACTAATTTTATGTACTATATATCTTGAACTGCAGTGATGAAAATGCAATGAATTTTTATTCTAGAGTTTTCACAGTATGATCTTTGTGTTTGATAGATCATCTTTACATGTTTAAAAATTAAAAAAACATACATGTATTCTTTTGTTTTTCCTCTGTAGAGTTCATATGGACGCTGCAGGCGACGTGGCACCTCGTCAACACTCGGCTTGAGATGGATCAGGCTTTTGACCAGCCGGTGTGCAAGAAAAAGAAACTTTGGGAGATGGTGGCGGAGAAGGTGAACGCCAAACTGAGGGAGTCAGAGGTCACCGACGTCACCGTGAAGGCGTACGAGTGCGACCTCAAGTGGAGGAACATGCTGGCCACGTACAGGAAGAACGCGGAGAGGGCCAAGAGGCTCGGCGTGGCCAGCGTCCACTGGGAGTTCTTCAAGCCCATGCACGAGGTCCTGGGCAAGAGCCGGGAGGAGATCGAGGCCCAGCGACAGGCCAAGCTCAGCGGGACCAAAGTGGGCAAAGCCATGGCCAGCAAGAGGTTCACCCCCATCCTGCCCACGCCTCCTGCCGCCACCACCTCTGCCTGCTCCGCCCGGCCCCCGCAGGACGTCCTGCAGCTCTACATGGAGCTGCAGGAGAGGAAGATGAACATGTGGGCCCAGCAGAAAGCTCTGGAGGAGAGGAAGATAGAGGCCATCAACAACCTGGCCCAGGCCATCTCCAGCCTGGCTCAGAAAAACAGCACGCCGGCAGCAAAGGACGGACAGTAGACTGGAGGAGACGTGAATCTGAACTTCTGTGTGCGTTTCATTCGCTCTCACTTAAAACTTTAATGATGCTGCACGAAGGAAACCTGTTTGTGTTTGTTTGTTTTTTTTAGATTTGGTCCTGATGGCACATTTTTACTGTTACAGTTTTAGTTGTAGTTTGGCCAGTCTGAAGCGAGTGTAGCGGAAAGAAAAGAGTTAATCTCTCAGAATGAATGAAAATAGTTGAGAGATGTGAGACACAGACTTGCACATCACACCCTGAGCAGCTCGTTTACACTGCAAGCAGATTACACGCCTCCTCAGCGGCGTCCTTTTCTGCTGGTCCCAGTGTGAGTAACGATCACATATTTTCAGACCAAAAGAGAAGAGTGAATTATGGTTGGCTGACAATGTAGAGGGAGAAAAACTAAAATAATTCTCATAATGAGATTAACAAGCATCACACTCTCTCATAGGTTGTTAAAACTTCATAATAATTGGTGAAGTGTAAAGTGTTATTTTTTTATGGCCCCCTACATGAAGAAATATTCATTAAGGAGCTAATTTAAATGATCAAGATGTGAATGAGATTATTGTTCAAGAAAAATCTCAGTTCAAGTCAGTTTCAGTAACAATAAACATATTTATATTGATTATTATTCTTTAAATGTATCACTAACAGTATTCAGACACATGCTTGTACTGATAATGTATTAATCAAATGCACTTTTTTGTTATCAGACAATAAACAGTCCTGCAATAAATACAACCTTTTTTTTAAAAGTTGGATATACTTGGTCTTGGTGGGAACTGCAACACTGCACATTTATGTTTTGTTTGTTTGTTTTTTGCATTTAACAGTTTTAATTAATCTGGCAGTGAGACGTATCACTGATTAAGTCTAACTTGAGGATAAAGCCGTGTCAGAAAAAACAGGGAACTAAAATCTTCATTAGTCTATTTTGTGTGATCACATTTGAATTTTCTAAATGTAAAATGTAATGTAAAAAAGGAGGTGAAAATTTTCCTCCAGTTTAAACAGTGGTTCGATTAACAGTGACAGTAAAGAGACAGGCAGCAGAGATTCTGTTAAAAATAAACTTTTATATTGCAAAACAGTTCATTTACATGTGTGAGTTTTCCAACAGGCCTCTTCACGTCATGAGTCCCAGTTTTTAAACAACAAATCTGAGATGGCGTCACGTCTGCGAACACCCTCGTCTTCCTCCTCCCCCTCTTCCTCCCCCTCTCGGGTTGTGGCTTCCTCTTTCTCAACTTCTCCCTGAACCTCTTGTCCCATGTCTAAAAACACGTTGTGCAACACGCAGGCAGTCAGCACAACAGCTCTGGCTCGCTCATAGTTTCCGATGTCCAGATACCGGAGCCTTTGAAATCTGGCTCTCAGGTTGGCGACGGCCTGATCCAGAATGAGAAGATGCTCCTGCAGCGTCTTGTTGAAAAGCTCCTCTCTCGGCCCGCAGCTCCCCGAGTAGGGAGTTAAAATCTGAGGCGTGAGCGGGGAACCGGCCGGGGCCACGAGGCAGGAGCCGGGCGGCATCAGCTCAGGACGCCGCCTGAGTTCGTCCCTCAGAGCGCCACCTCGGTCCACGTCTGACCCTTTACTGATCCTGCAGCGCAGGAACCGGCCTTTACGGTCGCATACGAGCTGAAGGTTCAGCCAGGAGTCGGGATGAGCCTCCTTCTTCATCCTCTTCACTTCGGGCACGGCGCTCTCCACATCGTGTTTCCCTATCGGCAGGCGGATGGGGATGCGAGCGTGTCCCAGCACTCCCAGGACCTGAGGGACGCCGCGCTGCTGCTTCTCTGGACCGGAAAGTGGGAAAAGGGCGTCTACAGCCTCTTTGCCTGGGCAAGAGAGAGGAAATATCCCAAATATTAGAACTTCCAACCCTTTTTACTGCACTGAAATCATTCACAACATCCAATAAAAACACTCAAATCAACCCACCGACGGGCCACCTGACGAGCGTCTCCTCCAGCATGTTGACGCGCTCGCAGAACGAGAAGAAGATCCTGTGGATGTTTCCTTTCTCCAGGTGGAAGCGGCGCGACACCGAGCGGTAGCTGACCCGCTCGGTGAGCAGAGTGAGGGACAGCAGGACGGTGTGAGACAGAGACAACCGAGCCCGGCCGGCCAGCCGAACCCTCGATTTGGAGCTTTGAAGCAGATCTGCGATGTGCTGGGAGAGAAAAATGAGAAAGTCATTTTACAAGACTGAGCCATGAGATGCAGATTATCACCTCCCTCACACAACACTCATGGACAATGCATGAACAGAAATTCAAATATTTAAATTATTATAGAATAAAACAAAAAAATAGGCTATAAAACAGAACAAAGTCTATAAAAGAGGCACTTAAAGAAGGACTGCAAAGGGAAACTAGATTATGTTTACAAGGAAGAGGCAGAATTCCCAGAAAACATCTGCGATATCAGCGTAACATGAGAAAGATCATTTACAGCGCAAATACAAAACTTGCAAACTCACTGTTGGATTATTTACTCAGAACAAGAAGCAGCATGAAAACATTTCATGGAGGCAGAAAATGTTTGAATCTGATCTGAAGTGACACAAAAAGGTATAAAGTTGAGAAAATGTGTACGCATGTGCATGTAAATATTTCCAGCATTATATTTCTATTTGTATTACTTTTTAAAATATTTTATTTTTACATAGCATCATCAGTTCCTTTGTGCACAAGACAAATAAATATAACTAAAATATAACTCGACATAACACTCATTTCTTATTAGAACCAAGTTTACCTTCATGTCTGAGGTTTTGAATCAGATGTTGCACAAAAAAAATAATACAAATCTTGATTATTATTTACTATGCATGCACATGCAGCAGTTTAAATAAGGTAAATGTATAATCTAAGCAATGCACGGTGAAAATCAGAGTTTATGTGCAGTGAGTAAAGTGAGAGACTTGTAGAAGAGTATTTTAAAGATCCCTGCAGACCTTGACAACAGCAGCAGGAGGTCCTCTGCTCTCCTCCTCCTCTTCATCTTCCTCCTCTGCTGTCCTCTGTAAAACCTGAGTGTGCAGGCCGGTGTGACCCTGCAGCAGCTGCACGAACACCGCAGCAGGAGGTGCAGGAGGAGCAGCAGGCTGAGCCCGCAGCCGCGCCGTCAGCTCGGCCTCCAGGATCTCCTCCACCGC